>MU399590.1:0-312145 GCA_022578875.1 Hypoxylon crocopeplum | reverse complement strand
CATTCATGCAAACACTGCATTTAACAACCAAGGATGCTAATTATCAGGTTTTATCTAAGGACGGTCCAGCATTCTCAGTTGTGTACACAATAACACCAAATCGGGCAGGTTTTAGTGAAGGACTATACATTGTAGCAAATGGCCATCTAGTATACCCCGGTGGTGGCGACATAAAGTGTTTTGTCGCCCAAAAGAGACGCAACCGAGTATATTTTGCTCAGACCAATGTTCAAACCATGAGAAAAATGATTCTGTTTTCTTAGCGAGCTCTACTGTCCTCTATGACATTGCTGCGTCTTCCCTGGGCTAGAAAAGCACCAAACTAGACATCCTTAGCCGTTAACGTCCCGGAATAGAGCCTCGAATCCTTTTCAATAATCTGATCCCTTTTTCGTATAGGGGACATAGACTAAAGGCATCCATGATACTCTTATTCCAGCTTAGCAGTTGAACCACCCAATGAAGGACTCATATCCTCCGCCGTCACTTATATTAGTACATGATCTAGTATCGATCACACCAAAATGTGACAACCGTGAGCCCTGACAGCCAGGTCCTCTCCAAACGTCCATTGTCGGGTACGGGTTGCCATGATATTCCTGTAACACAACACCGCTGTTCGCCGCCACAGGCACTGACACGCATCCAGTACCACAGCCAAAATTGAAGACGTCAGCAATAATAGTATCGGCAGAACAGTTGTAGCCTTCGTATGCGCCGATAAAATGATACCCGCTTCGCTTTCCGTGATGGCTGTCAGAGCTGAGATCAAGATGTATGCCGGGCTGCAGCTCGATGACCGGCATGTCATCCGGCCTCCCCCACGAGTCGTTGTTTACACGCTGTTCGAGGATCTCCGCCTTTTGTTCGGGCGTCATCTCGTAACGAGGCCCACCATATTTGATGACGGGCCATGTATCGGGGTCACCTAAGTCCTTGAGGTTCATTTCAGATCGGGTAGAGCTCTGGGCAAGAACCGTCGTGACACAAGCCCATAGAGAGATTCCGAGCTTCAGCATATTGTGAAATGCCGACTTGTAAGTAGAATAGAAGGATAAAAGCAACGACGACTCTGAAGCGATTCAAAGACTTAAATAGGTACTCAGGAACACGGCGATGAAATATTGGACAGCTCTTTCGAGTCGAGCCGCTAGCTACCTAGGTACCTAATGAGTGTCTGAAGACTGACCTGAAGTCTGAAGAGGAAACTTCTCAGCATTTATAGTTAATCGAAAACTGCTTCGTGCCTTCGCTACGGTGTCCGAGCTTAGTCTCACTCAACTCATAAATTCGTATATATCTAAGTAGCCAGAAGAAGCATGGGTGATTTTCAGGCTCATTTCCTGTTGTGATCCCTCATATCTCGCATCCTCCTTCCTGTCTACCTAACTCCTCGGAAGGCTTCGATGCTTATTAATGAGCGGATATTGGGACGGATGTTGGAGCGGGTATTTGAGCGGGCGTTTTATGGGATATACGACGGATTTTATACACGAGCAAGGTCATACGGGGCCATGCGGAAAGGCTAACATGATACTCGGCATCTCGGAAATCAAATATAGCAGATCATTCCTGCTACGAGCCAAGCAGAGTTGTTATGTCAGATAGTCATCTACTATGACTAGCTCCAGCTTCAACATACCTCATAAGCTGACCTCATACAAACTCCGAATCTATCGAAGTCATCAAAAACAGGACCGTCTCAAAGGAGTGAATGACGGCTCTAAGACCGATTGGAGAATATATGAAGGCGTATTTATTCTCTTGGAAAACTTGGTAGGTTATCACGGCAATATCATCTCGAAACTTAATAGAGAAGCCCTGATCAAGAGAAACTCAAATGCACCATCACCAAAATATCACAACACACCATTATGAAGTCACTTACTCTCGTTTCTCTCCTTGCCTCCTTAGGTGCTTCCATCCAGGTCAACTACTATACCGACGGCGGTTGTAGTGACTACGCTACCTCAATATCCAATGTCCCGAGCGACGGTACCTGCTACAGCTACAGATGGGATGGTTCGAACAGCGCCAATATCGCGAGTTGTGACTGGCCCAACTGCGAATGCATTTTCTTTTCAGACAGTAATTGCCAGATGCCGAAGTACTCTGCTATTTGGGGGTACGAGAACTGCGCTTCGAATTGGGGTCAAGGGTTTCAGTCATTTGCATGCATGGGGTACGATTTTTGATTGTACCTAACCTCTCAAATGTCAACTTGGTCAATACAGCGATGGGTACCGTTTCAAGATGAAGGGGGAAGGTTATTTCATCGGATAGTGGAAGATGGCCGTCTTGAATTATCGAATATCTCGAATCAATTTACCGTCATGGTTGACTACCTGTGGTCTACGTCTGTCTAAAAACCAGATATTAGGCTATTCAAATATTCCAGTTACGAGGATTTAACATGATGCTACTGTGAAGGTGATCGACCAAAGCATCTTTTCCCAACACTTCGGATAATACTATGGATACCTACCTAAAGTCCAGTGACTCAGCTAGGAGTTTTATATTTCGTCTATGCCTGGATTAAGCAACGCGGTGGCAGTTGTAACAGTCAAATCATGGATCTGACAGTTGCTGTCTTTGCAAGTGAAGAGGACAACAACAAGACCATCATACATCGTAAGACATGACGGACTTTTCCCGCTGATCTTGTCATTACTGATTATCCGGACTCTGCTTATTTTAGTCAGAGCCAGCCCGGTTCTACAACGTGATATACATCGGGACTTCTGATCATAGCTTGTAATCCGAAAATAGTTTAAAGGGTTAAAACGGATAGGTCGTAAGAAGGCCTATACTAACTTCTGTAAAATAACGAGCTTCGTTCCTCAAGCTTATGCGTGTGCCGCATTTTGAGGGTAGTTTTCACTAGTAAGGACCATGATCGGTACTGTGGTGGTTGAAATCCCATTATCGGAGAGAGGCTATACTGGCATCATTCTATTTAGGTATCCAGGTAGGTATACGGTTACCTAGAAGAGGTACGCTACTCCAAACGCAGCCAAACTCACCGGTCAAGCAGCTAGACTTATGAGATGCTAATAGGGTCGTAAGTAGAGATATGCACGCATTGTTAGTCCACTTTGCTATTCTATGCTTTGGAGAAGTCTACTATGTCTTAAGCCCTATGACCAACACACATCCAATAATGTCATCGACACCAGACTAGAGTATTTTTATTTTACATGTCGATAGATATGTGAATATCAGGCATAGAATTTCTCACCTACGCTCATTCCGTCGCTGTTCATCAACCAGCGTTGCGTCCGGACTTCTTACCATGCGAAGAACGACTAAGTGATGATACAAATGATCGCCGAAATGGATCTCTTCCACGGATCCGGCACTTGACAGAATAGAGCTAATTCAACCGTTACTCAAACCTCCTTTGGTCAGGCATCTACCATAGCAGAGCGAGCGGCGGCAGAAGCAAGACGTCGACCCAACCCTGATGAAACAGGGAAACATTCACAAGACAGCCAATTTCTTCTCTTTTATCTGTTACGCATATATGGTATATAGCTATTACGCTTATTGTTTTCTAGTCGGTACAATGGTAGAGATGGAGGGAAGACTCTTTATGTACTTATGAAGCTAGCTGAGAGAAGTGATGTCGATAGGCCTTCTACTATACATTTCTGGTCCGCTCCGTGCGACGATACGAGGACATGGATACGTCTAGCTTGAAAACCCGACTAAGCAGACACAAGACTTTGCCAAATGCCTTGTTCCTTGTATGGCCGAGATTTAGTACTAGGACACCGTAGCCGAAAGCTCGGAGTTGTCAATTCTTCGGGAAGCGGTTTTAGGAACCAAGCCCTTAGTCTAATCTGTCTTGGGAAGAAACCCGCCCGCCTGGATCTAGACGAACGGGCCCGAGGTTTTCTTTACATATTTCTCCCCGCATCCCATGCCTTAAGACGACTTCGAGCCTATTGGGGCGGACGATTGATCCGGCGGGTGCTATAGCTGTCACGAAAGTGATGAAGACGCCACTCGTCGCATGAACCATTCCAAAAGTAACGTAGTAGGGGTCTACTAACTGTCATACGATTCTCAACACTTAACAGATCATTCATATGATGTATATCGCGTATCTAACATTCTAGAGCCTGCATAGTAGTTGCCAATGACAGCTTACCTGTACCACCGAGAACTTCTGTTGGTATTGCAAAATTCAAGCATGAGTCCTTGGGCTGATAAAGTACCTAAGTTCAAGTATCTCGTTAGTCTAAATAAAGAGTAAGATTAAGACGTTTGACGTCTCTGAATCATGCCCCTTTCCATTGACGATTAAGACTGAGGTCAGTGTCTGATTGGAGGGCCAAGCTATAGTAACGCCCTTGCGCGCGAGATGCAGCTAACAGCGTTTGTGCACACGCGGTATCGAGTTTATGCAAGCTTCTTCCTACGGAGACTATACCGCGACTGTGATTTGAGAGCGGCTGGTGGTAGGTAACAAGGCAAACACTCGAGAAATGTTCTCTAACAATAGGCTCGGACCGTGCGAGGGCAGCGTCGCATATCTGCATGTCATTCCCGTTCCCTTTGGTAGAATGCTACCCAAGGTCATATAGGAGAGGTGCTATTGAACATAATCGAAGGATCGCACCTTAAAATCAACAAGACTGCAACCTTTTACGTCAGGAAGAGCGGGCTACTTTTATTAACATTGATCAGTAAATCGAATCTAATAGCATGATCATCCGGCCACGTCGACGTCGACGAAGCGTTCTCAATTCACGATATCGAAAATAAAAATAATAAAATTGTTAGGTTCCGTTCCCGACAAGGCCTCGACTTAATATATCGTACCAGACTGCAAAAGTACACACCTAGCTTTAGACTAGAACAAGAACCAACTCGGTCGGGCCTCCTAGCGGCCCCTGATAGTCCAGCCCCCCTGGTCTTCCCCGTCCCCAGTTCGGCGGTTCCTGCTGATCCTGATGAATCCTAGCAATATCCAAGGATGTAGTAGCTCCACAGTTGGATCGATCTCCTGAACATGGAGGCTTAAGCGCTGTAATATAGGTACTATGGTGGGCTTCCTTGGAGACGGGAACTGCTCCTAGAGCTCCCTAGAGCTCCGTCGCTACGTGCCGCGGTCGCTCGCTACTGGACGATCACACCACTTCTACTCTGTAGTCACCATTGACCATTGACAGATGTCAGAGAAAGAAGCTATTGTCGATGTTGGATATTCTGTTTTTGTCCCTCTCGTTCTAGATGTCCTTCCCCTGACTAACTGCACCTTGCCTATCTCATCTGTCGGTCTACTTATCTTTTTACTAACACGGGATGCACAACTTGTTATATTCTGCATTCTGTTTCCATGTGTTCGAATTAGAACTGCTTCATGTCTTTCACTCTTTCGAGCTTTTATTGTATGTATGTTGCCTTGAGACGGAAACATATTGTATCGCTTCTCACATGGACATCTGTTCATACCGTCACTGTTCCCACGTTCACTGATTCGTAGATGCTCCCCCTGAATATCCAACAAATATTTCTTTCCCTCCCCCACATTCGCTTTCCAATTCCCCACCTCGCTGGCTGGAAGCTGTCCGATTGTCCTGACTACCCCGGCCTAGGTAGATATGTAGATTGTTCTGACTTGATAAGGTAACCTGTCCTAGGTAGAGCTGGGTTGAGCTGGGTAGACCTGCCCAAAGCGAAGAAAAAGACGTCCCGTCCCCCTTAACGGTGCTTCCCTAGCCTCCCTAGCTCAGGTACCTACCCCTCCCCATCCTCTGCGCTGATCTGATCGATCTGATTGCTTAATCTGGCTGGTCTGCACTTACACCCAGCTCAGCCAACCGACCAACCACGTACATCCTACCTAAGACAAAAATAAAAAATAAAAATAAAAAGTAAGAAAAGGAGAGAAAAAAGTGGCCACGACGCGTGAGAACGAGAGGAGGGAACGCCATTAAAAAAAAGCAATTGGGCACACATACATACATTATGGGTCTCTTCTCTCGAAAACCCAAGGCGCCCAAGGCAGTGAATGCCATCTCAACGGGAGGACCTGGAGGAGGAGGAGCAGGAAACGACACGGCGAGCTTAGATTCGGAAGGGTCCAACATCAAGAGCTCGTCGACGACCAATTCGCGGATCAAGATTCACAACATGAACCGCAGCTCGGCCGGCAGCGTGCCCCCAACGCCCCTAACCCCCATGACGCCGCATCCCATGTCTAGAGTCAACCTACCCAAGCCCCCGGACCCGTCTCTCGACGCCGCCGGCTACCTGAGGAGCTTGGGTTCCGTCCGCGAGCGGTCCAAGGTCGTGACCGAGAAGGCTCTGCGCAATAGCCTCAACCACTTCGACGTCGACATGACCAAGTTTCCCGACGTCGTCAGCTTCGTGTGCGGCATCATCAAGGTCCGAGACTGCTCCCCGCCACTCAATTGACGATTCGTCGTGTGTGTTAGCTGGCTAGTTTGCTGACTGGAGAGAACAGCGCGACTTCGACCCGCCGTTTTCGTCGATCCCACCCCACGGCCGGTATCAGCACTTCTGCGTCGGCGGGCGAGATCGAGTTGCTAACTTGCTCGCCACCTTTCCCGACACCGTTGACACTACCGAGAAGTGCCGTCGCCTTATCGACCTGTTCCTCGTTAGTGTCTTGCTCGATGCGGGTTCCGGTACCAGTTGGAGCTTCAAGAGCGCCGAGAATGGTCGCGTATACAGGAGATCCGAGGGTCTAGCCATTGCCAGTTTAGAAATGTTCAAGGCTGTACGTGTGCATCCATAATTGGGAATGTCCATGTCTATAGATGGGTGCTCCTATATGGGCTAGGGGGCTGCGCTGACACTCATGTCTCGAATAGGGGCTATTCTCGGGAAACCCGACCAACAAGTACCAGGTGGATAAAGATGGTCTCCGGAAACTGACGCTCGAGCAGTTGGCCAAGGGTATGCAGTCGCGCCCAGGCAACGAGGTCGCCGGCCTAGAAGGCAGAGCGCAGCTCTTAATCCGGCTCGGTAGTGCGCTAGCCGACAAGACTGATTTCTTTGCTGATGATGGAAGACCGGGAAACATGATCGGTACGTTTGTTAGTCTTCAGATGCGGGACCCCTTTTTGTCTGGGCATCTAGTAAGCTAGGCCTTGGCTGACGAGTTGACATGGCGCAGACTACCTCCTTACGCATCCTACAACACAAGCTTCCTCAACCCCTATCGTGGTCCTCCCCGTGCTCTGGAACGTGCTTATGTCAGGGCTCTCTCCCATCTGGCCGACGTCGCGGACAGCTATCGACGGCATCTCGCTTGGCGATGCCTGGCCTTGCTCCTCAATGCCGCAGCAAACTCCTCCGCCTACCTCCCCCGGCTTATCTCCCTTTCCTAACTCGCAGTCGGGCCCGGGTGCCGCGCCTTGGGAGTCCATACTACCTTTCCACAAACTGACGCAATGGCTCACGTATTCGTTAATGCAGCCTATGCAAAATCTACTCAAGATCCAGTTCGCCGGCACCGAGCTCCTGACCGGATTACCCGAGTACAGAAACGGAGGCCTGTTCATTGACTTGGGCGTCCTGACGCTCAAGCACGACGATCTCGAGCGCGGCCTGCAGAACTATAACGATTACTGTCGACGGACGGGCACCAAGGGCGTCGAGGTAGCACCCATGTTCGAACCGAGCGACGATGTGATTGTAGAGTGGCGAGGGGTCACGGTAGGCTTCCTCGACAAGCTCTTAGTCGAAGTCAACAAAGCTCTCAAGAAGGAGCTCAACGGGGGCGAGCTGACGTTGGCGCAATTGCTCGAGGCGGGAAGCTGGAAGGTGAGCTGAAATCTAGTGACGATATTCATTACATCATCATGAAATTCCTCAAAGAGAAAGAAAGATCTAACACTTGACACCTACAGGGCGGTCGTGAGATTGCGGAGGTCAGCCGGCCAAACACGAAAGAACCGCCTATCCTGATCGACTCGGACGGAACAGTATTTTAGCACCGGATTCGGATCCCCCTGTTACGTTATTCCCTTCTACTCCTTAATTCTTTTCGGACCCTTTTCTTCAAAGGGTGTATTATGAAACATTAAGCGATAGGTCGCTATATCAGATAGACTTGGGACCCATACCCCTTTTTCTTAGCATTCGAGGCAAGAGTGCAGTAGTCATTCTGAAAGCCGGTAGAAAAGTATACTACCTTGGTTAGGACCGTTCGAGTTATTGGAAAACGAAAGGGCCGAGGGAAGCAAGCAGATTGCGTCCGTTTCATGGACGGGACATGGCGACGACGCCTCTGATCTCGCAATTATTGGTAATTCCCACGCGTTTTGCAGTTTGCGCCGCGGGACGTCGAGAGGAAATCCATCGACCTTTTCGATTAGCATAGTTTTGCAAGAGACCCTAACTACAATAATTACCAATATGAGATATCCGTCCCTAAGATTATTATCTTCGGTTCCCTGAGGTGAAGAGTGCACAGATTAGTAGTCAAACCAACGAGTCATCTGTCCGACTTTTTGTTCCTTGGAGCTGATAGTATTGTAAGTGATACATATATACGATGTAGTTACAGTGGCGGGTATACCTCCTAGCCAGATGTTCCTCTCAGTAGCAAATACGCCTTGTAAGAACGGATAGGATACTCGTCTACGCTATGATACAATTCTGGCTGCGGCGCCGTCCACCGCTAGCGATCAACGCAAGAGCGTTATCATGGCCTCTTCTTTTCGGCGCGTTTCCGGCGAATGTCCTCCATCCTTCGGAATGCCTTTTCCTTCTCTTCTAACGCCCTACGCTCTTCGTACGCCTGTGCCTTCTTCCAGTATTCCTTTTGCTTGCCGACGCCAAATATAGATTCCGCCATGCCACCTATACCCCCGGCAGCACCCGCAGAATCCTGACCGGGGGTTGTCGGTGCCTGCCACGTGGGCACAACGACCGGGCCTTGAGTCTTGCTCGGAAGAGGAGGGATGCCGGCCCAACGGCGAAAGGCCGGGTGGAGGGTTGCCGATGTCTGCAAGACGGAGCCGGCTGTGAGCATCAGGAAGAACCATTGTATACCGGCTGGTAGCCAGGCCGTACAAAGAAACATCATAGGAGGGAGCACGTAATTCATAAGCATAGCAGCGCCTTCGGGCATACCAGTGCTTGATAAATTAGCGGCTCGCGTTTGCTGGTGGTCTGTTAGTTAGAGGTGCGCGACGAGGAAACGAATCGACTACGATCTACGCTCGTAGCCGTGATGCCTACCTTAAACATAGCAACCGCAAGGCCTACAGAGGCCATTGGTAGGATAAAATAGGGGTCGTGAACGGTTAGATCGGTGAACCAACCGATGCCTCCCGTCTCGAGGCTGGGAACGGGGATGGCGGCCATGGCTCGAAAGAGCCGGAACATTCCGTAACTGAAGGGGATAGTCCAAAACGCGGCAAGAGATCGCATCGTGCTGGCGCCAGAGGCCTTCTTGAGCTTGAGCATCTTGTCACGCGCTAGTATCTGGGCGGTGCGGTCGCGGGTACGCCAGGCAGCCTCGTCGAACTCGGCCTTGGCCTTGACATAGGCGGGATCCTTCATGAGCTGCTGCATCAGCGCCATGTGTTTGCTGGAGTTCAAGGTGGGGATGAAGAGAGCGGCACGCCACACGATGGCTACGGTAGCGAGGGTAGCCCACCAGGGCATGCCCGAGTAGATGTAGACGTGCTCGAGAACCCATTCGCAGCAGCTCGTCGGGCCCCATCCAAAGTCCAGGCCGAGGCTCTTGAGATAACCTATCTGCTCAGGTATGTCAAGGATGGATTCCAAGTCAAGATCGCTGAAGGAGTCTGTCGTGTGTTGCGCCGAGCTCGCATCGACACGCTCTATCGGAGTTGGAGGCGAAACGTCTGCCGGGGCGGAAGCTGAAGCGGAAGAACCGTTGGCAAAGGAAACCTCTGAAGGCCGCGCTGTGTCGGCAACGGGTGTTAGCGGCTCTGTAGACGGTTCTGGAGAAGTAGGCTGCTGTTTCGAAGAGAAGGGCCAGAGCGACAAGTTCCGCGACGCCCCCGAGCGTAGGGCGAAGACGCCAGACGCGGCAATCGGTATAGCGGAACGAGAGCTTGTCAACCCTCCTGCTCGGCTCTGCAGCATAGAACTGGACCACGCCTGGGAAAAGCGCCGTAGGGGGGCTTGCAGAGGTCGAGCCGGCTGCGAGGAGGACGAGGATATCGTGTTAGCGAGAGGTCTAAGTCACGATGTACGCGCCAATTGGGTTTGCTATACCTGTGAGCGGGCAGAGCAGCCATTCCGCAGCGCCGAGGAGACCGTGCCTGATCTAGAAAGTCCCCTACTCGGCAGCATCGTGATAGATTGCGGACGCGATGAGAATGATGTAGATACGACAAGAGACGAATTTCGCTATCGAATATTTTTTTAACTCGATATGGAGGTACTTGGGTACTTGGCTATCGATACGATTGAACGAATTGGTGGGTCAGAAACTTGTACGAGGTACCTCCTTAGTCCACATGCATATAATTCAATACGGCTTATGTACATACTATGTAGCATCTCACGATCACCATCATATTCGAGATAGCAATGGCCATATATACCTAAGTACCTAGGTGGATATTCATGGACAGGAACTTATGTGATCCCGATCACCTTTACTCTGTGAGTCTTATAAGCATTTAAAAGACTCATAACACTAGTTCCTTCGAACAAAAAGAAAATATACCGGGGATATAAGATAGGTAGATTGGGGATTGAGGCGGAATATATATTTTATTTGGCCATTCCATGTCTACATTTCATATGCCTGCGACTTATCTTTTGGGGGGCGCAGGCGGTGACCTGGAGCCATCATCCTTTTAATCATTTTCCTCGCCAGTTCCTCCAGACCCCGTTCTAGTCCAATGGGTATTCCTATGTCGATATTATGGAGTACCAACTCCCCTCCCCATGTATGTCTGATCATCTCGGATCTACCGTGAATGTACAAATACTAGGCCTCACCGGACAGTGTCACTCCATGCTCGTGAGATCTTGCAGATCCGGCCGCCGTCTCCGTCGATCGCGGATCTCGATGCCGGGACCGATGGGGTGTGCTCTTCGGCGGGACAAGGGGAATACCTACGAGCGCATGTTGTCAGCCTTGCTCGTCTGTTTATGAATAAACTTTCATATGGTATTGCTGCTTACTCTCGTGCCTCCCCATCCTAACCTGAAAGCGGCCTCGTGCGCGAACAGCTCGCCGAACCCCAGCATCATGCCGTTAATAAAAGGTAGTAATAAGTTGATAGCGGCGCCTCGGAGCATAGACCACATAGTCGGAGGCTTGTATAGGACAATAGGAGGTGAGGACGACGAGGGCGGGGACGTCGAGATATCCTCGCCAGCCGAATAATGTTCGCTGTCGGAGTGCATTGTGACGCCGGACTCGGCGAGAGGGTGAGGTTCGTCGGAGGACATGGCGGAAGTGCCGAGGTTTCTACGGAGAAGGGATAGGAGACGATACCTCTTCAGCTCCCAGGTCTCATGTCGCGAGTTGTCTTCGATGGTGGTAAAGCGACGGGCGTGCCTTAGAGGTTGAGGTTCGAAGTTGAAGTTCGAAGTTGAAATGGTTGGAGATGGTTGAGCATTGAAAGTCGGAATTAATCCTAGCAACGGTAGGGTTAGAGTTAAGGTACCCAATCCCTCTAAACCTATACAGGTACTAGTTTTTCACAACAGGTTAGTAGTGTCATCTCGGAAAATCCACCCCTCAAAGACCGATTGAAGGTACAGCTGCTCGTCATTTCTATTCAATGACTGAGGGGCACTGCCTTAGGTACCTCCCCCACTCCCCGCGTCACCGTAAGCAACCACGATTACCTACCTGGGTCACTGTGGAGAGCTTGACGTCGTCGCTAAAGTTGCCTAAGGTCTACATGTAAGGAAAGAAAGAACTTTGAAGTTACGTAGGAACTAACCATCTACAACTTTTATAACTTCTACAACTCCTATCGCAACGATAAAACATCGACTTCCATTCTTTGTCCCAACAACATCATAACTCGATATCCAGCCTGTGCTACTTGTCTCTTTCACTTTCAGCCTACCTCTTCCATCTTCGTCTTCTAAACTCCGGACGGTATTCCTGCTTCATCATCCATCTCCCCAAGCACTCAACGCATTAGAAGAAGATGGAGAGCAGCGTTGATCACGATGCTCTTACCAGCGAGCTCATGGCCATGACCGGAGCTTCGACGGAACAGGTGTGTAACTCTTATGGCTAGCTCAGCTACACTACGCTTCACTACTAAACGGATAGCTAACAAACACATCTTCCACTTTAGGCCACCCAGTACCTTTCTGCCAGCAACTGGGATCTCGCTGCTGCTGCCCAGGCTTTCTTCGCCGACGAGGAGGAAGAAGAGGTCCCCGAGAGCTCTGTCCCCGCGAATTGGACCGGCCCTCGTACCCTCGATGGACGCCCCGTCTTCGACTCTCCTTCCACCGCCTCTAGCTCGTCCAAGCGGCCGCCCAAGAAGAAGGGACTAGCCACGTTAAGCTCCCTCGGAGGCGGCCATGCGCACGACCACGACGACGGTGACGATGATGAAGAGGATGACGAGAACCATAGAGATACGTATGCTGGAGGCGAAAAGAGCGGGCTCGCCGTCCAGGATCCGAACCAGCGCACCGACCCCAGACGAATCATCAACGACCTTCTCGCCAAAGCCAAGAGGTAGGTCACTCTGTCCGTTCCTGTTCTTTTTTGCTTGCTCGAGCGAGGAGTAACCGGCCTTGAAACTAACGCCTTGCAGTAATACCCAGCGACCTGAGGCTTCGTCTCGCGCCAGCCCCTCTAGCGCGACCACCTTCCGCGGTGCCGGACAGACTCTAGGTGGCGAAGGAGCTCCCAGCCGTACCATCCCCGATCCCCTCGGACCCGCTGCCGGATCCGGCCGTGCGCGCCCACAGAGTAGCGAGGTTCAAGAACGAACGCTGCATCTCTGGCGTGACGGCTTCAGCATCGATGACGGAGAGTTGCGCCGCTTCGACGACCCTGACAACGCCGAGGCCTTGCGCATGATTCAGCAAGGCCGCGCCCCTATTCATCTCATGAACGTCAGATATGAGCAGCCTGTGGACGTCAAGCTACAACAGCATGACGAGAATTACCGACCGCTTCCCAAGGTCTACAAGCCGTTCGGTGGCGAGGGTCGCCGTCTCGGAAGTCCCGTTCCTGGCGAATCTGCTGCTGCTGCCGCTGCTACGACCATGCCCGCCCAGGTGATTTCAACCCCAGCCGCCGCTGCGTCGTCCTCTGCGCCACCGAGCGCATCCGTGGACGAGTCTCAGCCTACTGTCATGATCCGCATCCAGATGCCTGATGGTACGCGATTGCCAGCTCGATTTAACACCTCGCAGACGGTCAATGACGTGTACGAGTTCATCACTCGCTCTTCGCCAGAGTTGACCACCGGCGGATGGGTGCTGGCCACCACGTTTCCCAACAATGATCACACCGAGAAGTCCTTGGTTCTAGGAGAGATGGCCGAGTTTAAGAAGGGTGGTACTGCTATGGTGAAGAAAACATGAACGCGGAGACCGCGCCGTTGGGGTTTTAACACTCTGGGAATTTGTCACTTAATAGAGCTGGAGCTTCTAGACTTGCCTACCATAGCTATAGCAATTGCGCATGCATAAACATGAAAAGAACTACGTCGCCGATTGCGATGATTTGAGGAATTTATTCGACCATTATGCGAGCTTTAGCTAAGAATGTTATTGATTGTCTTTGCCCTATTAGTTGCGGGCCTAGGTACACAGGTACTTGAATCCCATGTGCTCAGGACCGTGAGCCTCCAGATACCGCACTTCAGAAGACAAGTCGGCTGCTCTCATACTCGGTCGAGCTAACAAGTATTCAACATGGTGGTAAGAGCCGATTTCTCCGCCGAAGTGACGGTCAGGGCCCAGTAGCTCTTGACGGCGACGTAGGCTCTGGCGTAAGTGCAATAGAAGCTCGTTAGGGGCGGCTTCCACGTGTCCGGGGACTTGTCGCCCTTGGACGAGTTGACGTTGTCCGTCACGGCCCAGAGCTGCGGCCGCGTGACATCGTTGGCGAACTGCTCGCGCTTGGCCGTCGTCCATCTGCTCGCGCCGGACTAGTGAATGGGTTATCAGTAAGGATGAAGTGGGTGAGTTGACCAATATTCATATTAGGGGTAGGTAAGCAAGGGATATCGCCCCCCTTTCTTCTCTCCCACACCCCTCTTACAATGCCAATAGTGGGCAATGATAAATAATGAGAATAAGACTTACAACCCAAGCATTCTTCAACGGCACCATGTGATCGATGTCAACATCAGACGGGGCCGTCCACCTGCCGCCGTCGTAGGGACTCGTCCAAGTGCCGCTGGTGGGATAGCAGTCGGAGCCGACTACGACGTTGGTCCCGTCGCGCCTCAACACGTACTCGCGCGTATTGCAAGTGCCCGTGATAGTGTCCCACGTCGGAAACAGGTCTCGATCATACGAGCCATCATCGACTGCCGTCGCAACTGTGAGAGCCGCGAGTTGCGTTCTGGCCGACGAAGCGGCCGGGATGCCAGGCTAGACGCCTATTAGTATTTCTTCATAGCAGCTGTCCTATCCCGTAGAGAGCATAGGAGATATTCACTGACAGGAGTAGGCATAGGCACAGGAACGGGTTCAGCAACCGGAGTCGGCATCGGCGCGGCGATGACTACGGTCGCGGACAGGAGACCGCCGAGAGTAGATGAGAACCTCATGATGAAAAGACTCGTGATGGTCTTCAGAAGGGTCGGGAGGTGCTACCAACTTGACGAAGACTTAAATGCAGTACACAGTGATACCTGAGTAATGAAAGCCGAGGTCTCACACGGGAACGGAATTTCAAGCCTGTGGTCAGAAATCGTCGATTTCTCACAGGGTCGCTGTCTTCTATGTTATACCTTCGACCCCAAGCGCCAGCTTCCGATGAAGCAACGATATTAGACCAATTAACACGACCATCCGGGCAGGTCCTACGGAATCGGGC
Organism: Hypoxylon crocopeplum; assembly: GCA_022578875.1. Classification (NCBI taxonomy): domain Eukaryota; kingdom Fungi; phylum Ascomycota; class Sordariomycetes; order Xylariales; family Hypoxylaceae; genus Hypoxylon; species Hypoxylon crocopeplum. Next base: position 297,144 of record MU399590.1, on the reverse strand, counting down.
GCTCATAGGAGCATACCGATATGAAGACCAACGGCGGGGCATACTATCCCGGGATAGTAACGGGAATCATATCTCAAGACGTGCGATACATAGTGCGGAGCTGAATCTGACCTGCCAGATTGAACAAGTCGTAGGTGGTATCGCGGTCGCGCTGAGATCTAGACGGGGCGACGATCACTTGACGATCACTTGCAGCTGAGAAAGGAGGTAAGAAGCATGTGCCTTCACTTAAAGACACACAATCAGGCCTCATGGTTGGAGCAACTGCCGAGGAAGCATAGAACGGTGACGGTTTGTGCGGAAACTTCCGTTACTTGGCATAGACATTTTGGTATTTACCAGGTAGGTAGACAGTCTTATCACTTAGCAACGGGTAGTCTACTTAAAACAGTCCTTTATGATGAGTAGCCGTCGTGCCATTCAGATCTCGGATACCGATCGAAGTCAGGCTGATATCCGCCGTTATCAGTAACCCTTCCATCATAGCATACCATGTAACAGACGGTTATCATTGGCCAGCTGGTTGTCACAACCAACCTTCCTAATTTAGGAGGTACCGCGATCTTCAGGAACCAGGGCACCGCGCCCAGGAACTATCCACTCCGGCGTGGACATTAGTAACGCCAATAAAGCAGCTCGACGAATAAACGTGTGTAAGCTTAAGAGCGGCGAGCATCACCGCCCTTGCCGCGAACTGCGTCGCCTATAACGCCTTATAAGGATGGTGGCGCAATACTGAAACCTCGTGCTCTGAATTCGACCCATGATTCCGCAGACCTATAAAGCTCGGGAGGTCCTAGCATCAAATATGAGCATCGGCCTTCCACCCCGTTAAAGCTGCAAACTAACATGAGTGAACCTCCATCGAAGTCGTTCAAAAAAAGCCCCCCGCCTATTTCAGGGGCTAGATGGGTAGCATCTAAGGTTGAAATGCTTGTGATGCAATGTGGTATTGGTATTGCCCTGGAGGATATCGGGCCTCCATTAGTACCGTGGTATGTTGAAGTGTATAAGACGTGAAAATAAAGCGCAGGGGTATTAGGAGTCTGTCCGGACTCAAAATCAAAAGCCTTTTCCAACCGTACTCCCAGCCTAAGAATTGAAGTTCTGACCCGGGCCTGTAACAGTCACAGGCCCGTCCAAGAACTTGAAGCTCTCCCTGGCAATCTGGCAGTTCAATTTGGCCGAGTTGAACCTCGCCTCTCCTGGCGGCAGAATGACCATGAGGTAGGTGTTGGTAGTGAATTTGCAGGCAAACATGGAGAACCGAGAACCTGCCTTGTGTTCCTATTTATTCATCGCTAATTAGCAATTACATTCAAGCTGCGTGCAATCCCACCCGGCATAAAGGCTTGGACTTTGGACAGGTTCTCAAAAATCTAGCACACGGTTTACTTACCATCAAAGTGAACTGTTCTGCGTTCCGAGGCGTGCCAGTAAATCGGCTGATACTCTGCTTAAAATGTTTGAGGATGTTTGAGATACGCTCTTGGCGGTCTCCCGTTGGATTCTTCTGGCCCTCCTCCGACGTCCAGTTGGATACAACGAGGAAACTAGTTCGCTCAAATAGAAGTAACTCCTCGGCCTCGATCAATATTCCTAGAGACTCAAGCTGCGACTCGATGACAGAAAGATTTGGCACGAGGTCGTGGATGATGCTCGCCCATGCCTTGTACAGCGATTGGTCCCATATTGAAGTTGCGAAGGGTATAAGATCCAACTCGCCCGTATACCCGGCACTTTGAATGAACTCGGAGGTCTTCAGGCGGACGTTCTGGACGCGAGTAACAAAGACACCCTCTCGGGCGTGAGGAGTGATCAGGTCCATCTTGTGGATAAGCACGTAGACCTTAGCGGTAGGCGAGAACTGCATCAAGGCGGAGATGATGGAGACGTAAGTAGCCATATCCCGCTCCACGTCTCGTGATTCTATGTCGAAGACGTAAATCAAGACGCCTACGTTAGAGAAGACGTGGACACGCTGCTGAGAGAGGTAGTTCTCCATGAAAGCCTCCTGTCCTCCGCAGTCCCAAAGGTTCAGAGTCAGATTGCCTAAGAATTTAACGTGCGAAAGGTCGACATCGATGGTTGCACCTCTGTCGTGATCGGTGATAAATTAGCCACCTGATTCAATTATAAAAACGCATAGAATAAATATGTGGGACTTACAGACGTCGAGTATCCCTCGCGATATAGTTGCTAAATATGATGCTCCTCATACTCGACTTCCCGGAACCGCTCTTACCCATCAGGAGCACCTTTTTCTTCTTAGGCTTCTTAACCTCGTTCCGCATGTCACTCGGCATACCCATGTTGGGCGTCGATGCGTCGAGATCCGTCATTTTATATCTGGCGAAGGTTGACTCGGCTAGATATCCGTCACTGTCCCATGAAGCAGGCAATGATCGTAGGTCCGTCGTGATCTCGACGCGACGTTGGGAGCTCTTTCAGCTTGGCCCGCGCATGATCTCACCGCCTTAGAAACGAGGGCAACAGTTGAGTTCCGAATGTCTAATCCTCTATTTCTTATTCCTGCGTTACAATTCGATCGAATAACTTCGTGTGGTCTCAAGACACTTCGATGTTGGTGTTTAAGAGAGAATGGCGGGGTGGAAAGTCGAAGTAGCTTGAGCTTTAGGTAAAGATCTCCCCTATCAGCTTATCGTTGGCAGACCCTGTACTACCTGCATTAGCGAATGAAGATGCGCTGACGTCACGTGTTGCCGTTATCTGCATTTGATTATTCTATGCATTTAACCGTCTGGTCATTTCTCATGGGTCAGGGGTCATAATATCTCGAACTTGCAACTTATTAAGAGCCGACTTGCTTTTATTCACTTCGATGATTTCCATGGTTCTCTTTCGGCCTGGTATAATTTGTACGGCAATATATACTCTAGGCTTGACTACATATTCCGTTAGCAATATCACTGCTATCTTGGCCAATCACGCGATGAAACAGAGTTACATATCTTCCACTGACATCCGGTTGATATATACGATACAAGTTAGATCTACCTAATCTTGCTTATAGTGAACTCGAAGAAGCACGAAAGGACAATTCTATGGCTCCTACACTTACAGGGTTATATCCAACCTATACATCCGACCGCAGTAGAATTACTTCTCAAGGAAGCGAAGTCTAAGGGAACCTGAACGGATTTTCTTCTCCTGCTCATATCTCGCTACACTATCCTTTTACGCTCAACTCTATGTTAATATAGATGGACCGGAGATTGATGGGTAGCCGCTCAGTACTTGCGGCACAGTCTTGTGCCGTACTCGATGACCTCCCAGTCCTCCGTCCCCGGTGTTGCCACAGAGTAGAGGATTCCGTGAGGATCCCACTTCTTCCGAGTCTTAAGCAGTGTCGGGTATTCTGAGCCCCAGAAATGGTCTTGCCAGTTTGGCTGGTATGGGTCACCCTAGATGCTGTCAGTGCCGTGGACTATGCCCATACCTATCGACAGCAAACCTACCTCGTTCACATAAGCGCATCCTTTCGGGCCAGCCTTCTTCATCGCGGCGTCTTGGATGTTGGTGAGCACGTCTTGACGCTCCTCCTTCTGAGCCCAAGTCGATCCGTCGGGAATCGGGAGCGCGACGATAGCAAAGTTCGTAGACTTTCTAAACCTCGGGTTGGTTGCGCTGTTCGAGACTGGCATGTTATGGCCGGCATCCCAGAGGTGGCCGATGATGAACCCCTGGTCTTGCATGTCGTCGCGAGGCGATACCACCGTCTTGAAAGCCTCGATGATCCCATCATTGTTCTCTTCGACGTCTGCCTGACTGAACATCCATCCACCTGTAAGAGCAGATGTACCGGCACCCTCGTCTTCGAACAGGTCCGTGTACAGGTCGAATAGCGTATCGTACTCTTTGCTGACCGTGTCATATGGAATAGATTTTGCCTTGAGTTCGTCAAACATAGGCTGGAGGATGGCTTCCATCTCTGCGGACGTCTTCCCAACACCCACGATAGGTCGTACGTGCAGGCGGAGTGACATCAGCTCGAAATAAGTGTAAAGGCCGGACTGGACAATCCTATTCGAATACTTGTGGAACGACTTAACACCGTCCCAGAACACATCTGTGTCGGTAGTATGTGTTGAGTTGATATTAATGATGACACCGGCCGACTTTTGTTCTGGGAACGTTTTGAGAGTTACAGAGAGCACGACGGCGAATGCTGACGGACCACCTCCCTTCAATGCCCAGAAGAGATCGGGGTTCTCTGCAGCATTCGCAGTCAGGTATTTACCGTCTGTCGTAACCACGTCGAAGGACAGTGCACTATCTGCTACGAACCCGTATGTTGGTGTAAGCGGTCCACTGCAAACGCCAAGTTAGATACACCTGCTTTGCGTCAAGAGGTAGTAGATCGGTATAGACTTACTGGCCACCACCTTGAACGAGCCCACCAGCCACGCCCACAGTCTACCAGCATTAGCATCGACTTTGCCTCAGATGGGAATTATCTACTCACAGGGCATTCTCCCGTGATCACTGTGACGGGTGGCTTCTGGGCATTAGCTCGCGTGAGTAGCATTCGACCTTGAACGCCTGCGCCCATTGTCACAGCGCCTCCCCTATAGCGACCGGGACCTCTGTACTTTGTAGTAAACTCGACATCTTGGAAGCTATGCGTGTTAATCACTAACGAACCCCATCCGGTGCTGCGCCCGATGAAGTCGTGCCCGCTGTTCCGTATGATCAGGCGCAGGTTGTTTTCCCTAGCAAAATCGACACCCGCCTTGATGTGGTCTCTGGTCTGAGCCACGATCACATACACCCCATAATACCCTAGGGTGCAAGGCGCGGTGGGATCGTTCGTTGGCCGACAAGTATCGTTTGTGAAGTATGTCCACAATGCCGCTCCTGGCTTTTCAACACTGCTGCGCCTCAGTTTTCCGCCTTGGATCAGGATGAGAATAACTCACGTCCACGATTCATCAAAAAACATAGCCGTCGCGTCCGCGCACTCAGCAGCGTCGTAGGTTGAGATATTACCTAGAGGACCTTCGAACGTCTGAGACGGTTTGTATCAGCATTGGTCCTCTTCTCGTATCAATTGACATGGTTGGCAGAGATCACTCCCGTCTCTACGTACATTATGACAAGACGCACCCGGCGGGATGTTCACCACGAGGTTCCCATCCACCGTGGAATTAAGCTCCGCCCAAGAGCTGTCGCTCGGCCAGCATTCATCACCCATATAGCATTTGCAGCCATATTTCGCGCCGTTCCACGTTCGGTCAACGAGGGTAGGTGATGACTCGGCACCGCTGAGGAACGTCAAGAGGTTCACACCTAGGGAGAGCCAGGGCCAAGCCATCGTCGCTTGTTCGAGGCTGTAGTTCAGGTTGGCAAGAGAAAACAGGCTGGCGGGAATATCCCCGTATCCCAAGGTCCCATTTAAGAACGATTCCATCATGGCTAGTTGTTGCTGCACCATCATTCTACCGGATCTTCAGTATTGTCAAGGTGACCAAAAGAGGAACCACTACGAAATACGGTTACATTCTCTCCAACAGTCCATCTCTCGCTGTTTAAGCGATAGTATATCTGGGCAGCGTCTTCCAATCATAAGTAGCGCGCATATTTATCCACTACCAGGTCGCTGGTATAGGGCTCCAAGCACATGTGAGTTATATTGCTGTGCACTTTACCATGCATGCTTCCTGGAGAGTATGAGCCGGCTCGCTAGCCCGCTGGCCGGATATTCTCCCCTTGGCGGCAATCTGGGGAAACGCTTCTCCAGTTCAACGGCTGTCAGACTGGCGCTAAGTCAAACAAGCGCAGCCGTGACCCCTCATTGATCGTTGATCACTTTGTTGTCTTTGGCGATAGTATATAGTGGTGACCTCGGAGCTTCCAGGGGCCAGGCCAATCTTTTGTATGGATAATTCTATCCAAAATGAATTCTACAGGCTTTTCAATCATCATGAACCTCTATGCTACGGTGTCCCTTGTGTCTCAAACTGTATCGCGAGCAGCTTTCTATCTTCGACTCCTACCTAGGTAGGCAATATCTACCGCTCTGCCCGCCAAAGTGAGCTGTTTCTACTCGATCCAAAATAGTGCCGGTCTGATGCCTCTGCGGGGTCGTCGGTAATCCTTCCTACTCTACTCCAAGGTATAGTATAAGCTACCAGGTAGAGTTGACATGCCCCTCGAGAACATAAATTGTTCAACCCCTTAAATCTTATCGCCTCGGTAGAAAAGTACGGTCGGACCGCTTATCCTAGCAACTGTTAGTAGTAGGCTATACTCTTCGTAAGTAAACCAACAAGACCGAAGATAACGAGACTCCCTATAGGTAGATAGGTAAGGATAAGGATGACTCGATGACTAATACCGATTCATAATACAGCTTATTATAGGTAAGTCGCATGCTGCTAGTAAAAAGCCCTGCCCAAGATTACTTCAAAAGCTGTATACCTTACTGAGTCGGTGTAGATTATGCTTCGTTTAGACTTACTTAAAGCTGGCTCCCGCGCACAGGACTGGGCTAATATAAATTTCTCTGGTTCTATTTGAACTACACTGTAGCGAAGAAAGCCTCGTATCTGTTCGACCGAGGGACCAGAAGATCAAGTACCACTCAAGAAAGGCGATTGTGCTTTTGGAGAGTAGGGAAAACTATTCACCGTCTTCAAATCCAGTGCCACTGCTTGCCGTGCGGTCTTTGTCTTCGTTCTCCGATCTCCTTTTCCCATCGTCTAGGGATCATCATGCCGTCCAGTCCACGACTGGCGTCCTTATCGGACATCCCAGCTATCATAGACGCCTTTTTCGACGCATTCCACGACCACCCACTTACTCTACGAGCCTTCATTCCCCGTACGGAACAAGTGGATGCGTACTGGTCACAGGCGTTAAACGCCGAGGTGCAAGATCCTAACGCGCACTATTTAATCATCACCGACGGCCCAGAAAGAGTTCTCGCCTTCGGCAAATGGCGGCAGCCCCTCACGTCCACGTCTCCGCCTATCCCGCCGCTTCCTAGCTGGCCGGAAGGCGCCGACGTAGCCTTCGTTGAGGAGGTCTTCGGAGCGATAGAGAAAAAGCACAAGGAGATCATGGGGGACCGCCCGCATTGGTACCTTGAAATTCTCGGTGTCCGGAAGGAGTTTCAGGGGAAAGGCCTGGGCAAGCAACTGCTGCAATGGGGCTTGAGCAGAGCCGACGATGCTGGAGCTGAAGCATTTCTGGCAGCGAGCCCAGCAGGAGCTCCTATGTACAAGAAATACGGATTCGACCTCCTAGAGACGATGGAAATTGATGACGGAAGGCGCATTGAAAGCTTCATGTTACGGCCGGCCAAGAAAATACAGGCATGACCTCAACTGTCAGCAAGAGGTTAGTCACGATGGCTGGGGAATATGCGGAATCGGAAATGTGATAGAAACATACCTCCTTCTCTTATGATCCATATTTACGTCAATTGACTTGATCAACTCAGTTACTTCAGCTGAGTGACATGAATGAGACGTATGAGAAGACATCACTTGTATTTAGGCTGATGACCCAGCGTACCTTAGGGACCTAGGGTATCCATCTTATAACATTACCTAGGAGTATTCAGGAGACTAAGAGAGAGGTAGCTTAGCATAACTCTGATGCAATGATGGTCAGAATATTGACTACCGCATATTTTTATCATCCTTTATTTCGGCTGGCGATTTCTCTTATTCCAATCATGGGAACGAAAACAACATCTATTCGTAGAACTAGTTCTTCAATACCTGTGGTAGTGTGCAATAAACATGTTAGTACCTACCTAGGTACCTTCTAACGTTTCAGTAATTCAAACAAACATTTTCACCTTCCTTTGCGAACGTGATACTTATACGACGGCCCTAGCTGGTCACTCATAATGACATGAAGCCGATTCCATACTTCGTCTGGGAGCATGTGAGCAATCCCCTCCCACCAATGGTCAACTAAAGGACTTCCCTCCATCTTAAGCTGGATGTAGACTCTCTCGGCAAGATATATCTCCTCGTCGTGTTCCAGACCCATGGTAAACTGCGCAACGATTTGGACGATGGAAAGACGACAAGAGATGTTATCATCATGGTACCCTCTCAAGTATGAGCCGCGCTCCTCTGCCTCTGAGATGTGCTCTTTGTGCTTTGGTTGATTGTGGAATACTTTTCCTTCCCGATGCCGTGCAATCCCACAGACAGCACATTTCCCGGATCGAGTTGGCCTGTGGCCTGCTAAGGCCTGGCGCAACACGCTTCCACTCCTCTTTGTGCTTTGACTGCAAAGGCAGCTAGCGGCCAATGTGGTCAGAGACATCTTTGCTCGAACCACCGAGAAAGAAAAGTTCTAGAGGAGAGGGCAAGTCAGACGGAGAAGGTGCAAATCATCAAAGACGTACCAGAAAATGGCTTTAAGACCACGGCAACACATCGGCGTGAGTTACAGAAGAGGCATAGATCTTGGCATCCCATTAAGGCTTATATGCAAATTGATTGTATATTAAGATACAATAAACAATGTTATCATTTACCACGGTTCCCATTGTAATCGAATATACAACTATGTTATTATTCTGCTCAGTAGGAGCTTAGTTACGACAAAGACTCAAGTGATGAAACAATTTCTTTTAAACGTACCTAGTGTTATTGTCCTTGGATATACCTATGAGGTATGCTTTCGCTTAGGTAGGGAAAGATTTTATGGCTAAGGGGTAAGTTTACAACAGGGAAGAGATAAGTCGTAATCGTACTAGGTATTTGTTGATTTCCGTGGTAGGTATACCTCCATTCAGCTCATACTGCTTCCCAGCAATGATGATTCAGCTGTAGCTCTATCACTGTCTGCATCAATAGGCCCTTAAACCTGGGAATCAGTTGTCTGCAAGCTATTTCGCTCTAGGTTCCCAGATAGTGAGAAATGTGAGAACCGTATCTAGGTACCTAAGGTACATTGCGTGTCTTCCTGTCTTGAGGTTAGAGAAAGCTGCAACGAGAAATCATATGCTGAACCGATATGACCGTGGCTTGACATTACGATTCTCTAAGTTTAGCCTCTGTACCTGTTCTAGGTTCGAAAAGCCAAGCTTTTTGTATCATTTTCACCCCTTTTTATTGCTCCCTGGGTATTATGCCGTAGTATTGATATCCTTTATATATTTAATTGCGTATAAACGTACCTGGTTCATTTAATATAGAAGCCATTGAATTTAGCTTGGGCCTCAACCTGATATAACCATATACGCCAAGGTTCTTATATTACTTGTGATACCATGTACGCATCCTATTTAAATCTAGAGAGCCAGGCATGATTTGACTGCCGTGGTATCTGGTATAGGTCCTGATCTCCTTAGTGTTTCCTATACAAACTATCATACTTTGTCCTTGATCGTATGCCATTTTAGCCTTGAGTGTAGACCCAAGCTTGGAACAACAAAGGAAGTCGGGAATGAATCAAAGTAGACGCGACACATGTGTACAAGGTATCTAGCATACCCTCGAGGTGTCAAAGAACATATCTTGCACAAGTCGAAGTCAAATACCAACCACCTTAGGATACCACTGTGAACTGTGATCTATTCAGTCTTCGTGGCGATGCAATAATGCTATGTATGTGCGAGCAGTATATTTTGACACGAACTCCCAACCATTTGCCTTAAGAGAAAATACAGAGTCCGAATACTCTTTGAAGCCCGAATGCTCCCAGTCCAGTTTGAAAACATCGCCAAAGGAAACCAGAATCGTCCGAGTAGTATGACCTATTTAATAGAAGCAAATGTTGCAGGAGATAGCAAGAGAAGGACCATGACGCCTGATGACGAAGAGCTCCGTATATCAGGCCGTGTGGGTATAGACTGTATCTCCAGCAAGATTCGTGGCAGCAAGGAAAATGCGTTGTAGGTCGGTTAGACCAAGTCTTCAGCGTCTAGATGAGCTAAGTGGTGAGTTGTTTCGTCTCCATATCGCCAAGATCGAAATCCTTTGCTAGTTAGCCGAATTTGGACCTTGGTTCTTTCGTCTCGTGCCTCGGTTTCTCATTGCCCATTTTTTAATCCTTCGATTTTATGTGCACCAAATATTTTGTCTTCTCCGTGGAACGCCTCAATTTTCGTACTGACATTTTCTCTCCTCATTTAACCGATCTTCACTTCATCCAAAGGCGCTTGAGGTATGTGTGGTGGTGGCCTGAGTAGATTCTCCCTCTGTTCCCGCTTTCGCCTGCCCAACCGATCGCACCATTCTTCCGCACTGACAATGGTGCCATCAAGAACCCCAGATACTTGGGACATCATGTCGAGACCCTCCTTAGCGAGCACTAGCACCCTTTGGGCACTCTCGCGGGTCTCCTTCTCTTGCACTTCTCGGCATTCATCCTCGCCCATCTCCGTGCGAGGGCCATCTTGCTGGCCTTCACCGATCATGCTCGCGACCCTGAATCTTTGAGGCAGACTCGTCAGGTGGCGCCGAACAAGCTCTCTCGCATTCTCGGGTAAAGCACCGCCAGCATATCTGCTGACCGTATTGATGACGTCTTGGAGTGTTCTTAGCACGTCCAATTTCAGGCCCGCGATCTTGGCTGCGAGCTGACTTCTATCTTCGGATTCACCCGCAGACGTACCATTCATGGGATGGTCGCCATCTGTCTGTTCTGGTTCAGCCTTCTCATACTTCTCCATCGTAGATTTCAAAGAATTAATAACATTCCCAATGCGAACGTTGGCCCATCGAAGCCAGCTCAAACAGTACTTGAGACTTCGTAAGCTTTCCTCACTCATGGCAATACTTAGGCCCGACGTCGACATGATGAGACGAGATTGCCATGCTGCACTGTTCGGACGCGCCTCCGACGGACCAAGCTGTTCAGCGTATGGTGGAGACCGGAGCTCGTCATAGGCTGGGAGAGTGTCTACGGTACTGGCGATCGAGAGCCGACGATCGTGAGAGTGGTCAAAAGAGGCCCTTGGTGTTTGTAGGCCGGACCCAGGCTCCGGAGTGGTTTCCTTGAAGCTACCTGTCCCATCTACCCTCCGACGCTTATGGGAGCCATGCTCGGCGGCTTCGAGGTCAGAACCTTGCGACTTGTGCCTTCTTCCACCTCCCAAGAACCACCGAACACCCCCTTCTACACCAGTCACACGACCGACCGAACCCACGGTATTTGCAATGGGGATCACGTACCCCTCGACATACTCAGCGCTCGACTTGAACCTCGGGGAATAGTTCTTGGAGCTAAGGTATGCGGAAGTGGCGCCTTCGATGGTGGTAGCTAGCAAGGGATGAGAGGTGGTCAGCAGGGAGATTAGCGGTTCTGAGTTGGGCCCATTCGTCTGGGAACCCGGCGATCCCGGTGAAGGGGTGTGCTTGTTTGGCGGAGATGATACGAAATCTATAGACCAGGGTTCAATCGTTAGTACGGGTTAATTTGCTAGATGGCGCATATACGACAGAGTGCTGTCACTTATGACAAGCGACTGATGGTAACTGACCTGCTCTCAGATCGCCTAGAGCTTCAGCTGCCATCCGCACATCCGGATCATCTAGACTGACACTGCTGGCTCTCCCATCTTGGAAGCGATCCGGTGAAGGAGCACTCAGACCGCTGCTGCTACTCGTGTCCACGTCCATCCGCATCGGGGACTCGGCATTCTGAATGTGGCTTGGATTATAATATGCCGTGAGCGGGTTGAGACTTGGCCAATGAGTAGGGGTTGGCGGCGCTGGAGGAGAGTATGATGGTTCTGGCGGGTGAGGTGGTGTATATAGAGGAGCGGACGAGGCCGTTAAGGTGGATAGAGATGGGAGGTGAGTACTGCTGGAATTCTTCTCATCGTCGTTCTGCGCATTCATTGACTTGATGGGAGCAAGTTCGGTCTTTGGGGGATCAGAAAACCTTAAGCTGGTAGGATCGTGGGCTTGCGCATAGGATGGCGGAGGATATAATGGAAGTTTAAACGTTCGGTCGAGTCGGTCGAACATGCCAACCGTGGGATCTGACGGCGGCGACACATGTCGAAGATCTGGTTCCTGGAGCAGGCCATGCTTCTGATCGCGAGACGGTGGCGGATGGAGAGACATGTGATTATGCTGCTCCATCCTGCTCTTACTTTCAAACCCAACCGAAAGCGCCTTTATCCAAGGCGCTCTAGTTGGCTAGCGATAGGTCGCAGGAGAAAGAAAACGTCGTTATCATTTGCGCATTGGCGGCAAGTTGAGTTGTGGTATCATGTATGCTAGGGGCGCATGGATGCCGAAAGTTGGTAGTGTACTATACAGAGGGACGAGTCGTCTTGGTGATGTTCAAGAATACATAAATGTTGACTCGTCGAATCGGATTGCCTGATTATTCATACGAAAGTAAATAAGTAATAAGACATAAATGCACACAATTGATGAAAAGAAACTAGAATATGCAGTATCAGGTAAGGTAATAAGAGAGTAAGAGAAAGGACGAAATATCTCAAGTAGTGAGTTTAGGTCTGGTCAGATTTCGGCGAGAGATGATGGAAGAATCAAGTCGAGAAATGTAGCGATGTCAGACACAGACACATGGAACCGCCAGAATCGTTATGGGGCCCCGGGCCATCCACATCACAATATGCAGGTGTTCGCTGGTGGACCGCGGTGGAAAAGAAAAAAAGGGTGGGAATAGCGGAAAGGGTTGCGCATGGAGAGGATGGGTTGGAAGGGTTCGGGGGCCTAGGCTGCTGAAAAACGTCCTATCAGCAACCAACCGCAGGGACAGAACCGACAGGTCAGGCGCCCATCTACTGCTACTACCATGTTCCGCAGGGGAACGCAGAGACAGAGACAGACAGAGGCAAAGCACGCGGCAGCCGGCAGGGTCTGGGAATACAGGGGATCTCGCATTCTGAGTGGTCAATGTGAGCTCGGTTCGCTTGATGATTGGATAGATCATGCAAGGTCCATAGAAAGCTTCCCCAAGATAGCGCGGATGTTCATACGTATTTGTACAGTATGTCGTACGGTGCCGACCAAGATCGGCTTGTGAAAGACATGAGCCTTACGTAGCAGGATCAACCACACGAGCCACTTACCAAATCGAGATGGGACCAGCTCCGCGTATTAGAGGTGGTAAAGCACCTGCGTCACAAGGAGATCCGTCTAGAACGCGGCTGTTGATTTATAGGAAGAGTAAGAATAATGAGAGAATTATTCTTATGCAGACCTGAGGCGAGGACATATGTCATACGATGTATTGTTGCCGTTGCGACACCACGACCCGAGAGAGACCAAGTCGGATCGAATGCTATCATATGCCGTAATAACAGAGTCGGAAAGGCGCAAGATCAGCGCGTCGCAAAACGTCTACCGATGCGGACTGAAGCGAGAAGGTACAAGCACGTGTCAACGGCCCTGAGCTGTATGGCTTGATCGTGTCCGGGTGATCACATGCAACTAATATCTTGTCTTGGCCACTAGAGAGGCTGATGTGTCGGTTATTGACACTGTGTAGCGAAAATAGCATATGATAATTCCTTCCTCTGGGGTCCGAGAGACAAGTGACGAGTGCCCTGCCTTGAGGAAAACCGGCACAATGGGTCATCGTTTCTCTCGTCTTAAATCCTTTCTTTGACCCCTTTATCAGCCTTCGAATCTCTTTTCCTAAAGAGTACTGGCGTTCCCGTTTTAGGAGACGATTTCGAGCTTTTCGTTTGTTCTACTAAGATGACAGCAAGAAATGAACACAAGGCACGCACTACAACTTGTAGTTCCACTTGGAGCTGATCTCAACGTCACCGAAGCCACCCTCGGGCTTCAGCCGTAAAAATAGGCGGATGAGCCTTAGGGTGATTGTTGGTTGCCGACTAAGTGGACAGGTGGATAAGCTCTGATGCAAGTCAAGCTCTTAACGCTTTTAAAATGGGACTCTGCTGGCATTTGCTAGTGTCGTGGAGTACGCCTAGAGACTTTACAAACGCGAAATACTCGTCTTGAATGAGCGGAATATTTGGACACTTGAAAATAGAGCTCAATCGACTGATTGACGGCTAGATAATCGTTCGAGGCTTGTCAAATCGACAGAGCTGAATCCAGCTAGGGCTCACCCTCCGGACTTCCAGATACTGGTAGGCTTGAGTAGCCATCTACCTCCTATTTAGCACATGCCTGGGTCGTCTTGAATCCCGTTCTTGTCGAAGTGAAGCCTCAACGGGCCTCGATCGCAAGCTACTCTCTTCGCTCGAAAGCGAAGACACGGTCAGGTTGCGCATGTAATGCTCTACAAGACGCAGTCAGAAATAAATGTCTGGTCCCTCTGACGCCGCCCAAGCAACAATATGTTGCCAATACGGCAAATAATACTCGGGCAGCTCTTATGGCACCATATCAGATTGAATCCTTCTCCGCGCCTCGAAATCGCATTCTTCATCAACGACTACACGATAGGAAAACCAACAGAATGCCGGCACCGGTTGTGTGGTAAATAATGAGTTGCACTGTCTATTGGACGCGTTGTAGAAGAAAGGAAAAAGAAGAGAAGAAAACTTTTGGGCGAGAAAGGTTATGGTCAAAATTGCTAGTGGGTCCTGCACAGGCTCGTAGTCATGTGATCGCGCACTCGTTATTCCCTAGCCACGCAGCCACGGTTGTCGCAAGCCGAAAGTTCCACGGAGGTTACGAGGCTGTATTAACTGTGGCTTGACAATAATACCTTACGTGGGGCGCAAGTTGTTCACTGTCCCTTACCGTGAACAGAACATCTTACACTTGACAACATTAGAAGTATCTCCGCTTCATAGAATCTAATCTACTTGCGCACTTCGAAACTTGCCTATCTCCTTCATCGCATGACTGAGAGTCTCTAAGATCTGCTGTCTGGCCTAAGTGCCAATTGACGCCTGTCCCATCTGTTCCCCTGAATCCATCCAGATCCATATTCGACATCATGGCATCAGCAGTCTTCTTCCTCGACCTGAAGGGCAAGGTGCGTTACCGTATCTCCGTATTCACTTTAGCTATAGATTTACTAATTAGCTATGATAGACCCTCCTCGCGCGTAACTACCGAGGTGATATTCCCATGTCAGCTGTCGAGAAATTCCCCATCCTCCTTAGCGAAGCCGAAGAAGAGTCCTCTGCCGTACCACCATGTTTCTCCCACGAAGGCATCAACGTATGCATATCACATGCTGTTATTCTATGGTCAACACTAACACGACTAGTACTTGTATATCCGACACAACAACCTCTACCTCCTAGCCCTGACCAAGCGAAACACCAATGCTGCCGAGATCCTACTTTTCTTACACAAGGTCGTTGAAGTCTTTACCGAGTATTTCAAAGCCCTAGAAGAAGAATCCATCCGCGACAACTTCGTTATTATATACGAGCTACTAGACGAGATGATGGACTTCGGTTACCCTCAGACAACCGAGTCCAAGATCCTGCAGGAGTACATCACTCAGGAGTCCCACAAGCTAGAGGTGCAAGCTCGGCCACCCATCGCAGTCACCAATGCTGTCTCGTGGCGATCCGAGGGCATACGTTATAGGAAGAACGAAGTATTTTTGGACGTTGTAGAAAGCTTGAATTTGCTAGTATCGGCGAACGGAAACGTCTTGAGATCCGAGATCCTTGGCGCTATCAAGATGAAGTGCTACTTATCCGGCATGCCTGAATTGCGGCTGGGTCTGAATGATAAGGTCATGTTCGAGACGACGGGGAGAACGACGCGAGGCAAAGCTATCGAGATGGAGGACGTCAAGTTTCACCAATGTGTGCGACTGTCACGTTTCGAGAACGACAGGACCATCTCTTTCATTCCACCCGATGGTGAGTTTGAGCTGATGAGCTACCGGTTAAACACGCAAGTCAAGCCTCTGATCTGGGTGGAATGTGTGGTCGAGAGCCACTCGGGATCCCGGATCGAGTATATGCTCAAGGCGAAGGCACAGTTCAAGAGACGGAGTACGGCGAACAACGTCGAGATCATCGTTCCAGTACCAGACGATGCCGACTCCCCGCGGTTCCGAACGAATATCGGCAGTGTCCACTACGCCCCTGAGCAGAGTGCCATCGTCTGGAAGATTAAGCAATTTGGTGGTGGCAAAGAATTTCTCATGCGGGCTGAGCTGGGACTTCCCAGCGTGAGAGGTGACGACGAGCATGGAGGAGGAATGACTGGCGGATTTGGTGGAAGTATGGGCGGTGTGAGTGCGGGTAAGGGCGCCAAGAGGCCTATTCAGGTGAAATTTGAGATCCCCTATTTTACGACGAGTGGTATTCAAGTGCGATACCTGAAGATTACAGAACCCAAGGTATGTCATTCACAGGTATCTATCCTATCAATTTGCTCACTAACATGACCTCTAGTTGCAATATCCATCATTGCCTTGGGTTAGGTACATTACTCAATCAGGGGACATCGCTGTGCGACTACCAGACGCTGTATGAAGGGTCAACGCCGATCCATAATGTTTAACGAAGATGTTACTTTTCGACAGGTCTAGAGAAAAGTTTCACCTAGAGTTGATACGTCACAACTGACCAGTAGCAACGTGGACCACGAATATCAAACCAAAAATGACTAATTCTACATGTCTATATGCCCTAGTTTTCACTTTGACTTATTAGCCATCGTCTTCTCAACGGACATGTTACCGTCCCACCGTAGCAACCCAGAGCCAGGACATCCCCTAAGATTTAGTCGAATTCACTTGTGAGAAATACCCTTCAGACGTATCATATGAGTTAGTTCGTTATTTCCTACTTATCGTTTTCTTCGTCCACTTTACAGGAGATGAGACCTCAGGAAGTCATGATATTGATCACGATACAGTCCCACAGGGCAATTCTCATATATCCCGTTCATTTCTCCCCGTACGGCACTCATCGGAAACTCCATATATTTTAGTCCTCGCAGGCATACCTACAACCTCGGCCTCCATAGCTACGATCTCTAGTAACTCGCACCACCCCATTTGTCTATATACTTCAGCTCATCACTATGCGCCTTATCGACGTCAACACCCTCGAGCTCAAGGAGTTCTTCGGCCGCAAGACGCCCCCGTACGCCATCCTGTCGCATACATGGGGCGACGAAGAAGTGACGTTCCAGGAGTGGGAGCACCGCACCGACAACACCGTCAAGCGCAAGGAAGGCTACGCCAAGATCATGGGGGCGTGCCGCCGCGCTCTCGTCGACGGCTTTGAGTACCTTTGGTGTGATACCAATTGTATCGACAAACGTAGCTCCGCCGAGCTCAGCGAGGCTATCAACAGCATGTTTGCTTGGTACCATGACTCAGTTATATGTTATGCGTACCTTGCTGATATAAAGCCTGGAGGAGTCAAACTCGCTGATAGCCGCTGGTTTGCCAGGGGATGGACATTGCAGGAATTGCTCGCTCCAGCCAGAGTTGTGTTCTTTGACAGGCAGTGGAATGTGCTAGGTTATCGAAAGGAGTTGGCGAGCCTAATCTCAGAAACCGCCAGAATTCATATTGGAGCTCTTGCGGATCGCGAGACGATACGGGACTACTCCGTCGCGCAGCGCATGTCTTGGGCTGCGGATCGCCAAACAAGTCGCTCAGAAGATATTGCTTATTGCCTCCTGGGGATCTTTGATATCAACATGCCGCTTCTATATGGCGAGGGCTCAAAGGCCTTCACCAGGCTTCAGCGTGAGATTATTAATGTTTCAAATGACCAAAGCATTCTGGCATGGGATTTACGATATCCCAATGCTCAGCCATGGACGAGTGCTTTAGCGCTCTCTCCTTCCGAATTTCGCTTTTGTGGCTCAATTGTCAGAAATCATGAGACCCAGCGGGCATCCTACTCCATCACAAATCTTGGTATATCCATGAGACTGGCACTTATTAAAACCTTAGTGGGGGGAATGGTATTGGTGGGACTAAACTGCGCCAGAGAGTTATACAAAGAAGCCTCCGACTCTCGATTGCCCGATGGAACTAAATTACGCAGACATTTTCGAATTTGGATTACACTACGCCATTTAAAACATGATACATATGTCAGAGTGCATCATTCATCATCCAAGATATATCTTGAACAGTCGTACCCAACTTTAGCGTACCCGCTACTCACCGACTTGTTCTTGAGTTTGAACCCAACACCAGCTCATCCTACAGATCTTGTCAAGAGTCCCGCTGAATTGTTGCGACAACATTCATCGTATAATCCCTCTGGAATATTCGTGAGCGTCGCATCAGGGAAGATGACGTCTCATGGGCGTACATTCGGAGAAGTGTATCCTCTGGGTAACATTATTATCATTCAGTTAAAGCGTCAATATGCTTCTAGAACCTCACATCAGCTCGTTTCGTGTGGTGATCTTTCTGTCATCATCTCAGTATTCTGGGACGAGCATGGATCACCTCAAGAATGGTTACACACCGTAATCTTTGATCCAAAACTCAAGGTCAGCAGCCAGATGACTTCCCAAGACGAGTGGAAGTGTCTGTTCGAAGCAGATAATCACGGGAAGGGTTTTCAAAGTTCTAACAGCGCTATCACTATGCATTCACTTCATAGAAAGCTACAGCGAGTAAACAGAGAACTATTGAGTACATATGTGGAGGAAGAAAAGGACCCCATTGTCATTATAGAGAAACAACCTCTGAAGGACATGTTTGGGCAGCCAGAGCTAATGGTAGAGGTCATTTTTCGGGAAACACCAAGGTACAGAAAAGGTGTATAATTCCCTAAGCATCCCGACATATCAGGGCAATATTTGGTATTTGAACCTCGTCTGTGCAGAAATAAAATTCACCAGAAATTTGGATCCTCCGATAATAATGCGTAGTCTTCAAACTCTACCCCTATGCGGTGCTCAGATTGATACGCAACGCTGCCCTGTGCTTGGAGTAAAGTCAACGCGAATCGTGCGGCGTTCCCGGCATTCCCGAGGAGGTATTCATCAAAAATTATCTCCGATGCCGTGTCGAGTGCTTCCTCAAGTGAAACTGCGGTTAATTGTTGATGTTGAAGCTGCCATATTGCCTGAGTATCTAGGAATATGGCGGAGGTAGGAGGTTTCCAGTAGCCACCAAGTAACTCTATTTTAGAGATAATCCCATGCCCGACAATAGCTATCTTCTGAAATTCGGCCATAGGAGACTTCAAAACACCATTTAATCTTTGCCCTATTTCAGAGACGTCGACCAACTCCGTACTCCCAAAGGTAAATATATCCGAGTTGTTCGGTGTATGTCGATTCCCAAGGCGCGTATAGTCCTCAATTTGCCAATGATAGCTATATATCTCAGACTCATCGACCGCATCGGGGTGCCAGGTAGATACTCCAACATGAGTGATTTTGCTAGGGTCTAAGTCCCAAGTGTGTACGTCAATAGAGATAAAAATAACGGCTTGGCTTTTGGATTCTCTTAGTAAACTAGCTAGTCTTTTGTCGTCGTCGATACGGTGTTCGGTTATAGGATCTAGACGGTTACCACGAGAAAATCGAAGTGACTGATTCAACGCGTTGAATAATAACTTTATTATGTTAAAGGGATACGTAAACAACCAGATAAACGAGGCAAATGGGCTATAGTACCAGGTCATTGCTGTAGTAACTTGATCCTTAATGCTTGAGGGATTTGTTTGGATTCGACCTAGGTAAAGTCGTTAACAGTTATTGCATTGCTGTGATGAAATTAACAAAATCGAAGGACACAATGGGCACCGGGAATTTCATGTTAGATTCAATAAGCCACTTATGAAAGAGAAAGGCCCAGCTATTGCTTCATGCAGAAAGCAGTCTTTGTATAATGCTTTATGTGATAGCGACTGTTTTACAAAGCTGCTTCTAACATCGACCAGTTAACAGCATGTAGGACTCGTTATTCTTAGATGGGTAGGTACTAATTAAATATTGCGACCGCCAGTCTTTGCTAATAGTCCGCATTCTAAGTACTTATATTCCGGGAGTCCATTATCCTAAAAGAGACGAGGTATAGACATTTTGTTACAGCAGTATTGACGGGTGAGCCACATGCTGGGAGCCTATTACCGTATGAACAAGAGTAGTAGGCTAGGGGTAACGCAATACTGTAGGCGTTGCTAACTGCGGTGAAATGGGACCTGAATATTTGAAGCTTCCAGGTATATCCTTCTTCGTTATTCCCTTTAGCAATGCCTTCTGTGCAACATCCTTGAGATTATCCCTTTTCGGCCTTTTTTCTTCTTTGATCTCGGATTAAAAAGATAAAGAACTTCCGAATTCAGCTTATTAAAAGAGCTCTTATATTTGAAGGTATATACAATATTTTTATACCCATGAACTAAATGCGCAAGGTCATGCGAGGAAGAGCCTCAAGGGGGATTACATGCAATTAAAACAGTATGGACCTTGAGTTGGACTTTTGTATGATGGTATAACACAACGTCGTTCGCTTCAACCCAAATAGGGGCTTGTCCCTCAATATTCCGATTAGTCGCAGATATATGTCTTCGTCACGAGTAGATACTTACTTATATACCTAGTTTGATATCATGCGGCTTTTTGCTGGGCTCTCATAGTTGTGCCTCACTAATGTACTTGACTTGTTTGGAGGTATGGCCGCGGAAGACTCGACTGGCCCCCCACGTCTTACACGACGCCACGACTTACGAGGGAGCGTCTTACCCCGGATAATTAGCACAAAAGAGGGAAACCCCCACGCTAAACTCCGCATGGTCATAGCAAGGTGCTGGCAGGAAGTGAGCAGGGCGCCCCCCGCGCTGGGGGCTTGGCGAATATTCCCATCTCAGCCGTCCCGAGCAGTGGGAAATCTCGCGCAATCCTGTTCCTGTTGAAAAGCCAGGCTGGACCCCCATCGATCGACTCCGCTCACGGCTCTTTAGTCTCACTTCCCATCGACCCGCGGAACGGCTCAGCGCATATGCAAGTCATACGGTACGTCTCTGACATGGACGAGCGATGTCGCGGGTAAATGGCTTCCCAGCAACAATCACCGGGAGGAGGTGGAGGAGGAGGAGGGAATGGTGGAGGGAATGCCGCTTACAAGCGCGCCAGCCGGAAGGGCGCGCCGCGGAGGTTCTCGTGCAACTGGCCCGGCTGCGACAAGATCTACTCGAGGGCCGAGCATCTCCAGAGGCATCAATTGAACCGTAAGGTCATTCCTCCTTTTGCTCCCTGCGGGTCTGCGCCGATGATGATGATGCCCATGCTAACCCGAATCCAAGATGATCCCAAGACCATCTATACCTGTGATGTGCCGGACTGCAACCAGACCTTTGTAAGGCCAGATCTGTTGGCGCGCCATAAGAAGCGCCATTCGGCCTCGTATATTCCGAGGAACCGGACGAGCAGCTTCAGCATCCCCACCAAGGACACGGCGCAAGACATTCCTGTAATGCCTTCGCCCGGTATTGCTGCAAACGCTCCCGGACCGCCGCGGCCAGCCACGTTTCCACAGCAGCCCGCGAGCGCGCCTCGCAATGCTGCTGTGTTGCTGACGTCTGACTCTCCTGTCCAGCCTCAACCTCCGCCATTACCGCCTCCTATGGCGCCTACACAGCCAAGTCCGCTTACTCACAGCGTGCCTTGGACGTCTTCGATGGATGGCGTCAATATCATGCGCCAGAAGCCTAATTTCTACGGCCGTGACCAGCCACCTATGCATGACCATTCCACGTTCGTGCCGTATCATAACGTCCCAGTACCAACTGACGCCAATGAATTGGAGATTCGTGAGAATTTTGGTGTTTGGCTCTTTGACTCCCAGCAGACCTATAGGGACTTCAGTTTCACCAGTATCCCTTTTCTCGAAGGCGGCCTCGAGTCTCCATTCAATAACAACATTCACTACGACCACGAATCCCTTACTAGCCGGTCTCAGCTTGATCTTACGCCTCCACGGCACCCTGATTCACCCGATGAGCTCCTTTCCGAGTATCGCCGCCAGGAGGTCCTCCGCTGTGTTCAGGTGTTCCATCAGAAACAGAACAGGTTTGACTCGAAACTAGCTGGTCTCATGCACGAGACGAGCGACGACATACCAGGGTTAAGTCTGGATTTCTTGCGAGACTGCATGCGACATTACTGGGATTTCGTATCGCCGAGGTTACCTATCGTTCACCAACCGACGTTCGCTTCCGCACAATGCTCCATCTTTCTTCTCATGGTCATGATCGCCTTGGGCGCTGCTCAAATCTATAGCCGCGAGTCTACGCGAGAATTGCTGGAGTACAAGGCATTTGCCGATCTCATTATCTCAAATGTCCGTTTCGAGATTTTGACTGCGGACGAAGCCTCTCCTCCGGTGGACCTCTGGGTTGCTCAAGCCTTACTTTTGGTCGAATTCTACGAGAAAATGTACTCATCGAGGATCCTCCATGAGAGAGCACACGTCTATCACTCCGTGACCCTGACTCTGCTTAGACGAGGTAGCCCCTTAATTGGTGGGGCGGGAGCTGAATCGCCCTCTGATGAACAAAACGGAACGGAACACCCCGCGACATCAGATGCAAGGACGTGGTGGGTGAAGTGGGCGCGGACAGAATCGATGCACAGGGTAGTTTTCGCCGCGTTCATGATGGACATCATTCATGCTGCGATGTTTGGACATGCAGCTGACATGGCTCCTCACGAAATTCGCTTACCTCTCCCCTGTGACGAGACTTTGTGGTCCGCGTCGAGTCCCGAGATCGTTCGGCATCACGATTCGAATCTTAGGTTATATGGCGTCAAGCCAGTCTCGTTTCTAGACGGCTTGAAGCGTGCTATTCACGGGAAGGAAGTGCAAACGCATGCTTTTGGTCGAATGATCATCATGTGTGGCCTTCTGAGCGTCGGCTGGCATCTTAGACATCGTGATACACACCTCAAGTGGCTGGAACTAGGTGCTGGTTCATCCGACACTCGGGACAAGTGGTGTAATATGCTGCTGAAGGCGTTTGATGACTGGAAGACCAGCTTCGACGGGGCAATTGGCTCGAGTGACCCAGAGTCGGACGGCACTGGGCCGCAATCCCACTCAAACGGACTTATACAAAGCGCGTCTGTTCTGTATCATCTTGCTCACATTAGCTTGTACATCGACATTGTCGACTGTCAAGTCTACGCGGGAGCAAAGCGGTTGCTTGGCCGCAAAGTGTCCACGCGTGATTACACCAATGTCGTGTCAAGAATGTCGCACTGGTCAAATCAACGAGCAACGCGCCACGCCATTCTCCACGCCTTCAGGCTGCTCCATCGGATTCTAGTAGACTCTCGGCATAAGAAGAGCAACGGTTACGCGGCTAGCGCTGTTGATGCGTACGGAATAACTCCATACTCGTGTCGTCGTGATCCTGATCCTCATCGACCGTGGATTATGTATTACGCAACTCTGAGCATTTGGTCTTTCGTACGAGCACTCACTCAGTCAAGGGATCAGTCCAATACGCTTCGTCCCTTCCCGCAGCAGATGCAGCGCAATACGACGGGGATCTTCGAATACCTCTCTAAAGTCACGAAGCTCTCGGAACTCGACGCGACGACTCCAGCGAATCTCCAGGACGGATTGCCGAACTTGCTCGATACTATCGGTAGTCTTACATCCGAATCACCTTCTGAATTGCTAAAGGAAGCTTGTGGTCGACTCGACATGTGCAAGCAGATGCTCTACCACGGCGAAGCTTGAACAAGAACTTTCTAACATTTTTTATTTATTTATATCTACAGCTAGGTAGCATGCTGCGTACGTCGCGTACCATAATGGACACAGAACAAAAGTGCGTTTGACTTTTAAATATAGGCAATCTGGCAGGAGGACTGTTTACTGTTGGCATAAAACTCGACCTGGGTCGGCCAGCTGTTAGGAATACACTACGGTTTATTATTTCACGATGCGATGCTGACCTTTGCAGAGAACACGAGCCTTCAACATGGCGGCTCATAGATCTGCACCAGGCGAATGAGGTTTGTACAAATTCACAGCGAGGCATGATTAACCACATAGAGGACTCAAGGGCGCGTTATAGATGTATACCAATCTTAAAATTAATTACGACCAAATTAAGCTGTCAATTCGACTTACCTCGC
This sequence comes from Hypoxylon crocopeplum, assembly GCA_022578875.1. NCBI lineage: Eukaryota > Fungi > Ascomycota > Sordariomycetes > Xylariales > Hypoxylaceae > Hypoxylon > Hypoxylon crocopeplum. Next base: position 273,145 of record MU399590.1, on the reverse strand, counting down.
CTTGCTTTGTTGCTCGAGACGTCGTGTCAGAAGGATCAGAAGCTCTCCCTTGCCATCGCAGTCTTGCTTCAATTTCGACGCAAGGATTATGACCAAGGCAAGAAAAACCGAGTATCTACGTCGGGGAATGCGCTTAGAGCAAGAAGAGCAGCTCGAAACTCACCTGCAACTACTGGCGTCAGGACGCTGGACACCAGCCTCTCCAGATCTCGTCTTTGCTGCGACTCCACCATGTCCTCCTCGCAGTAAATACTTGCTGCAGTGCGCTGCTTCTTCTGCGCTAGCAGTTCCTGCAGGTGCTTGGAAAGCTCTTTCATATCCGATGAGGACACGCGATTCTGAATCATCCCGTAATCGTTATTGTCACTACTACCGTCGCTACAAAGTGGGAATGCAGTGTCTAGGAGCGACTGGCACAAGCAAGCCAGACACCGTGCTGAGATCGGGATAGCATCAACCATAATAGTCTTGTCGGCACCAAGGGTCTGCTGGCGTGTCTCTCGGCTGTGCGAACAGGCATACGCCTCGCGCGTGACGAACGTTGGCATTACAAACGTTATTATTTATAACACGCTGTTGTGAGGCTTAGAGTGTAGGCCTTCGAGTCTGAAGTTCGTATAACAGTGAAGTGCCTCGCAGAGCATTTGATTCTCCGCTGGGATATAATGAGAAACAGGGAACAAGAGTATTCTTGCTTCGAAAGTTATTTATATACAATACGATAAAGTTACCTTGGGATGCTTTGAAGATGATATATGAATCCCCTTGTTTGCCTTGATCCCTTACATTACAATTGTCAATGAAAGGTCCAACGTCGATGCGGAGTTGTCTTTGTCTGTTCACGTAACCAACGTCCTATCGTCGTGTAACGCTTGGTCTCTGTTGCTAGGTGCCACATATTAATCTTAGCTCTTTCGTTGTTTAGTTCTTCCACCAGAAAATGCATTTCCCCTATTCTATTCTGTACACTACACACAGAATAAAGGAGACATCACTTTCAGACCATTCAATAGGTACCCAGCATCAGCCGAAAGACATGAGGTTCCACTCGTACATATTTAGACGTTCCCCTTAGATCTCATGCCGCATGACTATACTTCGTCTCCTATACCTTCTATGCTGGCGCGTCCTCAAGCAGTGAACTAACTGAGTGTGAATTGGGGGTTTAAAATCCCTGATTGGTCCACCGAGACTAAGACCATCCGAAAACGCAACAGTTTCAAACGCCTCCCCCAGATTTCCCAATTGACACAATTTCCAGACGAACAAAGGTCTCCAGGTTTCAATACGTCCTTCCTCTTTGTCTCTTAACATGATGCGAATCTTGCGTTACGTAGTATTGGTGGTGATATGATCGGCAATGATGCTGTGCGGCGTAGATCTTGGCAATTCTCCGATCGTGAGTTGCATTGATTTTCAGTCACTCTCGAACCCCCCTTGCCATGCGATACCAGGGGTAAGCAGGAGGAATCGAATCCAAAGACTTGGCTCTCATCTCATGTTCTGAATATTTTTCTTGAAAGCATTTCTTGCGGGGAAATGTCTCGGAATCAGTTCAACCGGATTCCTCCTAAAATAGGACTCAATGTTGGTTGTTCTACGCTCTTTTTATAGATCGTCAATGGGCTTAGCGCACGTTTTTACAAGCCTCAAGGTAAGGGATGAAATCTGCAAGTCAGGCCGTTTAACCGCCATTTGAGATGACGTTATTTTATCATACGTATTCCGTTGCCGCGGTGAGATTCCAGATGATGGGCGGCTGTCGGCTATGGTATGCGCGATGTTTCGAGGTCTCAGGTGTCAATCCGGTCAAAGAGAATAGATCGTCACGGCTCCGTTATGGCGGTCGCGCATAAGAGGACTTGATTACTCGAGAGTCTTCCTTGAATAGCTTCATCTAGGGAGCGTCTCATTTTAGCCTTGCCAGCGCCAAGCAAACACGCCTACGCAAGGCAGAAATCTCAAGCGCAAATAGACACTTTACAGATGCTGCTACACTACATACCCATGCATAGACAATTAAACGCTGAGAGCACAACATTTCAGACAGATCCGGGGTCACATTGGAATCGGCCTTCCTAATCGATGTTGATTCGACCTGTCAGCGATGTGCGACGTATCAAAGCAGGGGGTTCCGTAGCTGAAGCCTCAGGCGTAGCAAAAACATCCGCACTCAGCCTCACGGTCGATGCCAACCCGATGTCAGGGGTTCAACGCAGCAAACGTTCGAGAATAGATCGATTAGATTAGCAACATGGTATCTCGTTTACATATATAAGCTTCTTCATGATCGCTCCATAATCTCCTGTCTATACAATACAACCCAGACATCTTCGAGATCAGACAATTACCATCCCATCTTCACAACAACCATCTTAAGTCATATACTATATACTTCACCAAACACACCAGTCAAAATGGTCTGCATCGCCTTCCTCGCTACTCTAGCCAGTGAGTTATAAGTGCTTCCCCCTTTTCCCTCGCAAGCATCACTAACACATGACAAAGTTGCCATCCCGGCCCTAGCCATGCCCCTTAGCCCCGACCCGTCCGGCCAGAAGAACATCGGCAACGGCAAGGGAATTCAGTTCATCGGCGGACAATGCCTGAGCTCAGCGGACTGCGCTTCGACGTGCTGCGCTGGTGTTAGCGGTCAGACCTTCGCCCTATGCTCGGGAATTGGCGCGCAGTTCCAGCAGGGCAAGATGGGCTGCGGCTTCGGGGACAGCAAGAACGAGCAGGGCACCAACACCACCGAATGTTCCTAAGCGGCTACACGCCTGATTCGCTACCTGGTACGCTGTGGTATTTGAACCGCTGGTAATGGCTTACTGCCAATGACGCGGGTTGTTGCTGGATATGGGATCAGGAGTATATAGTATACTGGCCCTGAGCGGGTAAATTGGGCCGCGCTTGGTATTATGGGCAGTATGTTGGGGAAAAGATTCTTTCATCTCTTTCGGTGGATTCGACATGGTATACGATACTATCCGGTGTTAGCATTGCATTACATCCATAGACGGGGTACAGGTCTTGGACATCAACTAGGGAACGGGCACAAGGAATATCCATCATCATAAAATTGTATACACATTCAGTAATAAAAATACATTCCTTTCCATACAGAATTAGAAGACAATTCTGGCTTTTTGTGGTACTAGATACACTTTCGCAGATGAGGCGTAATTAAAGTGACAATTATCCTAAGTGACGAAAATAGGGGGATCGAGAAGCAGGAGCATATATCCACAGTAAGAAAGGAGAGGATCATAGAAGAGCGGACGTCACCGGTTCAAAGTCTCGTTGAAATCCATTTGAAAAACGATAATCGAGTGATGTGTTCGAACTCTTCCGAGTTCAACGCTATCGCCTTTTGAAAAATACAGACGGGTCTAAGAACACCTGAAAGAATCTTCAAGATCTCTAGAAACCGGAGCCGTCGCGAGGACATCAACCTCGCAGTATCTTTATGGGGCATTACTTAGAATGCTAATAGAAAACCAGCAATGATGTGAAGGATGTGATATGGCCACCTTTTGTATGAGCGCCTAGAACAATCGACAACCACCCTACCCCTTAAACTCCGCAGGATGCAATGATCCATTAATACCACCCATCATTATATGGCCACGTTATACGCTTAGAGCGTAATCATATTTATCCCTTCCTATATGCATTTATACAGCTCAGGCATCCCTTCCGAACCGAACATCAAACTCTCTCAGTACGCCCATGATACTGGCGGCCTCAACCTCGATGGGCAATCTAGCCGACGTGCTCGCCTGTGGAGGGGCGGCCCTGAGTCTCGGTAACCAAGTCCCGATGTCGTCGGCTGCTTTCTCGAAGTTGCGATGACTAGACAAGGTCTTGTACGCGTCCGCACACGACAGGCTGACGGCGGATGATGAGTTGTTGGGTGCCGACGTTGCATCGATGGATTTGCAACATCCAGAGCCTCCAGCGCCACCGCAGCATCCACCATTAGGTTTGCCTGCATTACGGGCAAAGTTGGCGGCGAGACTGCGGCAGAAGAGACCCGACTTTGGATCTTTCAGACACTGAGCACATGATCCGGGTCCATTGGGACCACAGCCGCCCGAAGGACGAGCTGCCGGGATCGGAGTACGATTCAAGGAATTGATGCTTGGCAGCTTCACGGCCCCGGTGGACGTGATTTCCACAGGAGCTGGGCCGACATCGTTCTCTGAAGGGGGTGGGGTCTGAACTTGCTGGGATACTGGAGCGAGAGTTTGCGATGCGGCAGCCTCGGCACACATACAGTAGGTGCCCTCTTTGCAGAAGCCGCAGGAGTCTCGCGGCGGCAGGGAAGGTTGAGCGACAGGCTGATATATAGCCGGCTCCACGACGGTATCCTTCTTCTTCGCGAACATGGAGGTGAAATCAACCTCATGTGGATAGGGCTCAGGCACCTTCTGCCTCTTCTCTTCTGGGGCTATCACGGATATCGACGATGACTTTCGCTTCAGTTCGGAATCCGAGGTCGGAGCAGGCCCCTTGAGGACAGCTTCAAGACACTCGCACTTCGTACCGATGCTGCACTTACCACAGCCAATGGGCGTATTGGCGAGAACTTCATCGACGCAGGCGCAGGGCCCGGTGGATTCGCAGTTACCGCAGCCCGAGAGATCTACCGAAGACTCTCGAGGAGCCCCCGACGAATTGGACGAGTCGGGAGGAGAGATAATCTGCGATATAGAAAAGGCCGCGGCCGAATTGCGATGTTCCGGTGCGTTGCTCGCAATGCTTCCTCGAGGGGTTTGGTGCTGAGAGGCGATGCTCAGCGAGGTGGGTGCCCGGCCGTGATGGGAAGCAAAACTTCCATTCCTCGAAGACACGCTTGAGCCTTCTCCTCTCCATCGTCGTCGTAAAGATTCGAACTCGTTGGCCATCTTGGCGCGCTCCGTGCGCTCTTTCTCCAGCAAGTCCTCGAGGTCCACGCATCTACTCCTCAGGGATTGCACCTCGGATTCCAAGTCCTGCACCTGGTCTTTGAGGGTTTGCTGCTCTCGGTCGTACTCTTCCTTCTGCTCCTCCAGCTGCTCTTCTAATTCACCCACGCGAGCAGCCCTCCGTTCGCGAAAGGCGCGCTGGGCTGCGCGATTCTGGGCCTTGCGCTTAGTTGGTGGCGTATCCGTGGCGGGCTTCCGGCCGGGTTTGGGCCTCGGCGGGATAACCCATTCCTTACTGGTAATTGAGCTCTTTGGGGTGCCAGCGGCGGTCATGGTAGCAGCGTGTAGAGCGGCTACGGCTGCGGGTTTGATGGCGAGTTGATGAATGGACGTCGGCGTAGACACGCTAGAGATGGGCGAAGCAGCCGAGGCGGGGGAAGACGCAGCTGAGATAGGGGTTATAGAGAGTTTGGTTGGTTGCGGTTTGGGGTTGCGGTTCAGATTAGCAGGAGAGATGGTAGCAGTAGTAGGGGTCGCCATAATGATCCGATTCTGGAACCAGAGGGAGGCGGGAAACCCATCAAATTAATCCTATTCGCTGTCAGGTTCGGCGATGCAATGCACCTCGGACATCAGCGTTATGTGCTGTGACTTGGGGTTTCCGCTGACTCGGCTCCGCAAAACTGCAAGTTGGGAACTCGAAGGTAAGTAGATGAGTATGTCAAGATCTGTCGATATGTCGATATCGTATATCGATCCGTGGTCCTCAATGGACTTCAATGACTCTCACCTCCTCTCCGTCTTGGGAAGGGTATGTTTCCTTCGTTCGAGGGAATGAAGAAAACAATAGTGAGAAAAGTCGGTAGAACCCCTCCACCGAAGCAAACAGGCGGCCGTCAGGTAGAAAAGTGAGTGGGAACGGGCCGAGCACTTTCTTCAGGTCCGAATTAGGGCTTTGTTTGTCCCTTGGGGGTACAGGGTATGTGTATATGGATGTATATGTATACGTATATGCTTGAATTGTGAGAAGAAGCTAGCTGGCGGCTGAGATCTGATCGGAGAGAGAAAACTGTGACTAAAGAGTGGACGAATGGGGCACGGAACTGTCATTCAGTAGTGATCCTTCGTCAATCGCTTCGCAAACCCAGGACCGATGTAGTATCGCGTAGACCGTAAGCATCGAGGATTCCCTCTTCCAAGTCCAGTCCAGTCCAGTCACGTTCCTTGTCCCGGTACGGTAGGATGATGGTGGGGGTTGAAGAATTTTGGGGGGTCATGCAGACCCTCACTGGATAAGGTATCGATGAGAGGAGGAGAAGAAGTCGAGCGGCGATGGTTCGAGATTCACTGATCAGATTGATAAGATTATGCCAGGACCCTGTAGTCCGGTGGCCCAGACGAGCCAACAATGTCACATGGGGTGGAGAAGAGGGAGAAAAACTCTCCAATCGATCCACTCGTGCATGCTCGGACCTGTCGGATTCCGAACTTGATTCGACTGAGTGTGTCCCTTGCCGGCCCCTCTCTCTCTATTCGATTTGTGTAGGAGGAAGAATAAGAGCTCGGGTGTCGCCGGGGAGGAATTTGCTCTAGTGTAAATTTAGAGCCCCTCCAGGCCCGGTACCGGAGTCTGTATTACCTTTCATAGCTGCATACCTCTCTAGTGCACCTAGGTCCATAACTAGAGCGCGCTAATTATGTCAGCAGGGAAAGGTAAGCTTGAGCCTCGGTGTAACACGGTGAACGTTCTGATCCACTGGCATCAGAGCCCCACATCTAAACATTTAACATTAAAGTCAACTTCACAATCGCAGCTTCAACAGAATTTATAGTCAACATCAAATAAGAATAGACAAGAGACATTATATATGTGCTTGTGCATCTGAAAGACAAATCCTCACTCATAGCTAATTCAAAAGACCAAGGACTCAAAGTAAATGGTGCACATGTCAGCTTATATGTCTTGATATTCAAGATTATTGCGCTCGACCTCTCCTATTCTTCTGTCATCCCTCCATCCTACTCTCCCTCTACCTACTCAGGCCCGGGACGTCATGGCCCACCTATCAGCATTATCGCCCACTAGGCCTTTGAGCTCCCGCAGCTTCGCTCTAGCCTCGTCCTCCTCCTCAGAAGACGAAGACGATGTGCCGCTCCCCTTTCCCACCGCGCTCCCCCGCTCCGACTTCCTCGCGCCAGATTTCGACCCGGCCGAATACCTTTCCTCCCTTGCGAACCGTCACCAGACTTTGGAAGACCTGCGGTCCGACCTCAGGGAACGTAGCGCCGCCATCAGCACTGAACTTCTCGAGCTCGTCAACTCCAACTATACCAGCTTCTTGAGCCTGGGCGACGAGCTCAAAGGCGGCGAGGATAGGGTTGAGGATGTCCGGGTGGCGCTACTAGGGTTCCGCCGAACTGTTGAAGAGATCAAGGGCCGAGTGAGAGAAAGGGGATCCGAGGTCGCCGGTTTAAATAAGGACTTGGGTGGTGTGAGAGGCGAGATCGAGACTGGGAGGAAGATGCTAGAGCATGCCGAGAGGATATCTGCGCTTGAGGGCCGACTAGCGATTGGAAGTACCGGACCCGACAGCGACGACAGCGACGAAGACGAAGAAGATGATGCCGGCGAGCTAGAAGGGGCGGTGGGGAGCAATTCTGCAAAGCTTGCACAGTTGGCGAATGAGTACGTCACGATAGACGACTTGGCCAATGAAATTGGAAGGGAGACCCCTTTTGTGAGGAAGATGGAGGAAAGGCTAACGAGGTGTCGGAACACCATCCTCCTAGACCTTGGCACAGCATTGAAGGAGGCCAAGAAGGCAGGTGTCAGGGGACAAGCCAAACTACTCAAGCTGCTGAGCATCTATTCTCTATTAGACGCTCAAGCGGACGCGGTCAAGACGTTGAAGAGCAATTGACGATCAGGGACGACATCAAGTGGCATTATCGATATGAGAGCACACATAGCAAGATACCCAAGCATCTGATTTTATACAAATGATATGGTACAATTTCTACACTGCCCTGCTCTATATGTTAAGTATGGGTATTTACATAGCCGTGCTCAGGTGCGCCGGCTGGATCTTCTCGTCGGTAGGGTTGAAGCCCCCGTTCAAGCTAAAACCAGGCCCGTTCGTGGAAGTCAGCACAACTTCTATCAATTCCTTCTTTACCCTGTGCTCCATCTTCGAGAGGGTCTCCTTCACCCCCAACACGAGAGTTTTAACGTTCTCGGACAGCATCTTAGGGCTGTAATTGATATTTCCGATGGGCACGCGGATGGAGCCAATCCTCTCCCTGTAGGTCTCCGCGCCAGCCATATCGTGCATCAGACTCTTCACGCTTCTAGTAAGGGTGTTAGTCTTCAGACTGGGCATCAGACCCTTGGGACCCAGTATTCGGCCAAGACCAGCCTTCTTGAGAGCTGCTTCGGAATCGACGTGGCAGATCAGGCGGTTGAACGGGAGCTTGTTCGGGCTCGCTTTAATGAGCTCGAACAGAGACTCTTCTCCAAATGCGACGGCACCGGCGGCTCGAGCGTCGTGCATGGCTCCGCTGCCCTCCTTGCAGATGACGGCAATGCGCGTGTCGTTCTTGATCGGGTAGGGCAGGCGTACCCGGTTCCGAAGAACCGCACTATTCTTGGGCGTCCTGATTTTTAAGGCGAGTTCGTAGGTAACGGAGGATGGGGGACGTCCAACTTCAAAGGCCCGCAGATATCTATTCATCACCATATCAGTACAGGAGAATGGTAACATCTGTTTCGAGATTCGACTCACCGCATGGCGTCGCACAGCGAATACTGCTCCGCCTCACCGCTGGGAGTAGCAAATTTGTATTCCTTGAAGCGTTGCTGTCTCTTCTTCTTCTTGAGCTGCTCCTTTTTCCGTTCACGGGCTCGCATGGCTACGGAGCCGGCGCTCTTGCATCGTGTCTGTATTATCGAAGGAGCTAAAAATCTGGGAATTGTCGCATATACTGGCCTTGCAGGTGCAGAGAGGCTCAGCCTTGTCAGCGATGTGACGCATTGATTTATTGAAGCCATCGCGATCCCTATCGGTCTAGACTCTGGGATGAAGCTTGAGAAAGTGACGAAGAGAAATCAAGAATTTAGATTTCAAGGTTGACAAGGGTCTTCAGCCTCACTCGATAGCCGCTGTTGCACCAGCCACACCCACTATCTTATCGATATATCTAATCGATGATAAGAGCCGTAGCAATTGTACCCCGCCAACAGCTTTTTTATGCGATGCCGTCAGTGGGCTGACCCCGCCACACAACAGTCCCGTCGTATTGCTTTAAGGTTAAGGTTGACTCACTTTAGCAGTTTTATGATTAGATAGGACGACCATCTTCATCTCAACCTCATCCTTTCACATATTTCACCATACAACCTCGAGTCACTTAGAGACGATAAAATAGCCAAAATGAAGGCGGACGAGCTCGTCGCCGTATCGACCTCCCTAGGAGGTGACTTCAAGTCCATCGAGCCGCACCTGATCCGACTCGAGAAGCACCTGACTCTAAGAACTTACCTCGCCGGATACGCCCTAAGCGACATCGACGCCAAGGTCTGGATCGCCATCAAGAGCAATCGAGTCGCCGTCTCTTTCGTCCGCAAGGGATCCTACGTGAACCTCCACCGGTGGTTCACTTACGTCGAGCAAGCCCATCCTGAGATCCAAGCCGAAGTGAAGGCTGCCGACTCGGCGCGAAAGGCCAAAGTCCAAGCTGCGAGTCGAGCTGGGGCAAGTTACAACTTGGCCCTACAGGAAACTGACAAAGGAGTCGTCACTCGATTCTTACCCGAGCCATCGTAAGAACCTTTGAATTGTACTAGATATAAATATAAGGGTCGGCATGTTCTAATTCGAGTGTAGGGGATACCTTCACATCGGACACGCCAAGGCCGCCTTGCTCAGCGATTACTTCGCGCACCAAGCCTATAACGGCACGCTCCGCCTGAGACTCGACGACACAAACCCGAGTAAAGAGAAGGAGGAGTACCAAGATGCCATCATCGAGGACCTAGCTCTTATGGGGGTCAAGCCCGATGTTGTCACCTACACCTCCGACTACTTCGACCACCTATACGATACCTGTCTCAAGCTCATCAAGGAAGGGCACGCCTATGCCGACGACACGGATGTCGAGACTATGCGTGACGAGAGAGGAAAGGGTATCGCGTCCAAGAGACGAGGCCGCACGGTCGAGGAGAATCTGGCGATCTTCGAGGACATGAAGAATGGTACGGAGGAGGGTCTGAAGAATTGTATTCGCGCCAAGATCTCCGTCGACAACCCGAACAAGGCCATGCGCGACCCCGTCATCTATAGGTGCAATCCCAATGATCCTCACCATCGGACAGGTACCAAGTGGAAGATGTACCCTACCTACGATCTCGCATGCCCCGTTGTCGACAGCTTGGAGGGTATCACCCACGCGCTGAGGTCGACCGAGTACACGGACCGCAACCCCCAGTTCCAATGGTTCCTTGACACGCTCAAGCTGCGCCAGGTGTACATGTGGGACTTTTCCCGTATGAACTTCATCCGAACTTTACTATCCAAGCGGAAGCTGGCGAAACTAGTCGATACCGGCCGAGTCTGGGGTTGGGATGATCCACGAATGCCCACGATTCGAGGTATCCGAAGACGAGGTATGACGATTCCTGCGCTTCGCGATTTCATCCTGAAGCAGGGACCCTCCCGAAATGTGGTTTCCATGGACTGGGCTAGTTTCTGGGCCACGAACAAGAAGGAAATTGATCCGGTTGCGCCACGACACACCGCCATTCTCAAGAAAGACCACGCCAGGGTGGCCATCATGGGAGATGAGGCGCCTGTCGAGCCACGTTCCGAGGACAAACCACTCCACCCCAAGAACCCCGCCGTGGGAACGAAGAAGGTGGCTTTCAGCAAGGAGCTAGTTATCGACCAAGCCGACGCCAAGTCGTTCAAGGACGACGAGGAGATCACCTTAATGCAATGGGGCAATGCTATTGTCAGGGCCGTCGCCAGCGGTGACCCGATCACTAGTCTCACCTGCGAGTTGAATCTGAAGGGAGACGTCCGCTCTACCGACAAGAAGGTCACTTGGCTCTCGACGCAGGGACAGAAACTCATCGACGCCGAGCTTTGGGAGTTCGACTACCTGATCACCAAGGACAAGCTCGAGGAGGACGACGACCTGGAGCAATTCCTAACCCCCGTGACCGCTACCATGGAGGAGGCGTTCTGCGACGAGGGCGTATCCAAGCTCAAGAAGGACGACATTATCCAGTTAGAGCGGAGGGGGTACTACCGTGTAGACAAGGGCTATGACGAGGGCGATGAGAAGAAGGTCGTGCTGTTCGCCATCCCGACGGGTAAGAACAAATAAATGGATGTAATGTTGTGTTTGACAATGTCTCAACCAGAAGTCCGTGAAGGATAGATGGCAATACAAAAAGTTATTAATCACGAATCGGATTATGGCAATTGCTATGGTTGTGCCTAATCACCTAAGTAGCTAGTTATATGGTTACAAACTTGAGACTTCCAACTCTATGCTGGTGAGTCGTAGGTTCACTGCCTAGAGGAATTATACCGATAATATTTCTCACGTGGTGTCAGCACGCTAACTCATGTCTCTTAAAAACACTAGACCATCTCATACGATGATAGCCTCGTACATTGTAGACATTATGATGATATATAGAGGGTTTTCCATTGTCAGGTACGTAAACTTAAGCCATATGCTATAAGGAGGAATCCATACCATCACCTCTTAGATGCGTAGTTGAAAGAGTAAAATTGTATCACTATAGCCAAGCTGATCAGGGGACAGGAAAAGGGGCAGGGGAGAAGTTAAGAAAAGGTTAGGTATTAGAATTGAAATATGGACATTTGAGGAAACAATGCCTAAGGCGGAAGTCTTACTATGAGCCTCTATTCAGGACTCGTATTGACATTACCATATGGCGAGTAGTGTCATTACTACTGCACTTACGGTAGGTAAGCGTTTGTGAAAGTCCACGCTTCTCCTCATCATTATAAACCAAAACACCACTCCCTATCATGTTTCCTCTATTACCTTGATGATGTAGTATCCATGATTCACAGGACAATAGCCACAAAAGAAAGACGGAGGTTAAGTGAGTCTTTCGTTAAGTGTTTGTGACAAAGCCATTGGAAATAAAAACTTGTATGCAGGTAAATTATACAGGTGATTGTTGATATATTTGAATATATTCTGGCGATCTAGCGGCATCTTGGATTTATTATCGTATCTTCCCGTAGCACATATTTGCTGCCTTGACTATAAATGGTACCCATGGATTATTGTTCGTCTGAGAGATTACTAGATGGCCACCCCGCTCAATGAGCTTCGGTGTTAGCGAATACTTACCTAGGTATATAACTAAAAGTCCTGCTGTAAGCTTCAACTGTATCTGAAAGATGGTATTCAGTGTTGTAGACGTGTAGATACGCCGAGACTGCTCTGCTCTGACTTGTGATATTTCCTTAGGGATGCTTAGAGTTATACGAGACAGAAATTTAAAACACCTGAGATGTACTACTTCGATATCAGGTTAAATAAAGTATAGTCTCAGCTAGGGATATTAACTTATCCCCTATACCCTTCATTTCCAATATTGAAGGCGTGTGCATACTTTCCAGGCTTGACAGCTCGCTTCTTTTGCCAGCATTGCCAAATACACCAATGATGACTACATGGATAATATTGACGTGTGCTTTGTAGTGAGACATCTTGATGTCTGGGTAAATTCTTACCTACCTAGGTATGAATGCGTATTCGCCGGTCTCGTTACCTCACCCCTTAGCCTATATGGCATCCGTCTATCAAGGAAGCAGGCTGTAAGTGTAACCCATAGTCGAGATACGAGACTGGGAAACGTCCTTACCGAACACGGAGTAGACAATAGCCTTGGTCGCAGAGTAGGTCGTTAGCAGAGTGAAATGTGGCTCCACTAGATTGTATTTATGAGGATGTCGTCGCGCAAGAGGCCTCGCATGACTGGTTTCAGAGACGTGTGACTTTTCCCGAACCATAAGATGGATTTCACTTGTAATCCCGTGCTCCGTACGAAGTCAGTTTTCAAATTCATCTCTTGTTACATACTTAGTAGGCGAATCGGAAGAAGCAATGAAAAGCGACTCATGGTGATCAGTCTAACTATTTCATAGAACTTCTCCTAAGTAGCTGTTATAATATAATCCAACAGAACCAATGAACGTTGGGATTGATTTTACAATGTTGAAGATTGATTATACACCCTGGTGGATGTTGATATAGATAATCTTCCTGCAGTGCGAAAGATCCTATAGATAGCTCCCTATAGTACCATCGTCGAGGATATATGCATGCAGGTAGAATGGATCCATCTTTAATGCTGCAATTATACTTCGATATTTAGAAACGTGATACAATCTCGTACTGACAGCGGCTACATACATGTTCTGGGCGGAAGAGACGCCCAGAGTTTCACCGGTTGACTCGTACAAGCCAGCGGATACCATACGCATTTGAGGGACAGTGAGATTTGCAACCATAGTGGCCAAAAATTGGGAGTCGCGTGAGTCTAGCCCATACTTATCAGGGGTCAAATACGGGGTACGCATATCAACATGTTGTTACGCTATGGTACTCTCTTGGATCTATCTAGTCTACATAGTCTGCTGGCTAAAATGTACACGCCTGCAGATTCCCTGTTTGAGGTCTTCCGGAGGCCTTGGATGCCAACAGACCGTTGTACCATGCGTTGTGATAATACCTGAATCCTGCAACAAAATTGGGATGTATATCTAAATGTCATCAGTGAATTGTCACAAAACACTCGGCCGGTCCAGGTTGAAGGTCCTCGTGTAATTGACGGATTGTGGGCCATCCGGATCTGTAACGCCAGAAGTAGATGGCTCAAAGAGTTGAGACCAGCGATGAGCTCCCGGTGAGGCAGGTAGACAATCCCACTTTGTGGCCTTCTGGGGTGGCGCTTCAATATCAATGCTCGTACATGTTTCTGAACACGTTTGTCCCCGGCCCGCAAGAGAGGCCTGCTATGTTGTACGTCAATGACTGGCTTCAGCATGTTGAGAATGACGCGCCAAGTTGACGTTGACAAAGCCGAAATCTAATCTCCGGGGAAGAGTATACTGTAGGAGACCCGCCAGTATACTCCACCCCATGCGATTAGACGGTTCGAGGAGGTCCATTACCAACTCGGGGTATATAGACGAGATCTCTGAGCAGTGGTTGGCTGCTGGAGATATCCACTCGAACATTGGTATAGAAAGGATCTAAGTTCAGACGAACGCGTTCCCACGAGGCTCCACCGTTACTGGGAATGTCGCCGGTATGGTGCGACTGACGTGCATCAATGAGATCTGTACAAGGCTGAAAGGGGGAATCGAATACCTGAACAAATTGGCATCGCGTGTTTCCAAGCCGGAAAGGATCGTGGTTGGGAATGAGTTGGGCTACATTGGGGAACTCTCAACGCGACGTTATTACCTGAAACCCTGTCGATGGTTGCCCGACGTCAAGTTAATCAGCCGCTGGTCATCATGCATTGCAGTTGGGTGTCCAATGGGTAGTAGAGCACGACTGGCCCGTGACGGACTATTAGTATTCCCAACCAACCGTCGTCGAGAGGTATAAAAAGCAGGACGGAGGCGATTGGCCCAGGACCTAGGAGGAAAAAGGAAGAAGAGGAAGAAGACTGAGCGTCGTGGACGCATTAAATGGAATATGTGGGCATGCAGGAGGCAATTGGATGCGTTGGCAGGAGACATCGCGCGTGGTCGACGGGGATTGGGCGAGCTGCAGGTCTCCAAGGGCTCCTCGGACTCCCCTCGACCGGTCTGGTTAGCATCGTTTTTTTATTAGCGAGCCGCTGGCGGGAAATATTCCCAAAGGCTACGACGCGATCTGCAGGCGTTGACCGCCGCGTCGGGCGATGCAGCCTTGGACCGCCAGGGCAGAGCGACGGTTTGGGTAAGATGGAAGGACTGAGGCGTGGAAGGCGACGAAGCTTAGCAATGCGATATGCAGGGCCAACTCATCGTCTCGCGCCCAGCCGAAACCCGTCCGCGTCTTCTGCCGCCGGCTACTGGCTACTGGCTCTGGCTACTGACCACTGGGCAATAGCGGAAACGTTTGTATAGGCTGGCTGAGTGAGATGATGGGATCCTGCATCCCGTAATGCGAAGTGTACCTGTTCTGGATGATACCTGACGGGAGAGACGAGAAGTTCCGTCTCTGCTCTCGTCGGTAATTTCTTGGTCGGCTTGCTTGTCGACATTTGTTTGGACCATTGGGCCGGATCCCCCCCTTTTTGCGCCGTTTGCGCATTGCTGTCAGATATGTGAAGAGCCGAAGGAAGGCAATCAACAGTACCGTATCGACTAAATTTGGAGAAGGCAAGGCAAAGCAAGGCAAGACAAGACAAGACAAGATGATACATGGATATGGTAGTTGTCATACTGTGTTCGCCTCTTTTCGGTGTGTAGCCGAGGGGCGAAGGACTCGACATCGAGCTGTGCGTTGTGATATGATGTACATAGCGTAGTATGACCACAGACCACGGGGGAATAGGGGAGGCAAGTCGAGATAAGGAGAAGATGAGAGATGGTATCACAATGGTAAAATTAAAATAATAAATAAAAAGGGACTCGATCAGGGAATGTCTATTTCCATCCTGCTAGGTCTTACCGGTTCCTCTCATCCAGTCGTAGACATCTACATCGCCTCCTGACGGTGTATGTTGTGGTATCTATCGTCATCGTGGTAGCCTTCTGTGTTGTACACACCCGCCAAAACGAGGGATATGAGGGACCAGATGGATCAGATTTCGAGATTGCTCATAGGTGGTTGGTCGATTTGATTTGATGCCTGGAAAACCTCGGGGGTTGGCGGTGGGAGAGAGAGAGATACAAGAGATGGAGATGGAGGGATGAGGAATAGAGGGGTGGAGGGGTGGCTCAGTGTGGAGATACCCCAATGTGTACTGTCCTATAAGTACCTAGGTACCTAGGTACGGACTGGAGACAGACGGATTGCGGCACTTTCAGCGCGACGCCACGATAGCGGAGGTACTTCATGTATCCGTGGACCCGTACGAATTAGCTTGTGGCACTTCACCTGCCACATCCTATTGCCGCTACTTGACAGTGGTACACAGTAAACGTGTAGACACTAAGACGGTACAAGTCCGTACTAGGCGGTCTCAATTACCCCACGTCGGCCAACGACAGTGCGACAACTAAATGCTGTTTGTGTAAATGGGTGCTAGGTGCAGATGCAGGTGGTGCAGGTGGTGCTTCGACAGCTGGACATGGTTTACAAGGTTCCAATTACAAGGTTTGCGGGCCAAGGTTCAAGGTCGATACCAAATGAGGAAGCAGCGCGGCCAGACACATCATCTTGTCTCTCTTCTACAACTCGTAACTTGCAACTTGCATTCTACTACTGCTGTTGTCTGCATATTAGCTCTTTTTATTTTATTTTTATTTTCTGCCTGTCTCTCTCTCCTTCGTCTGTTCCTATCCTATCTTTCCCCCCTTCCTAGAGGGAATAGGTCCCATCACCTTTACCTTACCTATATACCGACTTATATACTATATACCGGGTTGCCGGAGCTGACAAGGCACAAACGGCCTTTACCAAACGAACGGACGAACGAAACGAAACAAGAGCCACGACTGGACTGACAGGGTTATATGAGTCGCGAAGAGGTGGCTGGCTAGATCGAGCTGAGAAATATTATTTACATGTCCACATCGACAACACCAACGACCTATCGATCATGGTTGTTTATGATACAGCTCATGCTCACGCTCACGCTCTTACTCACGTTCACGCTGCCCAATAATTACGCTCATTTCTACGAAAGGTACAACTTGTTGATCTGGGATCAACCGAACTGAACCGCGACAGGAGGGGAACTAGTAGACCCTTGGCCCTCCGACAACTCTCTCTACCTCTTGCCATTATTATCTAATTATATTCTTACATACTACTCTACTACCTATCTACTTGAGGCCCAACTCTACCCTACCTCTACCTATCCCTACCTATCTGTTCCTACCTTGACTTGCATACATCTATACATACATACATACCTTGCTACCTTGCCTACCTATCCTAATCTTATTTGATCTGACCTACCATACGGTTTACCTACTTGAGCTATCCGCGCATCCACAACAAGCGAACAGACACTACTTCCGCTCATTCAGCTAGGTCACGAGCTTTTACTACTTTTATGTCTAGATGACAACCTTCGCAAGAACCCCGACGACGTCGACGACGATCGAGTAAATCGCAACCACCGTGGCTTTGCTAGCAGCTCTCTCTCGGGGGGTGCTGCTGGTTGTGCTGGGGTGAAAGTGGCGCGCTCGCATATCCCTTCGCATGCGCCCACTATGATTTCCATGCAGCGATCTCTCTCGTCGCCTGTTTGCATACATTCTTCTCCACGTGAGTCGAGCTGAGAGAGGAGCACGACGAAGAGTGCCGCCATCCGATGTCGAATTCCGTGTTCCGGGTTGCTGACTTGTCGCCTCGACTTATAGCTGTGTCTCCGACCGCAACCCATCCTCCTTCGCGGTCCCCGACCCCTTCTCCCGAGACCCGACCCGAAGTATCGCGCCCGCGACGATTCCGATCCCGAAGCCCTACCAAACCCGCTAGTGGCCACCGCCGGCGGGAGTCGTCAGGATCGGTCCGCAAAGTTGGTACCGACGAGACGTCTCGCGATGCGGCTTCGAAGCAGCAGTCGAGTGCCAACCCGGGCGCCGGCGCGAGTGCGCCCAAGAAGCCGGTGATAGACCAGGCCGTAGCCCCTTCGAAACCTCCTCCGTCTCCTTCTCCGGCTTCTAGCCCGCCCGCACCGTCGAGCCCGCTGCAGCCCATCTTGAAGGACCAAGATGACTCTGGCCCTCTTCCGCGATCTCTCTTGGCCGATGTGTCCTTGTATACCAATCCGCATTTGACTGCCGAAAATGAAGGGACTACTCTCGAAGAGCTCGCTCACCTGGTCCGGCTGTCCAAATACCAGGAGCGCAAGTGCGCAAATACTCGCATTCGCCTTCAGAGAAGCCTAATCTCGACTGCCCTCTCGGCGCGCCTTACTCGCTGCGGAGAGACTTCGCTGCGCAACCTGGCGGACAGCTTCCGGAACGATGACAAGAGGGCTTTCGCTAATTTGTTCGGTGCCATTCATGATGTTCGGAATAGCTGCGACGCCACTCGTCGCTATGCTCTTTTGGAACCCGAGATGGAGTCTTTGCACTCGTCAGGAGTAGCGTCCGTCGAAACCCTCGTACCTCCTCCCAGTACGACTGGAAGTATTGGTCCTGGCAGTTCAGTTGTCCCATTTCTCAATGATATCTCGGCTTCTGCCAGAGAAGCATTCCTGAACTTCCTAACTCAGGTCCGGACGAACCCGGACTATCTAGCCACGCGGCTATGTGCTTTGAATACCTCGGAGCTCCAAGCTCTCACTGCTTTTCATCAAGGATTGGAACCGATAGAGTCGGTTTTGCCGTACCACGGCCGTTCCGGTGGGCGTGCGCATCCCGGCGGCTCTAGTAAACAATCAGGGCAGACTCCCAATGCCGTCGAGCGGCTTATTTCTTTCCAGCGCCATGATCCCCTCTCTGCTCTCATATACACCTGCTTTGCTAACTCGGCTGGCCCAGACAGCGCCGAGGACAAACGGAGAACAGGGATTTGGGCCACTGCCTTCGCTCGGTTGATTTCCACCAAGTCTACCAGCGAACCAGTCTTGATCTCGATCCTCAATGCTTGGTCTGCTATGCGTGACTGGTCTGGACGGGCAAATATGGAATGGTACCTGATGAAGATACTCGAGGATGGCGCATTCCTGCTCGACCGAGCAGAGGATCAAAATGGAACGAGGTTCAATCTGTCCGATTGGACCACCAAGGATAGCATTGCCGCCGAGGAATTTTATGATCGTGCCGTCAATGACCTTTTTGCTATCATTGATGATGAAGATGCGACGGGTATCCCGGAAGGCGTTATTGAACTTGGAAATGAGATTCTTCGCCGGCTGGAGATCAAGGACGGCACTCGCAACCTTGTTGATACCACCAGAAGATGGTTTGTATACAAATGGATCTTTTCCAGCTGGTTACTTGCTGTTGTCATCCACCCGGAGAGCTACGGGATGATGGCCGAGTACCATATTACCGAGTATGGCCGCCAGAAGATCCTCAAGCAGGTTGCCACGCTGGCCCAACACTTCGTTGTCGAGATGCTTGCGAGCGGAAATCCCCAGAAACCTGTGTCTACGCCTTTGAAGATCAAAGGTCACATTGAGAACATTCTAGGTCGGTTTAAACCAACCGGAAGCCAGAGGACCGGTAGGCTGCTCCCAGCTCGGTCTATTACTTCCCTGAGAGAAACTGTCGAGGTTCATCCTTATTTGGTGATTAGCCCAGCTGACCTTGTCACGCTTGTCAATGCGCTCTTCCCTGAGCGTAGGCCGCAATCTGCTCACTCGAGCAGCATTCGGTCTGGTGCTCCTTCGATATCAGGCTTCTCTGCCATTTCTCAGCCGATATCCATCGGTACGTCGAGAAGTAACTTTGACACTGCCTCTGTCCTTAGTATGAGTGCTTCGTCCGTCTTTAGCGACGGAACTACTTCAGGCGAGCCATTACTTGAAGATCAAGCAACGGGTACGCCTCAAAGACGATCACCGACTGTGCCTGACGGACCTAGGCAGAAACATTCCAATAACTACGACGATGATGGCTACCGCCTTCGGTTGGCAATGCATGAGATGGTCCAGATCCTGGGTCCGGAAGCCATCTCGGGTGCATGTCATCCGTGCGCCGAACGCTGGGCTGTTGTGTTCATTTCCGCCGATGGGAACAGCCTCTCTTTACAGATGACCTATGATCCTGATGATGATGCGGAAGAGGAGAATTCTTCCACCACTAGTGACACCGAAGACGATGAACCCGACGAGAAACCCGAGCTTGACAAAGACTATCATCAATTGCGAGACTCGGTCTTGAAGCTTGTCGAGGATTTTGAAATCCCCCAAGGCCTCGAGGATCATGGCACAAAGACCACGTTCAGCAACCGAGCTTCCGGGCTGAAGAAGTACCGGTCTAAAAACAAGATTATAACCACGGGGTCGTCGATGGGAAGCCGGAACCCATATCGTAGTAGATGTGAAGAAGAGCAGAAGGCAAAGCGATCTACTGATGAATCCTCCCACACATCCGAAGGTAAAGAACCGGCGAGTGCGCCTGAATCGTCATCTGTCCTGATCACCATGCTCGCCGCCGCCTCCTCACAGTCGCGTATACAATCCGACTTCGTGTCCGCACACCTTTACTGGAAGACTCTTCAGCAGCTGAATGCCCTATCCTCTCCTTCCCTACGTAAGAACGGGTTTGCGACGCTCCTCAACATCTTTTCTCGTGGCCCTCGTGATTCGATCCGACGTTCTGCTTCTGCAATTGAGGAATACGATGCTTGGCTGGTGTGGCTGAAGCAGAGCCAGGAGCGCCACGAAGGTCTCATCGACACTATGATGAAACGCCTAAAGGCGCTCAGAGACAAGATGTGGTATGTGACGGATGTCCATAACTCGGCTCCCTACGAACAAACTCGCAACATCTGCAGCGCCTTGAAGATAATGGGCGTGCCGAGGAAATGGGGCTCATTTCAACGTAACCGGGCCCAACTGGCTCGGGGTCCCGCTGCTGCATATATCTATCGAAACGAATCTCAGATGTTGGATTTGTTAGCCGCTACTGAAGACCAGGGAGGTCCGAATAAGCTCAGTGATGCGCAGGCTGAGATAACTAGCAAGTGGCTGGATCAGCTCGGCGTCCAGAACATGTGCCAAGGCGAGGAGCGGATTCATCGGTTCTGCTGCGAAGTTGATAGCTGCGTAGCGAAGCTGGTCGGTGAAAACATCGTGGATGGTCCGGTGCTCTGGTCAAGTGAACTTTACTCGAGGGATCGCAAGATGTTTGAAGGTACCCGTGGCGGTCGGGACAGGGAAAGTGTATGGGGTGACGATGCTGCCAGCGTGATGAGCAGCGAACATGATAGGCGTTATGCCTCTCCAACGCGCCGCCCGCCCTCGATAGCTCGAGACCTAAGAAACATGTCTACATACAACACTAGTCAGGTGTCTATCGATTCCCACCATCGATATAGCTTTTCGAGAGCAAGCACTGCGCTGTCCGACACCTTCGACGCGCACGACTACTTTGGCGCCTCGTCCCCTGTCCATGCTATCGATTCGACATCCACATTCTGGTCCCCTTTTCAGTCCACCATGTCCACCGTCAGCTCGGCGACTTCGCGTGCGCAGTCGCCAACGACAAGCGTCACCAACCTCTCAAGCACATTCTCCAACCCGAATCATCAGCCTTTACCATCTCATCATTCTACTTCGCGGTCCGGAGCGTCTGTGTCGTCGAACGAGACTGTTCATCTTCGGCGCCTGTCAGAGGGGAAGCAACGCTTTCTCGCCGAGCTCCGCCAGACACTTACCAGTCTTTTACTCTCCGAGCTGGGAAATCTTGTATTTGCATCCGGATCGGAGACTGATGGGTGGTTCGGTGGTCTAGGCCAAGAATGCATCGAGCGTCGAGACACCGAAGAACGCAAAGCCCGACGAGCGTCAGGAAAGAGGGATCGTACAAACAAGGGCTCTACTAAGCAGAGAGTAATCGAGAAGAGGAAGAGCTTTGGCAATCTCCGACAAGCAGGAGAAGCGTCTCGGGTAGACCTGAACGTGGAGAGACCTGAAAGCGCTTCCGGGCCTAATAATGACAGCTCCGCAACCAGCGACACGGCATCAGCTCGCGGGAAGTCCTCGAAGAAGAAAGACACACCGGAGTTCCCCTATGCAAAAGCCTACCAGAGGCTATTAGGGATGTTTGCTGTCCATCCCAACCCGTACACCAAGCTCAGTGCTCTTCTTGAATTGGAGCACCTCATTGCTGCCTCCTTGTCTAATGGCGGGCGTCGGTCTCGATGGGCATTGAAGCAACAGTCTGGACCTGTCGAAGATGATAATGTGGGCAAACCTGACTCGAATGAACCGGGTACCGAGAATACTAGGGAACGGCGTACTCAGCCCTTCCAGTCGTACATATTCCCCCTTCAGCCTCGTTCTTCAAAAAGTGCCGATGCGCGCTCTATCGTCTCTGTCAAAGAGGCAGCTAATACGGATGCTATTGCACAAGTACTTCGTTCGCTATTCAAAGACGCGGGCTTCCGGCCGAAGACGCTGTTCCGCGATCTACAGTTCATTAATTCCTTTGTTTCGCCTTCAACCCTCGACACGGATAGAAATAAGGCGTTTTGGGATATTGTATGGGTGGCGCTTTCGCTTAAGCAAGATGTAATCACAACGATGGTCGAGGTTGCAGACGAGATCTTGAATTACTACACGCCCTCGAGAAAGCGTCCCAGCGGTAACGAGGACGCGCCGGAAATGGTACGCCCGCCGCCAATTCATTCGCTCCGTGACGCGGCGAAGATGTGGACGATCGCGGCAAAGGAGGGCAATGCCACGGCGCAACGAGAGCTGGGACTCTTCAACCTCAGTAACCCTGAGCTCGTGGAGAGGAGTACGTTGCCGCTGTCGAAGCCGCGAGACGTATTCAAGCAGGCCGTCATGGAGAAATTTGGTCCGCGGCCCGGCAGTAGCATGCGCCATGCTGCTGACCGAAGCCGAAGCAGTCTAGGTGCGGCTGGACCGGCATCTTCAGGCATGCAGGATGCGGCCATGGATGGTGACGTTAGGAGCGACCCTACTCTGATGTGCGTCGCCATCCATTGGATGAAGGAAGCCGAACGAGGCGGAGACGAGCTGGCCAGAACGTTCCTTGGCCAGAACGAGATGATGGGGTTGTAATGATTGCTACACGGACGTTTGCTACTGCGAACCTACCTACCTGTCTTACGTTTTTCATCTGTTTGCACTCACAAAATATGTGTCGAGCACAGTCGTTGGCTCCCGGGAGCGAGATACATGTTCACGTGTTCAACACATTTCCCATCATCGTCATCATCATCAGCTTGATACCCCAAACTTTTTCTTTTCATAGCCATAGCTTCGGGTGGCTTTTCTCGTGTCTGCTCAAAACTAAAAATCAACACCCCATACCGTTTTGGTCTTTACATCAAATCATGTCGGGCATAGGGATATGAGGATAAAAGAATAGGACATGACGGGATATATGAGACTTGCTGGAAATATTGGCATCATACATACATACACAAATACCCGGATTCGCATTTTCGCTGGCTGGGAAACACCATCATTTATCCTCGAACTGGAAGTCGGCAGGCTGTATCAATAACCATTTATTCTTCGTGTACGCGTTGCATTATTTCAAATCAGATCTTGACCCATGTTGTCGGATGGGTAGGACGGGATGCCTTACGATGAGTTTTCTTCATGCGTATACCTTACTCACTTACCTGGGTGCTTTACCTTGCTTATTTACCATATAGATAGGCTGCTATTGCTGCCGCCGCTGCTGCGTACGAGGTGGATATACCAACAAATAGGGATCTCGCTATTATTTTATTTTTTATCTTCAATAGAGGTTTCTATGAACTTAAGGATGACCTAACGAAGTTATGCATTTTGACTTGAGTGAATGGTGAATGAAAAACAGCTTGTCAGGGCATTATAATTGCTTGCTGCCATGTCGTTTCTCTAGATTCTCTTAGTCTTCGTGGTTAAAGAGACCTAAACGCAGGGTAGGTTCTGCTATGATAGTATCTCTGAGTGTACGGCAAGGAGAATATAATTGTATCAACTTACCACCACTAAGAAAGGGGAGGAGTGTAGATAGATGCAATGAATTATGTATTATGTGTACAGGTACCTAGGTATGTGAGGGTATTTTAATTCTAGTCTATCTTCCCTCTTTCCGTTGATGTGCGACTGCTACTACGGCTATGTCCATTCTGTAATAATGCAGTATGTTCGTCCTCCTCGAGGTCGATCGAGACGACAGTCATGTCTGGACGGACACGAAATCGCTTTCCCCTCCAATTCACCGTGGTACCACCAAAGACAGCCCAGGTCCAAATGGGTAGTGCCAGGACCTCTCGTCCCAACCATGCCAAAAACCACTCGCCAAAACGGCGTTTCTCTGCTCCGCCACGGCTCGTGCCACGAGCGAATAATGGCGTATGTTCGTCCACGTATATGCTCTCGCCAGCGTGTAATTTCTTAAACACGATCCTGTCAACAATCATCCACAGTGTGACTCCTGCGAACCAGAGATAGCCCAAAGCCCTCCAAGTCTGCGGAATGCCAAGAATCTGATGGAACCATGGGATGCTCGTGAGGCCGAAGGACACGTAGAAGCAACAGACTAGGCTCTCGACGCCGTGTTCGACCAACGTGGCAGATAATACCGTCCACTTTCTCACTCTCAACCACCTGACCCTGCGCGCAACGTAAGCGGGGATAGACATTCCCGCCATAGGTTGAATTGCCAAGTCACCCCAAACGAGGCCGTGGTTTTTATAACCGGGGAGGTCAGATCGCCATAGGAGGTCCCCGATGACATGGTCCTCACACATGAAGGAAGAGAAATGGTCAAGACCCTTGGGAAGAGTGGCGGCCCTCCCTGTCAAAATGGGGTTCCGAGCCGGATCGGTGACTTGATCGAGGTGCGACTTGCGGAACATGTTACTCTTCCCGACGATGCAGGGGGCGATACCGACGGTGTTGATGGCGCCGTAGAACTTGGCATGAGTCGTAGCCATGAACATCTCCTCGAGTCGGCCGCCTCCGTGGGCCCAGGACCTGGATAGGACAGAAGAAGGAACATCGACACTGGACTGCGCGTCAGAGCTACCTGTCACGGCAGATCCGGATAATAGGGTCTGTCCTTCGGAATTCTCGGAACTCATAGACGTGACGGTGTCCACGACCAAGGGTAGCTGATGTACAAACTTGTAGGGCTTCGTTCTCTTGCCGTTTGGTCGATATCCACATAGCTTGTCAACCATTCGGCCAGCCACATCTCCCGCAACCCATACATTACTGTCGAGCGGCCAGATGATATCCCCCCTTGCCTCCCTGTATGCCCTACTCAGGTTACGAATCTTGGGGTTTGGACCGACGTTATCGACATGCCCATCGTTGCCATGGAGGAAGGGGTCTTCAGTCTCAACAAAGACTTTGGCATCGAAGCCGGGGTAGTCATCGAGCAGCTTTCGGATGACGGGATAGGCAGCATCATCCTTGGACGAGACGCAGAAGTAGATGGTCAACTTGTTCTTCGGATAGGACTGGTGGAAGGCGGAGGCGAGACATTCGTACAAGCCCGGTTCTAGGCCCTTGGCAGGCCGAATGATAGTTACGTGAGGCACTTCGTCTTCCGGTAGGGACGGAGATACGGGGGCGGGTGGGATAGAAGAGTAGTAGCGGAAGCTGTTGGCCGTAGTTAGGATGATATTCTCTGAGTGGACATAATAAAGGTGTAAGTGTAAGAGGTATAAGAGCTCACATCTTGTAGTTCCCTATTCCTTGCACTACTATGACAATGCAACCCCATATGATGCTGGCACAGCCTAAAGCCTGAACTATAATAGAAAGCATTGGAACATGTCAAGATGAAAAGAATAGTCGTTACAACATAGCAAGTTTAGCTATGAGACACTCGGAGAGGTCGAATCGTTGAGACAGACAGACAGGACAGGATACTCTAGGACAAGGGAATAACAACAGTAACATGGAATAGAGACAATCCTCATCTTCGACTACTGACTAGAGTTAATGACGATCGTGGAATGTTAGTAAAGTGATTTCCTGTTTACGAATTTACGAATAATATTTCCAGATGCGAACGGCGCGGCCCACCCGGCACTGCAATGTCCGTTTGGTCCGCTAATGAAAATTTGGGAAATTGCAGCTGATCTGTTCAGGATTGGAGGATTTATCATTTATGACATCTGTGGTTTATTCGCGGCCTTGCGCATGAGGCCGTAAGGCCGCAGATTCATTAGGTAATATGGAAGAAGACCCACGGGTTAGCGGATTCCGGCTATTTCCGTGCCGACAATCCAATTGAAATGGATTCTTTTTATTTTTTATTTTTTATTCACTAACAAAAACCTTCAACTTCGACTCATATTTTTTTAAGTATCGCACAAACTCGAATCTCTCCTTTCGACACCAAAAAGTCGAGTTAATATTCTATACTGCGTGGTGAATGATCTACTCGATTGAAGATACATATCCTCTAATGTAAGATCCTTCTCATTACTTCTTAAATCTGAGCAGTACGGGTCATATCAGATACCCATCCAGAAGTGCTGGCTCTTGTGTACCTAGGTAAGTAGAAGACTTCATGTCAGTCGCGGTGATGACACCTCTTATTATTAGGAGCTTAGAGATGTAATAGTCTCGATGAGTGCCCAAATATAGACTACAACGGTATCTGAGCGATTTAATTATACCTGTTATTACTTGAGCAATATGAGTCGGAATTCCGAATTCTACAAGAATCCTCACAACAACCACAGCTAACATTACCAAAGCAGTCCGACATGATGCACAACAGTCATGGCAGACACACCCAGTGCCGTGTCCGCCACCTCGAACCAACATGAAGCCGTACCGGCCTCTGCAAGATCAACTTCAACTTCGACTCCCCAGGTGAAGCCTAATCGCCCAAGCGGGCCTCCACTTCACAAGATCTATGCTCTCCCTGCTCCCATACGCACTTTTCCGCTGCCGAGCTTCTACCCAAACAATCCCATCTCACTTTTCCACCTTGTCTACGCATGGCTGAGCCAGGTCGTCTCCCCACCCGAGCCTGAGCCTGCTGTCATTTACCAAGGCATCTGGTCCCCAAAGACGCGGTCAGTCCATATCAAGGATCCAAAGTCGATACGTGCCTTATGGGAACAGGGATTCTTTGGCAAAGGTAACTACAGCCGAAGTGAGCCAAACTGGCTCAAGCGTGAACAGGCTCGGATAGGCAAACATGATGGCCACGTCGCCGAAGATATGACCACTAAAAGGCGAGAAGAGCGCAAGATGATGAAGTGGGACCGAGCAAGGAAGGAGCAAGAAGCAATCCAACGGACCAAGCTCCAGGAGGCCTGGGTGGCCCCCGTAGGACCTATGGAATTGTTGGCTCTTCCAAACTCCCAACATGACCTGAAGCTTACGTCCAATGGCTCGGCGAACGGAGTGTTGGCTCGAACTCAAGCCCAGATTATGAATGGTCTGGAAGGTACCACTGGCGCCACCGATGATGAAAAGTTGGATGGCAACCCCTTGCCGATAGATGCCGCCGCGGTGACAACTACTAGTGAGAAGGTCGCAGCTGAGGAAGATGGCAACCCCGTATTCCCCGGGGTCAACGGCCACTCCACACCCCCACGTGCTCCGATGGGCAAGAGGCGCAAGTCTGTGCGGTTTTCGCCCAAGGTTGAGTCGACAACTTTTCAGCTGTCTGATCCACCAAGTCCTCATCCTGTTGTGCAACTGAATGGGAACGTGACAGAGGATAGCTTGACAAATGGGAGCGCCTCGTCGCCTCAACCAACAGACTTGGGCGTATCGGCGTCTCTCGTTAAACCAGCTCATACTCTCGAGACCACGTCAGAGCCGGAAACCGAGATGGTGGATAAGGAGCATCTTAAACTATGCTTAGAGGAGACCTTCTATCTTGTTTTTGCCCTAGGTGCCTTGACAGTTATAAATCCCGCAACTGGTAAGCCATTTACTGCGTTAGACCTATTCGCACTCTGCCGTCAGACATCATATATACCTCCGAGGAAGACAAATCTCCAGCCGGACGATCCATTTCTCATGCATTATGCCGTATACCACCACTTCCGCTCTCTAGGTTGGGTGACGCGACCTGGCATCAAGTTCGGTGTGGATTGGATGCTGTATAACCGCGGGCCCGTCTTTTCTCATGCTGAGTTCGCAGTCATCGTCCTACCCGCCTACTCAGACCCTTGGTGGAAGAGCGAGGGACGTCAGCCTCCTCAAAGGTCTTGGCACTGGCTCCACACGGTCAACCGCGTACAGAGCACGGCGTTAAAGACATTAGTTCTTGCATACGTTGAGATACCACCTCCATTTGACGAGACGCTTGGTGCGGCAGAGATTTTGAAGCAATATAAAGTTCGTGAATTCATTGTCAAGAGGTGGCTCAGCAATCGGAATAGGGATTGAGTGGCCTCAACTAGAACCCATCATCGGAAGCACACTTGCATAGGACGGCGTTCTAGATCTATATAGATATCGTGCTGCGATTACGTGTTTTAATCATGAGCGAGTCATCTGAATTGATTACAGTCTTGCATATAACCAGACAAGCCGGTGACCGTACATGCTAGGAGTCAATTACCAAAACCCGAACTTTCTCGACGTGAATAGAACTCTTATGCCTTTTGGCACTACTACTTTATATTGACAATCTTGCCTTGGAGGTGACGGACTCTCGTTCCTTCTGAAGCCCCCTTTCGATATCCGTCTCAAGTTACCTTCTGTCCTATTCATCGCCTTCGTGCTCGGACTCTGCTGTCTCCCGGTCATAGTCCTTCTCACTAGCCTCAGGCAGGAACATCGTCGAGGCGATAAAACCGACACCGAGTACGACGAGCACGACCCAGACGAGGTAGCCCCAGATAATCTGCTTCTTGACGCCGACGGCGAACAGGCTCGTGAACAGGGCGGGCGAGAAGGCGCGCAGACCGCTCGTGATAGTCAGCGCCAGCGCGTTCAGCGTGCCCAGGGCCTCGGGCGCCGGGCTCACGTCGTTGAGCGCGAGCTGCACCCCCGTGAAGGCCATGCTGACCCCCGGCCCGAAGACCGTCAGGATCGGAGCCAGCACCCAGAAGCTGACCTCGGACGCGTGCGTGCCCTGGTACCGGATCAGGTTCATGAATGGCATGGCGGCGAAGAAGAGCGGCCAGACGTAGCCGCACGCTCGCAGGACGCCGTTGGTGCCCCACCGGTGCTGGAGAGGGGGGAAGACTAGCAGAAGCCAGATGGCTTGGGATAGGCCTGTTAACCCCATGAACAGCGAGATCTGCAGCGGCGTGAAGCCGAAGCCGCCGAGCGTGGGGTTGGTGTACCAGAACACGGGCACGATGGCTGTGTATGCGAAACCTAACAGCATCGCGTGTCCGTAGTTGTACAGTACGGGGCTTACGCCCTTTGCCTTGAAGAGGGCGAGCGCGGAGGTTGAATTGGGTTTGGGTGCGCCGCCCTCCTCAGCGTTGGAGTCGGAGCCGGGACTGGACTTCTTGACCTTGTGCAGTGTCTCTTCGATGAATAGGGCGCTCGTGATCACGGCTGTGAAGCCGATACATCCAACTACGATAGATGACAGGGCGTAGGGGTACTGCTCGAAGAAGGGCACGCCGCCGAACGCCCACGGGTACTGGTGTGCCGGGTCCGCGAGCGCGCCACCAAGCAACGGACCTAGGAACAGCCCGATGTTGCCGCTGAATGCGAACCAGCTGAAGGCGCGAGCCTGGGTGCGTGGGGTGCTGTGCTCAGCGACCATGGCGCGGATGGTGACGATGGTGCCCGCGAAGACGCCCGCCAAGCACCGCAGAACAATCATCTGCCAGATGGTGCGGGAGAGACCGAACAGCGCCGTCGCCACGGCCACGCCGACTAGCGATGATACGAGAATCGGCTTGCGGCCCCAGCGGTCGGCTGCTCGCCCCCAGCCTAGCATGACGATCATTTGGGTTAGCGAGAAGAGGGACTCGATTAGCCCGCCGTAAAACCCGACGTCTGCCTCGTCCACTGTGGTTTGGTTAGCTGTCGTTCGGTTCAGAAGGGAGGGACGGATGGATGAGTGGAGAGAGAGCTTTCTCGCAGCAACGGCGGAGTCGTATGAGGGAAATAATAATACGTACGCTGCCCATTCTCTTGGACCATCTGGTTGATGTAAGGAAAGATAGAAAAGAACGCAATGGGCTCGATGAGGCGAGCATAACAGAGGAAGAAGATCTGCACCTTGGGCAGCGGCTTGTCGTCCGGCTTAGGGAGCAGCGGATGATCTCCTGCAACAGCAGTTGCCACAGCCGAGTCGCTTGTCGTAGCTACTGGCGATGTAGCCAGCAGCGGCGTGGTCTCGCTGGTGAGCTCAGCAGGGCCTTCATCGCGCTTATCGTTGGCGCTTGACGAGCTGCTGCTAGATGCCATCGTGAGTGTCTGAGCCGCCTTTCTTTAAGTGATTTCTCAACGAGTGGGAAAAAAGTTGAACGGTCCGGAAGTGAGTCAACGTCCCAATTTCGGAGCTGTCAGACAAATAAATGTCGGTCGACGTTACACGCTGTAGCCTCGTCTCTCGCGCGCGCCCAATGGAACCGGTCAATCCCGAGTCCTACGGTGCTGCAAACGCGTCACCTGCGTTCGGCCTGATTGTTCGGGGTGCACGCTATTTAGAAACCTCGACTGATTCTATGTGAATTGGCCCATTTGAAGATGATGCGGAGAAAAGTTTTTTGGTAGATCGTCGCGACAAGGCGGTCATCTTTTATTACGCGGCGTTGGTTGTCGAAGGTCAGGGTTCTGCTTACCATCCATGCTGCAGGGAAGATGTACAGTGATGAATATAGTGATAAATACAGTGTATGAGGCCCGTTCTTTGACCCGACGTTTTGGGTCCCTTTATTTCTATCAATACTACCTTCTTCTATTATTTCCCATGTAACTATTTAATAGCTTCGATACGTATGCTCTACATATTGAACTCTTCAATATGTAACATAGAAGCTACTAATGTAGTATTTCTATCGACCTTCGATTCCACTAAGCCGTGACACTGGCGAGTTGAGTCGCGACCCTCGAAGGGTTCTAACGCGTTCGGGTTCTATCTTGCGAAACCGACATCAATCCTAGCTACCCTTGTTCTTCATCCGTCTAGGCTCTAGCTGTTGTTATCAGTCAGTCTCATAGTATTTCAGGGTATTTTGTCTTCCTACGTACGAGTACTCACCTATGGTTACCACCTCTACTCCTCCCTTGGTCAACTAACCCCTTCAGATAGAGGGCGCGATGGAGGCGTATGCATCAGACCCCTCACCGAGTCGGATCTTGTTTGTTCCATTGTGGGCTGCTACATGACAACAATATCGTATATGAATGAAAGGAAGACGATGCAGATTGTTCAATGCATCCGGTCGGGTTCGAAAACTTCAGTGCAAATGGCCAGCATGAGAGACGGTCGAAGGCCAAAGCATGTTTTCTCTATATCTGATGCTGATGCGCCAATTTTCCGGAAACCATATAAGAATCTTTGCTTCCTGGCATTGGTACATATATCTGGAGTTAGCATATGCTTACCAAACTAGGTTACGAGTTGTTTATGAAGTATTGCTCTCGATGCATGACAGCGTTCCTTACCTAATGTTCCCTATTGGAAGAAGAGACCGCTAACTCCTTTTTCTAGGCAGTTATGCGCCTGTCATCGTTTGAGAAGAGTAGAGTATGCATATCACTTCAGAGGAACTCAACGTAACGTAAGGTATGTAACATTTGTTGAACTTCTCAAAGACATATTACATAGAAAACAGTCAACTGTTCATGATACCAATCTGGTTCGAATCTCATAACCATCAAACCCAAGCTTTACATGGAATCAACATGAAAACCAAACATCAGGCAACATCTCTACACACGGTATGGAAGCGTCATCTCGCCAGGTGCGTGGTATACGGGAACCTTCATGTCGAGAGCCTCCCCAGAGTACCCGAGGTCTTCGGCGGTCAGCATGGCGCACTTCTCGCCGATGAGAAGAGCAGTCGAGTATCTGCGTCGGTGTTAGTGGATGTGAAACGGAGTAACCGCGTATTCAACTTACGTGTTGCAACCGACGTTGTCGGGGCAGATACTAAGATCAGCAACCTTGAGGCCCTGAACGCCATGGACGTTCAGACGCTCGTCCAAGACACCGTGCTTGACGATGCTGTTGCCCTCCTTCGGGGCCATGGAGCAAGTCTAGTATGAAATGTTAGCATCGCTCAAGTTTGATAGCAGTCCGCGGGAGACTTACGCCCAGGCAGTGCCAAGTACTCTCAACGTGTCTCCTCACCCATTCCTCGACGGCCTCGATATCCTTCTTACTGTACGGCAGTTCGTCTCGGATATCTGCCTTGTTGCTGTTCAAGATGTTGGCTTCCGGTCTCTTGGACGGCTCCGGGTTGAAAGTACTCCAGCTGCCGTGCTGCAGACCGGCGCTCAGGTTACCTGGTAGGGCGTAGCGTTTGGTCGTTTCCAGGTCCATGTCGTTGGCACGGGCAGGCGAGTCGTAGTCGAAGAACGGGTGCATCGCTTGGACCTCACCGGCGTATGCGTCCATACGACGCGCCGTCTCTCGCGACTTGATGTAGCCCCATACCATGGGCGCCATGTCACGCTCGTCGTTCATGAAACCAGTGTCAAAATCGGGAGTCGCGTAAGGGTCTGCTGACTTGATGTGCGTAGATCCTCGGGAGAACGGATATTCTAGGAAATGGAACATGGTGAAGAAGTTTCCGGGTGGCCTAAGGCACCGTGAGAAATCTGATCGTATACGAGTTAAGTGGGCACTTACATGAGCATATGGTCGCCGAACCAGCCGGCGATGATTGAATAGTGCATCACAGGCTTGTCAGGCTTTTTCTCGAAGTATGACTTCCAACCTTCGGTAAACTGTGGCGTGGGCCACGATGCGAACTGCTTGAGTTCATCCTCAGTTGGGCGGATTTTCACGCCGGCGTCAATACCGTTGGTAGCGAGCGGTCCAGTCCCCTTCAACGCCCACTCATCAAATACCCCTGAGATACAATTAGAATTGAGCTTATAAAAGCATGTCACTTATGACTGCACTTACTCTTCTGTACTTCCGGTACACCTCGGACGAAGTCGTCGAAGCTCTCAGTCTCAGGCTTGGCACGGTATGTGGAGAAGGTCAGGTAGTGGTCCTGGAAGTTGAGACCTACGCCGGGAAGGTCGACGATCGGCTCAACACCAGCCGCTTTCAGTTTCTCGGGGTCACCTAGGGAGTATCAGTGTTAAAAAGAACTTCACATTGTCACTGGATGCACAAACCGATGCCGGATCGTTGAAGGATCAACGGGGAAGAAAGAGTGCCTCCCGAGACGATGATCTGCTTGCGAGCTTTGAAGGTGCGAGTCTTCAGTTGATTTGGGTGTAGTGGCTTGGTTGGCCTTGAACCAGGTAAGCTCCCCTGATCATAATTATAATATGGGTTTGGACTTACACTGTCTGAACAGCTACAGCTCTGCCGTTCTCGATAATGACCTTGTCTACCTTGGTGTTGCAAGCAAGGTATAGATTGTCATAGACAGCGCGAGTCGAGTGAACGTACGCGTGGGCACTATCACTACGCCGGCCAGTCTACAATGATCAATTGTTAGTGGTGAATCCTTAGCCATATAGGGGTAATACCATATAATAGGGGCAAGGAGACATGCATCTCGATTGATCCACTTTAGCCAATGCTCGGCGCCATGGCCGGTGCTCAGATCCTGCAGGTCATCGATAACCGGGATATCTTGAGATTCCGCCGCCCTCAAGAAGTCCTCCTTGACGGGATATGTGCTGAACAGTAATTAGTGCCAAGCATATGCAAAGCTAAGACGCTAGATCTAACTCACTAGTTGCCGAAGGAGACTTTAATTGGGCCATCGAATCCGTGGAGATCCCTTTTTTCTTGGTTAGTTCCCTTCTAGAAAGGTTGGATTCAGTGAACTCACTTGTTGTGGCAAGCTCGCTGGTACGTTTCGTGCTTCTTCATGAGCGGAAGAAGTTCTTTGG
Source organism: Hypoxylon crocopeplum (assembly GCA_022578875.1). Taxonomy (NCBI): domain Eukaryota; kingdom Fungi; phylum Ascomycota; class Sordariomycetes; order Xylariales; family Hypoxylaceae; genus Hypoxylon; species Hypoxylon crocopeplum. Next base: position 239,398 of record MU399590.1, on the reverse strand, counting down.
TGGTCCATCCCTTTGCTTGGAAGTCATCGTAGTCCGATGCCGAAGCACGCGTGTACATCTAAGAAGTCTGAGCACGACGAATTCATTTCTCGAGTTCAATCGCTTACCAGGAAATTTATACTAGAGCCACCTCCCAAAATATGAGCACAGGGGACCACCGCCTTTCTACCCGAGAGGTGTTTCGACGGGCGGGACTCATAGAAGGACGCCGTTTTCGAGTCCAGCTTCATGTTACGAGGGTAAACCCCCGGTCTGAATACCCATGGGTTGTTGAGGTTGTTCTCGCCAGCTTCGATGAGAAGAACCTTGAGGTTATGGTCTAAATTGGCCAGACTAAGGTACGCATAATGAGCGCAAGAATATCATGCTGTAGGGCGACGGACGTACCGGCCAGCCACTGCACACCCGCAACTCCCACCCCCACACACGATGATGTCGAATTCCTCTGGTAAACTCATGTCTTCTTGTTGCTCTTGGTTCCAGCCGAAAAGTTTGGAGAACATGTCGTGAAACCACTTGAGGGGGGCATCGATTGTTTATTTATACTTCATCGGAAGCAGGGTCGGTAGGATCTACATATATCTGAAGATGAGGGGAATCTACGAAGCTGCAGAGTCTGAGCTACCTACTGTTGCGTAACTCGTATGATGCCGCCAATGACGGCTCGTTACAAAGTGGGAGCCTGCATCTGATCTCGACCTCTTGCTGCAAATACCCCCCAACGACCCCTCTCCCGGTAACTATTCGACAGGTGTGCCAACTCATAGTTTAGGTCATCTGATATCTACGAATGCAACATGTCTGCATCAACGCCAATGGCCGAGAGATGCTGGTCGGGATGGTCTGGAAAGGTAATCCTTGGAAGAACCTCGCCAACGGCACAGTCTCATCCAACCACACTGTGAGTTACCAGGTTGGACTCTGTATTAGACTGTATAACATCGAGTATTAGGTTCACTATATCCACGTCACTCGCCTTAGACCTCCCACGCTAGCCCACGAGTCCCAGTTTGATCACTCGATATGATAGGGGCGCTCTAGAGTGATGTCCCATAATAGCGACCTCTCGGTGAGGCTCGGAAAGTTGTACTTCACAGCCTTGTGGTTTACCTACCCCTGCCTATTTGCTAGACAAGGTGACTCTGCATATAGCTGCTTGGCTCTCCACCACTAGCACATGCAGCTCGTATGCAAGACGGATGTTAGAATGCGGGGGTGGAGGCTATGTGAGGTCAAATACCCGTCAAGCTATATGCGGCCAATGCGGACTATGCGGCCAACGCTTCCCCGCAGTTCTCAGGATCGACTATAGTTCGTTTATTTACTCGGGTCCATCAAAAGGGGCACATTGCAGAGGTAGCTCGCACCAATGGTCGTCATGCCGTACCTTAGCATCCGACGGGGATACTCCAGCTGATCAAACGACGCGTACTGGAAGGGGAGTTCTCTGCTTTGGACTTGGAGGATTGTTATTAGCTCCAGCTACAGGCCAATCATCCAGGAGTATAAAGGTACATTAGCTGATGCTAAGGCCTGATCGTCGCGACCTCACTCGAGAGCTCCATTCTCTGCCGTATCAGCCGATGGAAGACCCCCTTTACCAAGCCATGGTTGATGGCAATTCGAAGCTACGATTCTTGAAAATATGTCCAACTGCCGATGAAACCGTCACTGAGAGATCCTGCCTGTGCCACTCGAGATGCATAACTATCTTCCTGTTGCATTCGACTGCTGCACTCGACGAGGGGAAGTTGGAGAAACTGGCATCTCGTACTGCAATGGACAACCCGTGATTTTTCTTTTCGACCAATTCGAACAACGTGCCCTCCACCACTTGGTCTCGAGCACCAATATCGACCCCTAGCCGAGTTACACATACTTTGAATACCTTGGCGCAAGCCATACATCGAGCCTATGGGGATGGGAGGCACTCCGGGTAGAGTCGAGTACGACCCGTTACTTATACCCATGGATCGTCATCAGGATGAACGCACAGCCCGATTTATGTCTAGGCCTCCCCGCTCCAAGCTCCCTGACTTTGCCTTCAGCATTAAACAATGAATTCGGCTTAGTTGACGACGAAGCTAAGGGAACATGATCCAAGGATTATGTTCTCGTCTTGCAAAAGGCCCTATACCCATGGCAATTCTCCAAGTCAAAATGCTCACTGTCTCCATATTGTAAAGCACTAGGATACTAGCACTACGGAGGTCGCCCCTCAACGCCAGAAAGGGGACACTGAGCATAAGGTAGCCATCTGCGAGACATCAAAAGGAGCGTGGCTTGCATACTAGGTCGGCCAATTAAGGTACTTCGGAACTATCTGGCCCCCACGTTGAGCTGGATTCTATGTTAGGAGAAGTCTGGCATTCGTGGTAATAGATCTATGCATGTCTAGAGCTCAGAGATAGACCGGCTTCGTAGATTTCGGGTCTAACTGTGAGCCCATTGTAGCACCGCATATCGATTACTCGACCCAATTGACTAGTCGGTTGTTCTCCTCTCCATTTTCGTAACCTATGCATCCTTACTATCTAAAGGATGGTGGATATCTGCAACCTCGGATTGTAGTCACAGTATGCAGCTGGCTGTACGATGACACAATATCATGATGGTTATGGAACTGCCGTTACACCTCGTCTCAATCTGATGCACATACCCTTATAGTATGGCCAACTACGAAATACATCAGGCCTTATTTTTTATCCCGGCGATGCATCGTGGTTTTCTTCCGGGGTCTGATACCGCGAGAGGATATTAGTCTACCTCCTCATCCAGTTATTTGTAGCCCTATACCACCACCTAGGAGAAATCTCGGTATGATTGATGATGAAAGCCATTGTTCACGGGAAACACTCATTGGCACTACCTGGCCCTGCTAAGCGGGAGAATGCCGTTTTGTAGAACGCTAGTCTCGCTGGCTTAGACTTGCTACAGCTATATGAGTTCTCCATGCTTTTTCTCTGCTGGCTTTGCTCGACGGACGGAATATGACTTACTGCTTATTTTGGACGATGGACACAAATATCAAGCCTACATAGGTACCTAGATAACCGTACGGTACGACCTAGAAGTCTAGCTGAGTTTCTCTGTCACTTATTAGCGATCTAATACGGACATATAAGTGAAGATAGGATGAGGAAGGTAATACGTGATGCGCATTATATTGATCGAGGTTCCCTATGTCGAGGCTTCCGCCGTTGAACAGACTTATCAAACTACTGCGGCCTGGAGCTGAAATAGCATAGAAAAATTCAAGATGAACATCCTGTGAATATATATAACTGTCTAAGCTGTCAATTACGAATGTACATCCCTCAAAGTAACTGAACTCCGTCAAAAGTATCTAAATATTTATAGCTCGAAGATCTCATTCGATTTAAGCTAATCTTGAGAGAGGTAACGTATACCTACCTCTGATCATTACACTTCCAACATTGAACTCGGAAATTTCGCCACTAGTTGCAAGGAGACTGGGGTATCATGCTCGAAAGTGATAACCACACCTTGGAGAAATTCCCAGGAGGCTACAAGGGCGATTCGGCAAAGGGTGGAACACATAATTTCGAATTTGGTGAACAAACTGGCAATATCTCAACGTCCTGATACAGGTATGCTATATTTCTATGTCTTTGCATACAGTTGCTTAAGCGACAGATAGGTTGACGATAGGTATTTATCATTAATCTCGTGGGCGGCGTTGTTGATAGGTAGGTAGGTAGTAAGATGAGGAGTGGAAGTCGAGGAAATTGTGGAATACAGCAGTGGAATACAGCCTAACTTTATACACGATCAAGAGGCTAGCTGATTGGAATTTCCTTGTTTGCCGAAGACTCTCTGGTATTCTGATCGACAAGATATAACATGTCTGACGCCTTTTAGCCACCACCAGAATCACTAGCAAATAATCTATGGCAACTAATAAGGCTCCACACATACACTCTAATCCACCTCATTACATCCACGACCTCACTGTCGGAGGTAGATATGGGCATATTTTAACACACAGGCTGGTTGTAATGGATTAGAGTACCTAAATATGTGTTAGTGGATATACACCTATGGATTAGAGTATGGCATGGCTTGCAGGGGGCACCCATAGTATGTCCCGCACGGACTGACAACTTCTAAGGTTCGCGTTGGGGCGGCAGCCTCTACCCTTGAGAGTATCACCAAGGTACGAATCTACGGGTATATAATCTGGGGAATATCCCCCTATCTCCATTATCAGTACAGGTCACATTTGATTCTTTCCGCAGCAGCAGCTAGATTCTATCCGCCACTCACTCCCAAGTACTGATATACGGAGCGTTATTAACGATGGCATTTACATCAAGTCACCATTCCGGCTTTATGGGCCTCCCTACCGAGCTAAGATACCTCATTTACGACTTCCTTGCAGAAATAGAGGATCTCACACCCTTAATGCATACCTGCCGCCTGCTACGTAACGAGGTCATACGTCGCATACCAGGAGCCGGGTTTGTCAACTATTTGGAATTGGATAACAACCACGATAGAGAGCTTAAAATCAAAATTCGAGACCGAATCGAGACCAAGACAATCGAAATTATTGCTGAGCCGTGGTATTCTTCTGGATCGGCTCTGAAATTCAAAGTTACCTAGAGACCAAGATATACCGACCAGGTAGGCAGAAAGTCAACTCATTGGAGGATATCATACTGGACCATCCGTGACCCATCGTCACCGATGGCGAGATACATACGCCTTTACCGACCCGAATCTATCATCATCGCGTTCGAAGCAGCCACCGAAGGCAGTTTATTGCTTGCTCTCTTGATACTACGGGCAAAACTATTCGATATCTGTTGGATCCTAAAGACCATATGGAGGTTTCACGGACGTATACCGTTCATTGTACGCTTTCTAGGTGGGAAGGACCCAAATCGCCCAAAATTGGCTCGCAAATCGTTTTGGGAGATGCGACCGAAAGTTATGAGTATATTTAGCTAGAGATATTGTGGGCCAAGTCTCTATCTTGAAAAGGACTACAAAGACCGGGATGCGTATCCATTTTTTTACGAGTGTTTGGTCCTCCCGTTATTCTTTTGCACGTGGAGTCCAAGTGACGTCCAGTTTGACCTGGAACCGACCAAACGACGAAGTTCACTTATCCGGAAAAGCGCGGGTTCCTCCCAGCTCGAGTACCTTGGCTATCGGCAACTCCTTAGCCAAGCGTCCTGTCTGAAGTTGTCAGGATGTTTTTTTGGGTATACACTGTATGGATACTCGGACGAGGATGAGGAGGATCAGGATGAGGATGAGGACATTTCATCGGAATTTCTTGAGGTGATGTGTCGCCTGAAGGCACTTATTGAGGACATCCCCGGATTTTTTCAGTGCATTAAGTGTCGAGAGACCGACCAATTACGGTCATACTTACAAAGAGTGAGACAGAGGCCCAGAAACATGTCTTTCGGTGGCCCTGTTCCTGGGAAACAACATGTGGGTAGGAGTTTTGAACGAGACCTCTGGAAATGGGGCGGAGAGGACGCCATTATTAGACGACACTTCATTAATTGGGCTATGGGATACTAAGATGCTATGTTTCTATATACCTAGGTACCTAGGTGCCTGTTTATATAACGGATAGGCCACTTGCTTCCGAGTAGCGTTCGTCTTCCGAAAGCGTCGTGTGTTATGTTAGAGTACGAGATACTATCTTCATTTCTTTTATATTCCTCATTAGGAGGGCATGGTTAAGATTTTATGAGTGATGACTTAATTCCTTACTCTGGCTTTCCACACCCGTGACTCTTCCTTCTCTATCCCATTCTCGGTGAAAACGCCCCTGGAACTGTTTCTCCTATAACATTCTTCCAGGTCATGCTACAATATACCTTTCGTATTTAATCCGTACTTGATCGTTATCATAATCGGCTCCAGCTATCATCCAAGGGTCGCTCTGCTAGTATAATACCTTGCTATACGGAAGATTTTCCGACGGAGCCGTTTCGAGTCCTGGTATTGTCGTTAGTTCGGTCTTAACACTTGACCCTTCAGCCGCCCCCTAGCCAGACAAGAGGAGAGCCCATCTACCCTAGCGAGTCGGGCGTAACGAGACAATAAACATTATCCTTGATTTTTGCTAAAACAAGGGCGAGAGTTAGCATGTAGCATACGAGCATACCGGTAGGTAGGTAGCTTTAATAACGGACTATTATAATTAAAATGGTTATTATACGCCATAATTTCCGAAAGGTAATTGACGAAATATTTTTCTATAGTTGTCGGTGGACAAGGTCTAGTCCAGTATTACAATTAAGTAATCCATACTAGAGTCGTATACTTCGAAGCAGCAAGAGGGCCGAGGACTCTATGATGCTTGTTGACGATGTTGATTGTCTATTGAAGAGATTGGCCACGGCTCCCTCGAAGCGAGGGAGCCGATATATACATGTACGGATCGGCTGATCTCTATTCCGACAATAGTCGACTCGTTCTAATAAGGAAAGTTAAGCTTTAATCGTATGGTGGTATTCAAGAGAAAATAATAGGTCGGCGAGGACAGGGTAATTGTAGATTGAAAAAAAACAGTTGTAGACATGTGCATTGCACATCCTAGACAAACAGTACCATTTAGTTTGTTGTAACGGCAAAGGTTCTAACACAAATCAAAGGCCCGTTTGGCCCGACTAGCTCACCGGTAGAGCGCCTCACTAGTAAATATTCTTACATGGAATAATTATACCTTGCGATGAGGAGGCAACAGGTTTGACTCCTGTGTTGGGCATTTTTTGCTGTTCACAGTAGCATACCAACCATTATGGCTGTCAACTCAATTTTTTCTCATTCTCTATTTCTAATATACTCCCGTGTCATGGATTTATTCTGGAATCTATCAAGTTGTAAGAATAAGAGAATGAAGAATAATGTACAACTGAATAAACATGGCTTTATTTTTCTCCTCGAGGGAGATGGATGTAAATGTGGATGTTACAATGAGCCTCGCTCTAGGAATACTCGATTGTGCACATTTTGACGCTGACACGATACTCTATCCACACCTGATAGAAAAGCACGAGGCAAATTAAAAGCAGCCCGTGTGTCTTAGGACTATCTATTAGCCAATCAGTACCGTAGACACTGTGTGTGATTCTACCCATTCCCTAGCTAGGGCAACCAAAGGATGAGTACTTATATTATAAGAGACTTACTACATTCATCAAATCATGGGCAAGATGGCCGAGTTGGTTATGGCGTGAGGTTAAGGTCACCTTAGCATCTAATTCCTCATGGAGCAATCCGCGTGGGTTCGAATCCCACTCTTGTCATTGTTTTTTCCCCTTTCTGTTATTATTGGAGGTAACTATCTATTTTTTTCTCTTTCGTTCATTCAAAAGTGGATCCTAGGTTAGGGTTGCAGAAAATCAGGACATTATTACGTAAATTTACCTGGGCTATAGTATATATGATTGTTGACGAGCCCTCGATGCAGGCCGACCCCTTGCAGCGAACTTTTGGCTTTTACACTGGAGCTTTTCGTGAATTAAATATTGAATGGTTAAATAGGCATCTAGGCATGTCGGAATATAATTCACGTACTATATTCTTAAATAAGCCGTAAACAAGAGTAACCCAGGCATCTGTCAAGTATTGAGCAGGAGTAGCTCGGTGTCTTCAGCTGCCTGTGTCCCAACCGTCAGCGGACGAAGAGCAACCACGTAATAGAAAAAGCCAGATATCTCCTTTACTCGAACGCTGGCTTTGAGCTGACAACCGCCCACCTTTTTCAGATGAACCGATTCCCATGCCTCATCCTCGAATGGCTTCGCCTTGTTGTTATATTTGTCCATGAAGTCTTCAGCAGCTCGAATGTCTATTCGTTTTTCAAGTAGACGACACCACGGCTTAGGGTGAGGCTCTCGCCGTGAATTTGACTGGCGGCCGACCAGCAAGGTTATTAAGACCGGTAGACCCTCTAATATGGTCCCTAGGTCACTCATGTTGATCTCGAAGATACCCTCGATACGACAGAACCATCCTTCCCCAAGACATTTCCGGGGGATCGGTGCAACCCGCAGCTGCATCAAGGACGCATCCCACCTCTCCTGGGGATAAACATCGTCGATGCTGATTCCTATGTTGGATCTAGTCCCTAGAGCGCCGTATGTGAGGAGCCAAAAGGGTGTATCGTCAGAAGGGTATTCGCCGCGCAAGAGCGACAGCGACCACGGAATGCGTACCGAGTCGTCTCCCGAATTTTCTATTTTTGGGAGTTTTCTAGTGATAGTTACTAACTCGACCTTCCAGCTCCAATTGTATTTGTCTATTCAATCAGTAGGTATTTGGTAGAACTGAATGGAAGTTGTTTCATACCTACGGAGTTTCTGTAGGCTTCCTTATGGAGCTGAGTGGGATCAAAACCAATGACCTCGACGTCGGTAACAAAGGCAAGGTTGTCGTGATATTGAACTTTTGTCATTTCCTCTCCAGTCATGACCCGGTAGTAATGTTTGCGGCCATCGTCTCTTTTACTTTCAACGCACCTAAGCCTGATGGTCGGGAATGTGCCCGGGGCGCTTCCTAATTGGCAGTCCAAGATTGCTTCAACCTCGGTAAAAGGTTCGGATTCCATGTTGACCGGAGCAGGGAGCGACATGATGGGAAATTCTATGGCAATACCCTGGTTTGTGATAGATGTGGCCTTTCGACCTACTCTATGGAATGGTTGTGGGGAGACAGTTCCTGATTCAGCGAAGTCGGAGGGGCTCTGAGCTAAGACATCGACCGGAGTGCCTTCAGAGAAGCCCTTGTTGTGCCAAGCAAAGATAGACTGATCATCGGTTGTTTTGAGGATCTCTTCCTGGAGTCTGCGAAACGCTTTGAGTCCTTCACCATATATCATGGGCATATTGACGTCAAACAAACCCAATAACGAATACGCAAGGTCTTCCACTCTGGTGGTTTGTCGCTTCGACGCCCAGTACATGCGTCGGGCAATGCTGATATCCGCCGGATCTTGTCCACGGAGCGTATGCTGATCTATCCCCGTTACCTTTGAGACCAGCGAGCAAAGAAAATCTTCATGCTTGTTTCCAATCTCTTCCCACCGGGTCGAGTAGAATACAACAGTATCGGGCGCAATTAGCTCTTGTAACGTCCATCCCCTCGTAAACCACCTGCTGTGACGAAATTCGTATTCATCCGTTTGGGGCATGTCCTGGACGTCGCTCAAAAAGGCATAGCAGACCTCTGCGTCCTTGTACCAGCGGAACATCGAATTAATAGCCTCCGTAAGCTCAGCGCTGCTCGACTTATCGATGCAGCACGTATCAATCCAGATATATGTGTAGCCATGACTCTTCGCAAGCGAGGCCGCCCGTCGGATTTTCTTAAAACCATGCTTCTTCTTGGCTTCAGAGATATCTGCCATGTCCTGGAATTCCACCTCCTCCTGCTCCCATGTATGGGATAGGATGGCGTACTCCGGGACCTCGCTTTCCACAAAGACTTCAAACTCGAGGCTCTGAGTGTGGAGGAGCCGCATTGTGTCCCTGTAATATGGCAAGACGAATGTAACCTCGGCAAAGAAACCTCGAGCCGTGAGCGATTAAGGGTCCGTGATAGGTTGTCATCACCATGCTATTGTCCCTGAAATAGGCAAATACTAAGTTACATGGGAAGGTCGGGAGATAAGTAGACAGTTACTAGGCCGCATGGCGATGCCGGACCTAGGATGCGGAGCTATGCTCGTTCAGGGAGATGGAAGTCAGCGCGAAGAGAAAAAGGAAACGTCACGTGATCCGTCTATTGCAGTCTAAGGCCGATCACGATGATTGAACACAATTACGTACATGATTAATACTTCCCTCGAGAGTTCAACGTAATGAACATTCTCGGAGTTTGTTGGCAATCCCCAAGGGGTCCTAACCATTAGGTAGACTCTCCGGACAATGACTCAACCTCTGAGTCTCTGAATGTTCGGTTGACAATTTATCTACCCCTGAATTTACGTCCTGAAGCACCTATGGTAGTTAATGTTTCATTCAGGGCTCGCTTGAAACGCCACATATAACTCCCTATGTGTGTCTGTTAACATGAGAAACCGGTCCCCAGGGAATATACGGCGTGGACGGCCACATTAAGTATTTGTAGAAAATCAGTAGATGTTTGAGACTAGAGTTTACATGGAATTGCCATGTACATATCGAACTGCTTTAGCTGTTTTCATCGTTGTCACATGAGTTTAGTTGTGCTATTGTCATATCAAGTGCCAAGTGCCATTCTTGTACTGTAGAGTTGGTGACTCCTTGCCTAAATAGGATCCTACGTATAACTTGCTGTATGTTCTGTGCAGCGTAGAACCTGTGATCTTCGGGAAATTGCAATACGCCAGGTAACCATGACCCTGGACCGATTTTCCAGTACCAAATTATTTCTATGGTACAAGAAAAATTAGCATTGACTAAGACAGGAGAATATACTCGAGCTATTTAAAGATGCTTCTTACAAAACTCCGTGGGGTGAGGCTTGTCCTCTCTCCTAAAGAGCTGCAATTATACGCACTTGCCTTCGCAATATACTAGGTTGGGGACGTGAACTCCCTATCCTGATTCCAATTGTTAGTATATCAGAAACCATGGTCGCTTGGACAGATTATGCTCACCTAGGTTCTCAGAATGTGCGACAGCGACATCATGGGATCATCGAAGGCTCCGGGTGGCAAGTCAATCCTTCGTCTGGATTCACTGGGGTTCGTTCCAAAACTTGGGCCCGTCGTAACGGTACTCACGAAAGTCGGGTGGCCACACATAAGTTACCTGGGATAGTGTTGCGGGCTCTGGGCCTTCCATCGTGAGATCCACTGGGGTCTTCACCAGCCTTAAAGCTTTGCGCGCTACTCTCTTCCTGTCTAGCTTGAAAACTTCAACGTTGCGTTCGATGAGCAAGCTGGCGAGGCGGTCTCTCATGAATGCCGCCCATGCACTCCGATATCTGCCGCCGAACTCGAGAGTCTTAAGCTTCTTGATGCTAAGGATGAGCGGAACGAGGGCCTCGATGCGATCAGAGCTAAGGAAAATCTTGGCAGCCTTGCAGGTAGGACAGAACCCGTTTCCATCTCTGCCGCAGTGGCAATCTCGCCGCGGTTCTCGCGTTGCAGAAGTGATGTGCAGATGACGAAGATTGACGGCTGCCTCGGCGACTGACTTGAGGAATTGGACGAAGTCTGGGTGGCTGCCGTCTAGCTGGTAATGAATCGACAGGTGGTGGATTCGGGCAGGCAGCAGGTTGCCGCAGCCGTTCAGTTGAAACCATGCGTTGCTATGTTTGTACATCGTGTCAATCCGTACGTAAGCGCACAAGACCAGGCGGGCTTCCTTGTACGCTCGCTTGCAGGAGAGAAGAAAGGCGGGAACATCGGAGATCTTGAATCGCTCGCGTCCAGACAGGGTTGAGATGCGGTAACGCCAGTGGCCTCCATTATACCCCATAAAACGGTAGATCCTATTGCGCAGCTCGGCGGGGAGGCGAAAGAAAGGTGACTTCGCCTGATCGAGCTCCATTGCAGTTGACATGTTTAGAAGAATTCGATATGAAAGATGTTGAGGAAGATGGAAGCGATCTTCGTTGAGTGGTATGTTGCTGCTGGCTCAGGTCAGTAAGAAATAACTTGGAGATGAAATGGTTGCTCACACAACTTTTCATATGTTTGGGGGTATGGGAAGATTGGTACCTACTAGTCTATAGCTTATAGCCTTAAGATATCAATGTTCTGGTCGTCTCGTGCCTCTGGCTGGAGATGATAACTAGAGTATCTGATAAGGCTGGCAGCTAAGCCTCCAAATACCAGTACAACTGGTTGATCAAGGAGTGTCTGGCAAATAGACAGACTTGTTAGATTATCTGGTTAGGAAAATCGGTAGGTGTAGTTGGGTAACTTGAAAGCAGTTGAGTAACTTGAAAGTAGTATCTAGGGGTAATTTGAAAGCAGTAGGGTAACTTGAAATTCGGGTGTATCTGGGGAAAGTAGAGACTTGTGTATGAAGAGGTAGGAAATTTCAGGAAGATGTTACCTACAACGAGGAATGGATAGAAGTATGTACCTAAGTACGAGCTGGAGATTCGCGCACAGGCTAACATGGGACGTGGTTTCCTAAAATTCGCACCAGATTCCCATATGTACCTAGGTACATAGAACATACTTAGATACATCAGTACATATATTGTCCTAATTGTGTATCTGAGTTTCTCATGAACCGAGTTGTTGCTACTGTTAGACCATTTCAGGGCTCCTTCCAAATATATATTTACTACCTAGTTAGGCATGTGGGTCTACCTAGGTACCTAGGTATCTTCAGGGTCTTTATCGCTGCCTATCGATAGATGGCCCCATCAGCTCCTTCAGCCGCAGCTGTCGACTCTTCAATTCTCCACCAACCTCTCCTGATCAACCTACCGCCTAAGTATCTAATCATCACGAGTTACCATTTCATTCTAGGCTTCAACCATAGAGCTAAGTGGTCAGGTATCCTATAATTATCAATTCCAATTCCTATATACATCGCGACCCAGGCCCCTATAAATTCTGTGAATAATGGGCAACCCTTCGAGTCAAAAGGGCGGCAAGGCAGCAGCTGATTCCGTGTCGCTGCATACCAACCCAGGCGAGAGCTCTACGGACAATTATCGCGACGGCAATGACTTTGATACCCCCGAGATTGCGGTCGACGACTTGCCACCGAATTACAACGACGCCCTAGAGTCGTCCGAAGCCGCATCGTTACTCCAGCCGCCCGTCGCACCAATGCCCGCCCCAAATAACGTCCCGGTCGTAGCTAAGCGGCCATACGTAGCAGATGCCACGTTCTTGGAAGATATAAACACCGGCGCCCAATTCTGGATAGCCAAGAGCCTTGAATATCCCGCCGAACTCGAATCCCACATCCGACAACTGGCTGCCATTCCTCCGCGACCATACATTAAGCTCGTCGGGACTCACACCGAGACGACAAGGGATAGCAAGGGCAAGACGGAGAAGAACACCGTCACTGACTTTGACGTCTCGGTTGAGTTGACGCCATACCTGTTCTCGGATGCCCAGTACCGCAGATCGTGGACCCAGTTGCGGACTGTGGATAACGGCGAGAACACCCGCCGCGGTACAATATTGAGGAAGCGCGCTCCGGGGTCAAACCAAAGTATCGAAGTTGGCGGCGACCCGAAGCCCACGCTACAGGAGTGGTGCCACCGGTATGCCGCTAGCCATGCCGGATTGAAAGTCTTCGCGCTTCAGCGTAGGATGGTCGGGTTCGACGAGGAACGTGTCAAGCAACGACTGCGGACTCTGGTGAACGACACGAACTACCGCGGCCACCTCAAGGTGGAGATCGTGACCAAGGACTCGCTGGTTGAGGTCTACAATGAGGCCAGGATAAACCACTGGCGTCTCACGAACTGGATACAAATGTTATTCATGTTCACCCTTCTGTTCATCTTCTCCTGGCCGTATCTGTGGCTGCGCACGAAGAGGTGGGAGGTTGCTATCGCCGAGTGGCCCTACTCGAGGATGGCCGAGGGTGGTAACAAGGAGTATGTGAGCATCGGTGAGGATCAATGGTACAACTTGTGGGGCCGAGCTATCTGCAAGGCTGTGCTGGAGAAGCGACAGACAGTATTGGATCAAGCGGATCTAAGACGTGCGCAGGATGCTGAGCCGGCTTTTAATACTGGTAGTTCAACTGTCGATGGAGCACTCGGTCTATTTAGAGCCAGCATGAACGCAATGAACGAGGTGAGCCGGCAGTTGGGTTGGGGCGGGGACTGTTAGAAACATCCTCAAGGAACACATTGCCGTTCGAGTTATCTACGCCAAGATCTTATTTTTGGCATCGCATTCATTATTTTTGGCTTCCTTTTGACCAAGGCGTCTCTATGGATCAAAGTTTCTGTCATTGTTGTTATGCTCGGGTTCGGATGTGTGGTAGCCTTATTCTGATGATAACTAATGAGTATCGAGGACCATTTACCCAAAACGGAATAAAGTAAATATAACCTGCTATTCGCACATGCCACCAATCGCAATTCATACTGTATACCACACACAATATCACCATACCATACAGTGTAGAGAAATAAATGCACTGTATTGTTGTCAACCAGGCACTGTATGTATTAATAAGTCATGATCCCATTTACACGTCGAGGTTCTGACAAACCGGCAACAGAAATGGTGTATATAAAGACCAATAACCTATGGGTATTTTCCTTGGTCGTTTCTCATGGCAAATTGTAGTCAGACTTATCTTTTGGATCATCATTTAACATGGCTCCTATCCGCGTTGCACTCGTTGGCCTCTCATCGTCCGCGAAGACCTCTTGGGCTGCTCAGGGCCACTTACCATACCTCCTCTCTGAACGAGGAAGATCTCATTATCAAATTGCCGCCCTGGTGAATTCAAGTGTCACGGCAGCAGAGGCAGCGCGAGAACACTTCTCACTACCGCCCACCCTGAAATGCTACGGAGACCCCAAAGCCTTGGCATTAGATCCGGACGTCGATCTTGTCGTCTGTTGTACCCGGGTTGATACTCATAGCCTGACGACGGGACCATCAGTGCGGGCAGGAAAGGCTGTCTATATAGAGTGGCCTCTTGTCGAGAACTATGAGGAAGCCGTCGCCTTGACGGGGAATAGACGCATCGATAACAGCATCATCGGGCTTCAAGGGCGTGTCTCACCGATCGTCATCAAGCTCAAAGAGATTCTCAAATCAGGACGCATAGGCCAAGTGCTAAGCAGCGATATTCGTACCTACGGCAATCTTCAGTCCAGGGACTCGCTGTCCGAGGGTCTTGCCTATTTCGCGGAGCGGAAAGTGGGAGGCAATTCCATCACGATTGCATATGGGCACACCATCGACTACGTGCACGAGGTGCTTGGGGAGTTTGCGTCTTTTCAGAGCCGGATGCAGATTCAGCGACCTGTCGTCAAGGTCAGGGGCAGTGAAAATAATCAAAAAAAGGAATTGCAAACTGACGTGCCGGATGTCCTGGCCATCCACGGAAAGCTGGCTAAGGGAAAAGCAGACATTGCTGAAGAGGCCACTTTATCTTTTACTTACAGGACTGGGCAACAGTTCAAGGGTACGCTGGGTTTCATCTGGACTATCAATGGCGAGTTGGGCGAGATCATGGTGACCGCCAATGGTGCGTACGTGCATTCCGACTCGTATAGAGACCCGATCGAGATCAAGATCCACGATCATGCTACGGATGAGGTGATCGAAGTGGAATGGGACTGGGACGACCGGCAGAAGGAACTTCCGTACCGTTCGAGAATCGTTGCTGAACTATACGAGAGGTTTGCACATTGGTGGGAGAATGGGCAGCCTGCCGGCGACCTCCCCGAGGAGCAGGACTGGCCTCGGCTTCATGACGCGGTCGAAAGGATGAAGGAGGTGGACGAGCTTTTCAAGCAGTATGATGCGCAGAATGATGTGTAAAACCAAGCACCTCATTCCCAGTCCTTATCTTCAACAATTGACCTTGCCCCTTTTCCTGTCTCCAAGTTCACAAACAAACATCTACAATTAGTGGCTCCCCTTGCCCTTTGCGCAAACAGTCAGTCTATCACTGTATCTTCAACGCGTGTGTCATGAAACCGACCTTATCTTTTCAGAGAACACGTCTTCTACGTGGGTATATCTATCAGCGTGGCATGTTGCTTACAGCGTGCTTATCAACACTCGTTCGACAGCCTTGAATGACGATGCGATGATAGGTTTGCATGAATTTCGAATAAGAATTCCGAATCCCGAGCTATCGAAACGGCCTATCTCTGACACTAATGTAAAATAATCTAAGGCTCGGCTGTTAGATAAATGCTCTAAAAGTTTAGGGGTGCTAGCCGGACGTGGATACCGAGGAAGAGTCGGGGCTCCACGGCCGCGGCCCCGGCGCCGTTAGCCCCTAAAGCGGGAGCGAATGTAATAGTTTCGCATGATTGGTCTAAAAAGCCGTTCGAGACGGCCCGACCAGGTTTCGTACGCGTCGATCTCTTTAACGCCATATTAGCTGGAGATTTCCGAAAGGGTATTGGGTGAATTGTTTATAGGATAGCAAACAGTTCTTTAAGAAGGTCGTTAATACATAGCAAGTTAATAGCATTCTCATTTTTATTCCCACTTTGTCTGACTGGCCACCATTTTCTTCATATTAATGGCATACCTACAGGTACATAGTAGTATCTAGATAAATCGTACGCAATTCGATCGCCGCATCTTATGATGGCCTCTTATCTCTACGTAATACAAAGCTGGCAAGGATGTCTATCAGGAACGCGGCGACCCCGTCGGCAGCACGTGGGGCGCTAACCGCTACGAGGCAGGTTATCTCGAACTTGCAAGGATCAGCTGGATAGCTCCGGCCAATGTATCTCGCTGACGGGCGTTGCAGCGTGGGCAGTGACATCTCAGCTGTGATGTCAACCCACATTATTTTTTCCTTCTTTACGATCATTCCCGTTCGCCTCTCTTCGTCGCATTTTTTCATTTGACTTGCTCTTCAGCTTATAGGAAGTTCATCTTCTTTATTTACTTTTACTTTTTTCTTGTCTAGACAGAAATACCACATATCGCAATCCTCGGATGGACTAGATATTCGATTACTGAAAGTCCATTGCTATCCGTCTTATCTCTACCGGCGTCGTCAAGCGCTGCTTACCTTGCTCAGTCGCGTGCGAACGTCACCCTCTCGAACCATGTCGGATTTCGAAGGCAAGAAGCCGGTCAGCGCCAACGGCGATGCGGTCGGCGCTGAGACCGGCGGGGTCGATGCCGGATCGGCGGACCAGATGCTGGTGTCCCTCGGCTACACACCTGAGATGCAGCGCAACCGATCTACCCTCCAGGTCGCTTTCATGTCCTTTGTCCTGGCATCGATCCCCTATGGACTGGCCACCACACTGTATTATCCCCTGGTCGGTGGCGGTCCCGTCAACATCATCTGGGGATGGGTTGCCGTATCGGCCATCATCCTCTGCGTTGCCGCGTCCTTGGGAGAGATCACGAGTGTTTTTCCTATAAGCGGAGGAGTCTACTATCACACGTTCATGCTAGCACCTCCCGCGTGGCGTCGCATCGCTGCTTGGACCTGCGGCTGGTTGTATGTTGTCGGTAATGTCACCATCACATTGGCTGTCAACTTCGGCACGACGTTATTCTTGGTTGGATGCATCAATGTTTTCGAGACGGAAGATGGCGAGGGAGTTCTTGCTGGCGAGCCTTATCAGGTCTTCCTCATCTTCTTGGGCATTACGCTGCTGTGCAACGCCGTTTCGTCACTCTGCAACAAGTGGCTGCCTATCCTTGATGTACGATGCAAATTTTATCGGTTCTCATTATTGATGTTCTTGGCGCTGACATTATCTGACGCTAGACTTTTGCCATTTTCTGGACCTTTGCCGGTGTTATTGCTATCATGGTCTGCGTGTTGGCTATTGCTAAGGAAGGCCGCCACGATGCGAATTGGGTCTTCACGCATTTCGAAGCTAATTCTGGGTGGACCCCTGGCTGGTCGTTCATCGTTGGTCTATTACATGCCGCCTATGCTACCTCGTCTACCGGCATGATCATTTCGTAAGTATCTATTTTCTCTCGACCAATTCATTATTCTGACACATTCAGGATGTGCGAAGAAGTGCGAGAACCAGCGACGCAAGTCCCCAAGGCTATGGTTTTGACGATTTGCATCAACACTGTAGCCGGGTTGATGTTCATGATTCCGTTGGTATTTGTACTCCCTGATATACAAGGACTCATTCTCCTTGCGCAACCCGTCCCGGCAATAGTCAAGAGCGCCGTAGGCAACTCCGGAGGCGCATTCGGCTTGCTCATCCCGCTTCTCGTCCTAGCTATTATCTGTGGTATCGGCTGCACTACGGCTGCTTCCCGATGCGTCTACGCTTTCGCCCGCGACGGCGCTATTCCTGGCTCGAAATGGTGGAAACAAATCAACCACAAACTAGACGACGTCCCTTTGAACGCTATGATGCTTAGCATGGTTGTTCAAATCATACTCGGCCTCATCTACTTCGGCTCGTCTGCCGCTTTCAACGCTTTCTCCGGTGTTGGTGTCATTGCGCTGACAACTGCCTACGCGATTCCGATCGTGGTTAGTATGCTTAATGGTCGTCAAATCGTTCGCACCGGCAGCTTCTACTTGGGTTCGCTTGGATGGTTCTGCAATATTGTGTCAACCTGTGAGTTACGCTGTGGAGCTGTACTGGGCTCTCACCATTTGTCATCGTCTTTTAGGCTAACAACATATAGGTTGGTCTCTGCTGGCGATTCCACTATTTTGCATGCCTACGACCGTCCCGGTTCTTGACCCGGCGCTCATGAACTACGCCTCGGTTGTCTTCGTAGGGTTCACCGCGATCTCAGTTGGATGGTACTTAGCTTGGGGCCGTTCTCACTATGTCGGACCCCCATTATAATCTTTGACCATTCTAGAAGCCTAGATATGCCTTATTTGCAGTTTGATCTACCTATGCCTCACCTTATCGTCACTGTTACTATATATGATACCCAATAAAACGACGATTACATGATATACACGGAAAGAGGTTGCTGTGATGGTGTTGATATTGATACTTTGCAAGTCGATTCTCAATGCAGGCTCTAGCAGGCAATGTATATTATGTACACGAATAAATATGACACCAAGACATTCTTCCATTCCGATCGATGCTAATTAGGTCGGCAGTACTGCACTATCCTCAATTGACGCTCATCGAGCCCAAGCAAATCTAGTCTCCAAGTTTAGCAATAGTATCGACCATCACGAATACATCTCGACCTAGCTGCACTGTGAGTAGTAGTCATTGAGTTTCTTGCACGTTCCACTCTAAAACACAGTCAGTACAAGGATAGCAATGAGGTTTTGAAGAGTAACTTACTCCACAAGTAGTGCAGCCGGTGAACCCGGATCCGCCACATTGACCATATATGTCTACGGAGCAGCCTGATCCAGCTCCACTCGTCGTCGTCGCTTGAGCTGCCGTTGTCGTCGCGATACCAGTGGGAGCACTACCACCCGCTGTGCTAGACAAGCCCGTCCCCGCGGTACAAGTGCTAGCACAGCCATTACACGGCGATCCCGCACTCTTCGTCGAACCACCGGAGTAAACAGTGGGGCCAGGCGCGACGTACGTGTTCATCGCAGCATGTATATTCACGAGAATACCGGGGTCGCTAGCCTTGTACGCGCCGGGCAGCGATACACCCGCAGGCTTGGCGCTGCCGCCTCCCGTGACGGAGAGCTGGAAGCACGTCATGTAGAACTGAGCACCCTGGCTCTGGCCGGCTGTGTGCAGAGCGAGGGCCTCGGCGCGCAGCAGGTAGTCGCCCGGCGCGAGGTCGGTCGGGATCTTGACGTCCATGCGCCCGCAGCACGTGTTGATGTCCTTGGTGCCCCAGTAGTCGTCATCGCCCGACCCGCCCGCCGCATTCTTGGCCCACGTATCCGCCATTATCTTGAACCACGATGCCGTCGACCCGTCTGCTGTCGAGGAGTCCGACACCGAGCTCATGTATACTTGCACCGGCCCGTAGTGCGCGCCGCCGATAGCTTCGGCTGCGCAGGAACGATCGCCGGGTTGCTTACGCTCTGTTAACGGAAAGGTCTAGTCGAGGAATAGAGAGGCTTGTTCTTACTTGGTGAATCTCCACTGTCACTGTCGAGCCTGCGGCTACGCTGCACTTGCCCGACACCGGCTTGGTTCCCGCGTTACAGGCAATGTCTTTCGACGTCACATCCGTCACTGGGGAGTTAGACAACGGCAATCGGGCGCATGTGCCACCCATGTCCACACCGTTAAGCCAGAGATTCTGGAATGTGGCATGGCTGGCAACGTGTGTTGCGCCGAGGGCGGCCACAGCTGCAAATAGTGTCGACTTCATGATAAGCTTCTTGTCCAGCCGTGTAGGATGTGCGCAGATGACAATCACGCAATCTGAGGCTGAGGGCAGGCTACTCGCAGATCGTGGAGATCACATCACGGAATGGGCGACGTGATCTCTTATATATAACTCTGTCCTCCTTATTACGTCCCCTGCCATAGCTGCTTTGCCTCTGAGCCCGCCCACCGCCTTGACAGTCCAATAGACCGACGCAGAAAATTCAAGTTTCTCGGGGCGCATATTTTCTCTCTCCGCAATACGCATCTCATGTGATGCGTTTCACGGAGCTGGTAGGCCGACTTGCCTAGCTCGCGTCGAGAAGCAGCTGAGCCCCGGGCAGTTTACGTGCGCTCGGTTCAAGTTATGTGGTTCGACAAGGGGTAGGACAGGACGGTGGGCGCAACCCGGTTCTGCGGAGAGGATGCGATGATACCCAAGGGGGAGGTTGAGGACTATAGAAGAAAAGCTTGTCTGGGTCAACCGAGCACGCCAGCCAATAGTTTCCGCGATTTCGGGGCGGCGCGGTAGTATTCGAAATGGGAACGGCAATCTATCTCCAGATTGCCATATTGGGTGATCGGACTTGGCAGCATTACCTCATGCAATGCAAGGGACTCCTTTTTCGTACATGCGAAGATTTGCTGTATGTATACCCCTGTTTACCATCCTTGCAGCGCCTCAGGTATAATTCTAATACTGCCATACTCTCTGCCGCGAGAAACATGTACGGAGTCAGGTAAATAGCTCCTACTTAAGATTAGACCGTCAACAGCGAATGGTGACTATTGACCACCGAAGTCAAGTACGGTATAAAACAATTCATTTCGTGACTTATTATTCCCCTAGGTACCCTTAAATGCTCTTAGGGCTAGCAAACTAATAATTGGATGTTAGCAAATCTCCAATCTTTAGACGATGATGGCTTACACTTGAGCAACGTCATGCGCGAGCATCTTCCGGACTACCGCAACCTCCCTTGGACAGCGTAGATAATTTCAACCGCTTGCTCAATTACAGCCAATAGGGGCAGACCGAAACCGAAGTAGTCGCTCCCCGGGCTATGGTTTCGGTGTTAACCACCGTCTCTATTACTGTAGTGCTCATGAGGTATGGCGCATGCTTCGGGGCTATTTACTGCTCCTGTCTTTGTCGATGCATGTTCGATCAAGTACACCTATCAGCATGAAGAGAATGAGCAACCCAGCCGAGCAAAACATCCTTATCCTCTAAGATAGCGCTTAAAAGGCCATATTTAGCAACTCGACAGCCACGACAAAGCGTGACGGAAAGCCGCAAGTACTGCTACTCGTTAACCACATGGACCTATACCTGAACGTTACTGCGATATCTGCCTGTCCAACACTTCATTTGGCCACGCAAGCCATTTTGCCCAATATGAGCCGAGGAGAGATGTGATGGTGCGGATGATATACTGGCCAGCATCTCCAAAGGCCCAGTAATCTCTTGCATCGTGAATTAGGACGGCGTAATATGCAATGATGATCAAGGCTTCGGGCCGGCGTTGATCAACAAGCTTAACAAAGCTCGAGGATACAAGGACCGGCCATCGAAGGACCAAGTTGGCCCGAGTGAACGATGCCGTTGCGAGCTCTTCCGGGGTGGCAGCCAGAGACTGTAGGGAGCGAATAGCCTCGATACATGCATCACAGGACGAAGAGCTAAGGTTAGCATCCCTGATGAGGCCTTCGAGGTGTGAGAATTCGGTAGTGCTGGATACGTTAGGGCAAGGGATATGTTTCTCTCCCATTCCCACCCCTTCAAGCTGGGTCCCAATGGTTTGCCAAGATTGGCCAGCTATTGTTCGAATGCCCCCGCAAATATTGAAGCAGGCCACCAATTTGTCCAGAAACGCTGGGAAATCCGTCCGAGTTGAAAACGTATCGAAGAGGACTTGCTGAGCAATCATTATCGAAAAGAAAAACATGGGCAGGCAGTTGTCACCCGACACGTTCACGTCCACCGCGTTCAACAAGGCTAGGGCACGCGTCTGTAAATGCGTCGCTTCGTCCCGGTATAATTGTTCTTCGGCGGGTCGCCTCGTACACATATGCGAAGCAGCAACAGCAAGAACCTGATCCATCAAGTACGGTGTTCGGGTAGCTTGTTGGACTACGATGTCGGCGAAACGCTCCGCCTGGGCATCTCCCATGGTGAGATCTTTCGACATGTCGGTTTTGAAATGGTTCAAAAGTTCCAAGTGACGAAGAGTAAATACTTGTCCATTTGGCGTGGGACTCTCGTTGAGATGAAACAAGTAGCTTGGTCCATGATGTGATCTGTCCAGATGTGATGAGGTTATCTCGGATGTGAAAGACGCCGGAGAGTCTCCTGAGAGGGTGGTTGTTGGTGTTGGAAAGGTCGTGGGTTCTGCGACATGGCTGTGCGATAGCTGTCCAGAAGTGACTGAATCTGGTGATGCTGCTGGAGTGGCTATGCGAGGAATTGGCAGGCTGGAGACAAACGAACAGGGCCTATCGCGGGTAGTGCAATTGACACAAGACGGCCGACTCTCGTCACATTTGATGTGGCGCTGCTTGCATTCTTTACAACCAAATCGAGATTTCTTATTTCTTGCTCGACGCATTGCTATTCCGCGGGATCTAGTTGACAATCCGCGCGAAGGGAGACTGCGGGATCGAAATGCGAGATCCTAGGGATATAAGTCAGTTGAGATTATCTAACTCTTGCATGACCAGGGGTTTGTTATGGAGTTGCAGATCAATGCCAAGACAAAACCCGCGGAAAGACACTGAGATCATTGGCCAGTATGACCGGTATGCAGATCAGATCCCTGTTAGTCTCCGACCGTCATCGATCGATACACGCGGTCACTACCTTTAGTCTCGAACTAATAGGCAAATGGATCAGACCTGAGTCGTTGCGAATTTGTGATTGATATGAGCGTACCGGCATACAGAAGTATACCTCGATATAGGAGATAATGAGGCAAGGCGGACAATACTTAAATCCCAACTACAGAGGGGACTTGATATCATGGAAGGATTCCTAAGCAGTCGATGCTCACTTTCTTTACATCACGACACACTCGCTCATTTTCTTTCATCAATATTCTTTAGTATTGTAAGCAGAAACTGATATCAACCAAAAATCCTGAACATGTCATATCTCCCCTAAGTTAAGAACGTCCTACCAACTATGGCAGAGTTGCAACCCTACAAAGGAGGTTATTACCTCTGGAAATATGTGCCCTCCATTGCAGCGGCTGTCATCTTCTTGCTTCTTTTCCTCAGTACTACCTTGGCATATGCAGCCCGCATATGGAAGACTAAAGCGTGGTTCTGTATACCAATGGCTGTGGGTGGCTGGTGTAGGTATTGCCAGAAGCTCTTTTCATCCTCGACGACTTACACATAGTAGTTGAAATAATAGCGTATGCTGCAAGAGCGTCCGCACATAATAAAACTGGCAAATTGATGCCATATGCGATTCAAGTAAGTATGCCTTTTTCGAGCCCGTTCGGGGTACCGGGACACCCAAACTCGTCAAAATCCCCGCCTCCAGATATTGTTATTAACTCTTGTTATTGTATAGAACTCGGGTACACTTTTAGCTCCAGCTCTTTTTGCCGCATCTATTTACATGACCCTCGGTCGCATCATCTCCAGCGTCAGGGGCTGGAGCTACTCAATAGTACCCGTAACCTGGTTAACAAAGACGTTTGTGCTCGGCGACATACTCTCATTCGCGATCCAGGGGGGCGCAGCGGGCTTGATGGTTACAGGAAATAATGCTAAGCTTGGGGAGGACATTGTTGTCCTGGGTCTGGTGGTGCAGATCGTCATGTTCGGACTGTTTGCGGTAACAGCCTGGATATTCCACAGACGAATGATGAGGGCCCCGACGCCTCAATCAGGTGATCCGCGGGTAAAGTGGGAGCAGAACCTGTTGATGCTCTACCTTGTATCTGGCCTTATAATGATTCGGTCGATCTTCCGCGTTATCGAGTTCGCCCTCGGTGCAGATGGATATCCTCTCAACAATGAATGGACACTGTACATATTCGACAGTCTGCTAATGTTCTTCGTCATGGTAGTGTTCTATTGGAGGTGGCCATCAGATATTGGCGGCAAGATGGGTTTCGACAAGATGAGCGAGGATGCCACCATGATAGGTCTATCTAGGTGAAGGAAGGATGAGATACTAATACGAGAGGCAAGCCCATCGCAGGACGACCTATGGCACTCCAGAGCATTTTCTCACCGCAGGACACGGTTGTTATGATTCTTTTACGCAGAGAGACGGAGTAAAAGCCGAGCTAGAAAAACGAAAGTAATCCCTAATGGAAATTTTGGTGATATAATATACAGTGTAGCCTGCATATCTGAATTAACGTGCCCCGTAAAATGCCTTCAGAGGTTTAGCATCTTTATAGACACATGACTGGCATTTTTCGTGAGTTGCTGCTGAATTGTAATATGATCCTGCTCTTGCAATGTGGATGAACTTCGTGGCTAAAAATTCGTTCTTAGAGCAAGGAGAAACACAGGGGTCAGTGAGTAATAAATAGCTGGCTCTTAAATTGCCACCTCAAATCTTCAGCGACACTATTATCGAATTATTAGCATTATTATAGACATAGTCACAATCAAAAGAGTAGACACAACTGAAAACAGCATGTATCCAGCAGTATTCTCATGGGTTGCCGCCGTTGGAGTCGCTAAAGATGCATCCCTAAAAGTTGCAATCGCGCTTGCACTGGCATTGCTCTCCGGTAATTGTAAAGACTGTGTCAACCCGCCTCCCTTAGGCAATTCCTGGAGTATCTGCGCTATTATACAGATCAGCACTTGGTTACGTCCTGACGTACGTATTTACCTACCTGCTCTCATCGCTAGAGCGTATGTTAATCCCATCGGGTGGGCAGACGGCTGATACGGGAACACCGAGCCGTCGACGATTCTCACATTACTAGTCCCATACACCAGCAGGTTCGTGTCAACAACACCTCCCGCTTCCCATGCAAGCATCGGATTGCCGCCTGTGAGGTGCTCAGAAGTGCCAGTCCTCTGCTTCGCGGCGGCATAGTACTGATCGAAAGGTAAATCGAAGGGAGGGTCCGTAGATGTGATAATGTTGCTCATAGGAGGCGTCGTAGCCACTTTCGTCTGCCAGAATTGAGCGGCCTTAGCCAGAAACCACATGTCCCACTCAACTTCAGTACCGTTTATGGTGGCATTGACTCTATTGTAGTTAGGGTTAATCGCAGGTGATGCGAACGGGTCGCTATTATTAATATGGGCTGTGCCGTAGCTGAGTGGCAGTAGATTATACGGAGTGACGTTTGGTTGCTGGAACTGCCATGCCATTTCGATCAAAGGCTGATCAGCGAACCAAAGCTTTTTGAAAACCTCGAGCTGTGGATCAGGGAGTCCCGGAATGCTGCTTGTTGAATTGAGCCACTCCGAAGCTGCGGCGTAATCTTCCTTGCTGAGCATGCTGCGAGCACTCTCCAACTGAATGTAATTTTGTATGTATTCGTTCCCAGACAAAGTGATGTTAAAGCCAAAAGATATAGGAAGATAGTTCATCATAAGTCTGCCATATTGTCAGTCGTCGTAATTGCAACGTGTCGATCCTTTGCTTACGGATCTCTCAATCCAACACCAACATTCGTCAGGTTCACTTTCGACTCGATGCCTAAAGGGATTAGGATTTCTGGATCTCCAACCCCTGAAAGCTCTAGAATTTGGGAAGATTGAATGCAACCGGCACTGAGAATGACCTGCCGTCCTTGCACATGTAAAATAACATTTGACCCTGACGCTCGATCGATATAGCTCAAGCCTGCTGCTGCTGCCCTTGCGTTAGGGTTCGTTCTCTTCCAATCGACCCTAGTAACATGACTGTCGGTTAAGATGTGAAGATTCCGTCTCCCTTCAACAGAAGTGTATGCGGAACCTGCATACGATCTGGTGTAGTTTGAAGGATCGATCGCCAAAGGCAAAAAGCCAGCGCCCACTGCGTCACCACCATTCCTATCTGATGGGATTTGGTAACCAGCATTCACGAGTGTAGGGCCAAGGTATTGAGGGAATAGATTCATCACACTCCTCTGGAATACAGAGCGAATGTAACCGCCACCGCCGTGATAAGCCGGATCATACATGAAATACTGAGACAGGTTTCTTTGTGGGCCATACATTGTTTCTGACTGTCTGTAAGCTGTGGATAAGGTGTTCCAATTCCAACCGGTAAGATTGAAGAAGCTTTCCCAAATGTCCAGCTGTGCTCGGCTGTCTGTGTTGTGGATCATCCAGTTCATTGCAGAAGTTCCTCCGAGGACCTTCCCCCTAGGAACTGGTTGACTTCCCATAGTACCATTGTCATCCAGGCCAGGTTGTGGTGAGGTCCAAAACTGCCAGTCATACTGAGTATGCTGGATGGTTCCTGAGAAAGTTAAAAGGTGTCTTATGATGTGCGGTGGACGTACCTCTCAGTTCTGGGTTCGTGATATTGCTCTCATGTCTGCCGTCGCCTCCCGCTTCAAGAACACAGACCTTGACGTTAGGATTTTCGGAGAGCACCAGGGCTGTTAAAAGCCCCGCTGTACCTCCACCAGCAATTACGTAGTCATAGGTAGTTGTATTCCAGGCAGCAGTGAGTACAACTATGCTCATTAATATAAAGTGACTTGTTGTCATCCTGGCTAGGATCGCTGAGTCTAGATCAGATGGTAGAAATAGCGGAAGATTAGGAGACATAAGACTCCAGGGCAAATAGAGGATGCCCCTCGTCAAAGCTGAATCCAATACGTACATATTTAGTCAACGACTTAGAAAGTTGAACCTTGCCGGAAATACCAGTGATGATGATACAGGTCGATTTGAGTTATGAAGCATACTAGGATACCCCTTTTCCCATTCCCTGCTGTACCTAATTGCTCCCAAATCACTACACATCCCACGGACCCCCTATTTTCCGCCCCTAATTCAAGCTGAGATTTTGCAGGAGCTGAAATCCATGTATGATATAAGACTTAATAGTCTAATGGTTAACGTTGTAAGTATAATCATCACCCCTATGTCGCGACAGTGCGGCCCTGTTTATTTACTGGATGTGCTTTGTTTATAAAATGACGACACCTAAGCAGGGTTCAATCTTTCAATCACCACGTCGACGTCAAGGACATATGGGGATGGCCAGGCACAGGCTTTAAGCGGACGCGGACGCGGACTCGGCAGCTCGAAGAAGCCAACGCGCGGGATGAAGATGGTTTGATTGGCAGCTTATGGCTCGCCCAATACGACCGGACCCATTTATGGTAAAGGGGCCAATGATGCACGATTCTACCCGCGGATACTGTTATACTGGAACGGGAATAATTTTATTACTCATTGACTGTAGCCAGGATTACTGGACAGTCCCTAAGTAATTTGAGACTGTAGGTCGTAATAATGGATCAATCTTGCAGGTATGAAGATGGTCAAGGTGAATAAATTCTAGTTTACTCCCGACCAGTCCTGGCTAGATCGAAAGCTTTCAGGTGCTCATCTTCTCACTACAGAGTATGGCGTCGAATTCTCTCGCTCAAGCTTGTGTTCCAAGCACCTTCGACCTTGCTGTCTTCGGCGCTGAAGTTCTCTCCCTCCAAGCATCCGTAATCACGAACTACAGCGTCGACGTTCCCAGTGCCTACCGTTATACTGCGCCTTCGGTTACCCTTGAAAATGCAACTTTCTGCAATGTTACTGTGACCTACACACATCCCGGACAGAACGATTCAATTAACGCAGAGGCATGGCTTCCCATTGACAACTGGAACGAGCGCTTCCAAGCAGTGGGCGGTGGCGGCTGGATCGCGGGACGTTTCTTCCTCTCCTACGCGGGAATGGCTGGCGCTTTAAATGACGGCTATGCTACCATTACCACTGATGCCGGATTAGGAGGCGCATATCTCCCAACTCCTTGGGCTTTATTAAGCCCCGGAAACGTGGATCTATACAAGTTGCAGAATCTTGGCTCTGTTAGCCTCAATGACGAGGTAAGTCCTAGATCAGCTTTTGCTATGAGAAGAGCAGTGCTCACAAGATATCTAGGCAATTATAGGGAAATCCCTAGTGGAAAGCTTCTACGGGAAGCCGCCTTCATATTCGTACTGGAATGGATGCTCTCAAGGAGGTCGACAAGGTCTCATGCTCGCCCAGAGATACCCAACGGCCTACGACGGGATTGCGGCCGGTGCACCAGCAATCTACTGGACTGGGCTCACATTCACCACCTCCTGGCCGGAACAGTTTATGCACATGTTAGGAGAATATCCCTATAATTGCGAACTCGATGCACTCACGGCTGCCGCAGTTTCGAAGTGTGATGGGTTGGATGGCGTCACGGATGGTATTATTGCTGAAGTGGATGAGTGCATGGCCAATTTCGATCCGTTCGACCTAGTTAGCACGACCATCACTTGCGCACAAACCAACACAACGATGCCCATCAGTCACGCAGCGGCGGCTGTAGCTAACGCAACGTGGGGAGGTATAATATCGTCGACTGGAGAGCGACTATGGCACGGCCTTGGTATCGGCGCAGATCTCACCGGCAACTCGCCCAAATCATACGGGCAACCTGGTATTGCGGCGACGAACTGTACCAGTAGTGGTTGCGTTCCCGTGACAAATACCCTCGGATCTGTGTGGATACAACTCTTCCTTGCGAAGGATCCAGATTTCAATATCTCTAGCATGACTCATGAGCAATTCGACAACCTGTTTCATGCGAGCAAGCAACAGTACAATTCCATGGTTGGCACAGACGATCCAAATCTATCCGCATTCAAGAAAGCAGGAGGGAAGATGATCACCTTCCACGGACTAGTAAGGCTTGCGTTTTTAATTAATTATGGACGGTCTCTTCTAACAGTTCACTACTTCAATCTAGGCCGACAATGTCATACCCACCAAGGGTACCGAGCAGTATTATCGAAAGGTATCAAAGATGGTCGACAACATCGAGGATTTCTATCGTTATTTCCCTGTACCAGGTCTAGGCCATTGCTTTGGGGGTTATGGAGCACAGCCGACTTCTCTCTTCGCGCAGCTTCAAGCTTGGGTTGAAGATGGAACTGTGCCTGAAAACTCGCCGATCTCGTTTCCTGATCTTGATGGCGTGACTCAAAATAGAATCATCTGTCCGTGGCCACAGAAGGCGCAGTTTGATTCAAGCTGCGGGGACTCTACGAAGACATCGTGCTGGATGTGTTTAAAACCTGAGAATCATGAGGAGTTGTTCCCGAGCGAAGAGTTGTAATGTTAAGATAGGTGTTTAGCAGTTCTTGTACAAGACATTTAGATCATATTGTAATGATTTTGCTAGGTACTTCGCGTCTATACATTGGTGCGATAATAGTGTAAGAAGGGACTACGCCGGCGGCGAATTAGCGACAGTGATCAGGTATGTTTTCCCTAATGAATATGATTGGGTGTTTAAAAACATCGATGTCAAGATGACAGGTCATAACGATCTCATTCACGATGACAGTTAGTTGATCGGCGGCTGACCAGGGTACAGAGTCTTCCTTAAAAGAGAAAAGCTCTGGAATGCTGACGCTACGTCCACCAACTTCCTCCATCTTTCCTCTTTATTAGTAATAGAATAACATCGATACCCAACTTGAAAGACCTACATTCGTTCTAGTCACATTAAAACCCACAATTATCCCCGACCATGTACCCCTGGTCTGATCTCGTCTCCACCATCTTCGGCAGTCTCTGTATCGCTTCGGCGCTGCCGTTCGTCGGAATCCCGTTCCCCACTCGGGCCTGGGCTACATATTACGCCGACAAGAGCCAATGGATTTCATCGCGGTCTGGCGGCCGCCTCACCCCTAGGCAAGCTGGGTACGCGAGCGCGCTTCTGAGACTCATCGTCGGTTCGGCCTGTATCTATCCGCCTACGCGTCTTGCCTCGCTGGCTTTGAATGGCACCGTCGTGTGCTATGGCACGGTCTCGGCATACCGGGACAGAAGGCCCATGAGGCCGCAATGGACTATGCTGGGAGCCATGGGATTATGCTTATTGCTTGAGATGCTATAATTGTCATCCTATTGCACGAGCGGTCGATCTCGGCCCTATTAGAGTCGTACTTGAAACTTGATTGGGTTAGGATTCCTATTACCAAGACGGCCAACCATCTAATTATATACTGGCACGATTCGTAGCGGACAATAAAGTGTTATTGGCTCGCATCGTTAGCAACCTGGCTATGGGCAGATCCTCAGTCATACCAGCATACTGCAACGTAGAT
Organism: Hypoxylon crocopeplum; assembly: GCA_022578875.1. Taxonomy (NCBI): domain Eukaryota; kingdom Fungi; phylum Ascomycota; class Sordariomycetes; order Xylariales; family Hypoxylaceae; genus Hypoxylon; species Hypoxylon crocopeplum. The sequence continues at coordinate 209,189 of MU399590.1, read as the reverse complement.
CTTTGCGGGGGAACCAGATTCGGGGTCAAGATATACCGACACGATACCATCATTATATTCGTGAGAGAGGGGTTGGGTAAAATCAAGCGGGACGGCCAAGGCTCGATGGCCTGCAGTCGGTGGCTCGATACAGTCTTGTTTATATAGCCGGGTTGTAGGCCTAATATCTAGTCATGCCAGCTTCATAACTGATGGCGCAAGTACATCCATTCAGGAGTCGTCGAAGGGTTGCAAGATCATTGTCTTCTATTACCGCCTTACCCTCCAGACGTTGGCTCAAATCTAAAGTCACGCGGTAAACTAGAGCTTCGCGGCCAATTGACATGCTCAAACCAGAAAGTGCTTCAGTATCCTAATATATTCGCGTCTAGTTAATTAGACGCAAATATCTGAATCACCTAGAGTGTTGTCATATCCATAACAGCAGACTCAAGCCGTGATGGCCGTCACAATTTCCCAGGTCTCCTTCGAGCATCATCGGGTAGCTTTAGGTATCGGAGAAGCAAACCCACGAATATCATGGCGATTTGAAGGCAACTTTCCCAACTGGGCACAGAGCGGGTACAGCATTGAGGTCTCCCGGCAAACCCAAGTTAGCCCCCTGGAAGTTGACCTATTCGAATACAATTCATCGGCTTCTGTCCTTGTCCCTTGGCCTACGGTCTCTTTGGCGTCATCGCAGTCTGCAACAGTTCGAGTGAAGGCATTCGGCGAAGGCTCGCAACCAGACACTCCATGGAGCGATCCTGTCAGTGTCGAAACGGGATTGCTGACCGAAGACGATTGGTCGGGAGCTCTTATGATAGGTGCAGACAAGGCCACAGAGGAGAATTCTCCCCACCAGCCAGTCCTCCTTCGCAAGGAGTTCTCAGTGAGCAGCCCCATAGAGAAGGCCCGGCTTTATATCACCGCATATGGCCTATATGAGGCGTATATCAACGACAAGAGAGTCGGTACAGCTGTGCTTGCTCCTGGTTGGCAGTCGTACAGCCATCGACTTGTCTACGACACGTACGATGTCACCGATCTCTTGGCTGCGGGAGATAATGCCTTTGGCATCCAAGTCGGTGAAGGATGGTATGCCGGGCGGCTTGGTTATGGAGGCGGACGTCGAAACATCTATGGCGACACGCTGGGAGCAATGGCACTATTGGTGATCACTTCATCGAACGGAACACAAACACTTATTCCGACAGACAAAACATGGGAAGCAGGGACAGGAGCAATAATCACCTCTGAACTTTACAATGGCGAGGTTTACGACTCAAGAGTTGAACTAGTCGGGTGGTCAGCCCCTGACTTTCAAACGTCAGACTGGATTGGTGTAAAAGAACTTACCAATCCAGTCAGCCAACTAGCTGCCCCGGATGGACCTCCTATTCGCCGCATCGAAGAGGTCAAATTGCAGAGTATAGTCACAAGTCCTGCCGGAAATACTATTCTTGATTTCGGACAAAACTTGGTCGGTTGGCTACGTCTGCGTGTGGCGGGCCCAGAAGGCGCCACGATCAAATTAGTGCATGCCGAAGGTGAGGAACAGCCTATTTACACAATCCCCAAGATTATATCTCATCATCTTCCGTGATTATTCATGAATACTAATGACAATAAGTTCTTGAAAATGGCGAAGTTGCCACTGCTCCATTGAGAAGGGCCACTCAGACGGACGAATTCATTCTGTCCGGTAAAGGAATCCAGGTCTGGGAGCCAACTTTTACCTATCATGGATTCAGATACGTCATGGTAGACGGCTGGCCTGTCAACGAAACGTCGTTGGATGAGAATGCAGTCACGGCGGTTGTTGTCCATACTGACATGGAAGAGGCCGGGTTATTCGAGTGCTCAAATTCACTCATCAATAAGTTACACAAGAACGTGCGATGGTCTATGAAGGGCAACTTCATGAGTGTCCCCACGGACTGTCCGCAAAGGGATGAGCGTCTCGGTTGGACAGGCGACAGTAACGCTTTTTCACCGACTGCGAACTTTTTATATGATACCGCAGGCTTCTGGCGAGGTTGGTTAAAGGATCTTCGATCGGAACAAGTAGAAGGTCAGTAAGTTACTATGGGAGGACGCCCTTTTAGACATGATGGCTCCTGATTGTTAACATGTTGTCGCTAATGCCCTTTACACAGGCGTACCTCCAGTTGTTGTTCCTACAGTTCCTGCAGCGGGACCACAAATGGCGACGGCCATCTGGGGAGATGCGGTTGTGGCAAATCCGTGGAACACTTATCTCGCTTCAGGAGATTTAGAAGCACTCCGAGAGCAATACACGGGAGCAAAGGAATGGCTCGGTCAGGGGATCCCCAGAAATGGTGCTGGGTTGTGGTCGCGCACAACCTTTCAATATGGCGACTGGTTAGATCCGCTCTCTCCAGCCAACGACCCCGGAAGAGCAACCACAAGCTCATCGTACGTCGCCGATGCCTATCTTATTTATGTGACCGGACTGGTGGCTCAAATGGCATCCGAGCTTGGCCTCGAGGATGATCAATCCCGTTTTGAAAAATGGGCGTCCGATCTCAAAGTAGCGTTCGGTGAAGCCTGGGTTAGCGCTGATGGCCACGTCACCAACGAGACGCAGACGGGATTGACGTTGCCATTATACTTCGACCTCTTCGAGGACGATGCCCAAGCTGGAGCGGCAGCGGTTCGGCTGCAGAAAATCATCGAAGCCAACGATCATCTCGTCGGCACTGGATTTGCAGGTACTCACTTGTTGGGGCTCGCCCTGACAAAGTACAACCTGACCGACACGTTTTACAAGATGCTCCTCCAGACAACGGTTCCTTCCTGGTTGTATCAAGTTACGATGGGCGGCACGACAACTTGGGAGAGGTGGGATTCGATGCTTCCCGATGGATCTCTGAACACCGGATCAATGACATCTTTCAATCACTACTCGTTTGGGTCGGTTGCGAACTGGATTCATCAGACAATTGGAGGCTTAGCGCCAGCGCAGCCTGGATGGAAGACGGTCAGAATCCACCCAATACCTGGCGGCAACATAACCTCAGCTAAGGCGAGCTTCATAAGCCCATACGGAAAGGTCTTGACTGAGTGGGAAGTTAACGACTCCGGGTTCCATCTAACTGTAGAGGTTCCGCCAAATGCAAATGCCGAAGTGATCTTACCGGGGAGCGGAACTCAATCGGTAATAGGCAGTGGAACTCACGAGTTTTCCGACGCCGAGTTTCGTCTCTAATGAAGGTCAGGTTAGTTGACGGTAGGCATCTTGGCTTAGAACTACCGGTTATTTCTAGTCTTAAAATCTTGGGAGGAGTGTTCATAGCCTATTGTGAGTTATTTATTTAGTGCTAGCAAAATAAAAGTGCGCTCTTTGGATTGTCGCTCTTAAACATTTTGTCTGGTCTTAACAATTTTTTCTCCGGAATCTCACAATACCACATGAACACTTATGATATGCGGCAAAGTGATCAAGTTAGTGAGACACTAAATATTGAAACATAATGTCACTCCTTAGTCCCGCCATGCAGAAGCTCTTAACATCAGAGGTTACTCGAGCGGGAACGTGCTAAGATTCATATAATGACCCCCATACAATCACAGATAAGTGTCATGACGAGTATGATCGAGTGACAAAATAGCAAATAAGAATCAGCATTAGCACGAACAACACATTGTGATTATAAATATCGCCAAAATCCGCCCTCCATACCTATTCTTTCAACCTACAAACACCTACAAGACTGGAAAGACATAAGAACCTCGAAGTCCCTCGTATGAAACAGATGCAGTAGAATACATCTATCAATACCTAGATAATGCACTCTATCTGCAGAAATCAGCTCCTTGTCACACAGTCAAATCCCATTTCCAGCCGAGTCAACATTCTTTACAACCAGATCGTCCTAACCGAATATACCAAAAGGCCACACATCATAACCGCGACACTATGGCGACGACGATGCAACCATCGTGGGACACGCTTCCGCTTGAGATCCGGGTCATGGTAATCAGCAGCCTGGATCCTCAAGACTTTCGACGATCCTGGTTCACCTGCCGCCTGGTCTCTGGCTCATTCAAAGATGCCACAGACGAAGCCTTCCGAAGTCTAGTTATCTCCTAAACCAGTATTTCATTTTGTATCTAAGTCAGGCACGTTCGTGTCGTTGGGCCTAACGATGGCGTGGCATATCCTTCTATCAGCTTGAGATCCATTTTTCCTGCCAGATATTCCGAGGACGATACACAAACTGTCTTCAACAATGGGCCCAATTTTGACGAGGCAGAAGATGATTTTCTTTTACCCACAAATAGGGGGATGGTACCATTTCGCCGTATGAGAGTTCTGGTCGAGAATCATTTTGTATCATTTGAATCCCTGGGGCGGTTCTTGAGTGTAGAAGCAATGAGACAATACCTAGATGGGGAACCATGTCACTATTTTCACTCGGTGGGCCCCAAAATCTGGCATTCGGGTTTTCTTTCCTGCCTACCATATACGAAAAGAGCCACATTCGACTTCGAAGAATTCGAGTTTTCTATCCCTTGGCGAGATATGGTCGGCTTTTTGATGTATCAAGAAATTGAAATCGCGGAACAAGTCAAGCTGTTGGCCGCGGAAGATCTGGAGAAGACCAAGTGGCGCATGGATAATAGCTCGATGGAACAAGGGTTGAGAATCGCCTTGCGTTCGGAGATCGTACGCCTTGTACGATTCGATTCCTACCTCGACAAAGCTGTGGACAATTATAACAGAAGATGCCCCGAAGATGTTTTTAAGGTCAAGTACCATACTGGTCTCACAGTAGAGGAGAAGAACTGCTCCCCGAACATGTATGACGAATGGGCTGCGTATGTCGGTATTCATGATGAATGACCGAAGCACGGAAGGCAAACGATGCGGGTCTCTTTCACTTACTTCGCTTTTCTTGGAGGTCTGGCAATGACAGCTGAAGCGTATTAGGGAGGAGCGTTGAGCACTTGCTGGGGCATAAGGTGATGCTCCGAAGCATAGTAATTGGCGGTGATTATCTATTTTCTATTTCGAACCAACCAAACTAATGGGAGTGTTTCGCAGCTAAGTAGTAAATATCGTAGCATAGTTGTCTTTATAAATGTATCGTTCGTCTTGATACAGATTCTACTCATGTCCAAGTGACGATCTTGGCAAGATAATAGGGGTAAGCTAACAGCTGACGGTTGACATGACGGGCCGTCGACGGGCCCATTTTATGCGACTTGAGACAAATGGTCCTGGATGATCCAGATCTCCCTTCGAAAGACCCAAATCTACGAGACATTGACGAGCAGGATACTCGAATTCGGTAGCGAAACCCGACCAATTAGCTTCGCCAACCCCTTATGTTAAAGTAACGATCGAACCACCGTCTCATTAACCCTCCCGACCTAAATAGACCCCCCGCGACAATGTCCGGCATCGACGCCCCCGAGATCCTCACAGCGTACGACGCGGTGCGATCGGACAAGGATGCGACGAACTGGCTGCTGCTCTCGTACGCGGGGGCGGTAGGCGACAAGCTTTCGCTCTCGGGGACGGGCAGCGGGGGGCTGGCGGAGCTGGCGACTCAGCTGGACGACTCGCAAGCGCAGTACGGATACGTGCGGGTCGAGTACGCCAACGACACGGAGAGTAAGCGCGTGAAGTTCGCTCTCGTCATCTGGATCGGCGAGGGCACCAAGGTCATGCGCAAGGCCCGCGTGTCCATCGAGTCCGGCAACGTGAAGAGGGTTCTGAGCCATCACAGCATCACGGTCGACGCGCGCGACCGGAGCGACCTCGACGAGAAAGATATCGTTGCGAGACTGAGGAAGGCGGGTGGTGCGGATTACAATGGCGGACGCGGTTAAAAGAACTAAGAAACAAATTACAGAAAATCGAAATGATGAAGCGCACAGGGCTGGGAGGTTGAGGAACTTGTGATGTGTTCTCTTGGATACAATACCGTATATACCGATCGCATATATATACAGACTCAATGGGCATATAGGCATTGCGTTCTTCCTGAAAGGTGCTGCTGGGCGCATGCTTCGTATTCGTCTCTAGAGAAGGCGCCAATCCTAGCCCTTAGCGGGTTCTCCGTTCCAACCAGTGAGATTGACAACCTCGGGGATCCTCCCACTCCTCACTATGGTCCAGACCACGTCCTCGTCGCCGTCATTGACTTCTTGGTGTTCCATGAAGGCGGGAATGAGCGCGTAGTCTCCAGGTTCCAAATCCACCCTTTTCGTTCCGCCCTCGCTAACGACGGTGCCCCGCCCCTTAACGGCGTAGACTACCGTGTCTTGACCGCCATGGTGGTGGATAGCGGAAGCGGTATGTGGTTTTGCGAGCATGTGAGTAGCACAGATGCCGTCGCACTTATCAACGATGGCGTTGGAGCGGATCATCCCCTCTGTCTGACCACCGGATTGGGTGATCATAGAGGCCTTGGTCAAGAGGACCGGCTGGGACGGTTCGGGGTGGGACATGGTGATTGAGTATAAGTTGAAGTGAAATACAGAGAATTAGGGGAAAGACTTATTATGTACATATACCTGGGTGTGCTTTCCTTCTTGGATACGATCTTGTACAACTATACAACTACAGCTCCGGGTAAGTGCAACAAACTGGCTTAGTCATGATGATAACATACGGAATGGCGGGGTTGCAGATGCCCCTCCATCCATTCATCACCAAGACATCAACCAACCATCTATCATCAAAACAATTTCAATATATTCGTATCATGACATCGCAGGATATGGACATCTCTAATCCGCGTCGGATATTAGCCGTGTCGTTGGCAGATTCCACACACCACCTAACCAGAGTCATCAAGGGTAAACCACGAATTTCCATAGCTCCAGCATCGTCTATGCCCCTGAAGAGTTGCCCCTTTTCAACATGCATCACACCCCATATCCCTATCCTATCGTTCTCCACACTCAAGAGGCTCATCACGGAAACTAACTCACAACCAGAACTCACCGGCAGCCATCCAGAACAGACTTCAACTACGCTAGCCGGCTCATCACACATCCTTTCCCTAAAGACAGCTTACTACACAGCCGAAGTACCTATCTGGCTAGACCTCATCTCATCACCGTCGGAATGGTCCGGCTCGTTTCTATCTTCCGAGGCCAAGGAGGTCCTTGAAGTTCTTGGGGGGGTTATGGTGGTATTTCCACTGCCAGTACAATCGCAATCTGATGAGGCCAAGAGTGCTCGAGAGCTCATCCAGAACGTTGGCAAGGTTGTGAAAGACGGGCTCGGTGGTTGGTCATGGGATGGTGTTGGTCTATGCTTAGGCGTAGGAGAAATCGACGATGTAGATGAGTGGGAGGACTGCTGCGCGGAATGGGGCCTAGAGTTCGTGCAGGTGAAGAATCAGAGCGTGCCGGGCCGGAATGATTTTGGCGGTATGTTCGGCCATTGCAGTCTTCGCTCTCTATACGCGGAATCGTGAGGATAATGGCTTACCTGAAATGTAGAAAAGACCGGCATCCCCCGAGCCCTTGAGGCGCTAGAGTCAAACGACTGGTCTCAAGCATCCCCAGGCGACCTTGGATCCGATTTCGAAGATTTCGAGGACTTCGAGGCCGAACTGGGTATCGGGAAAGACCTCGCCGCCGAAGGCAAAGCACCTAATCTCGACCCAGAGAGCTTAGACTTCGGCTTCGACCCTGAAGACTTTGCTGGTCTAAGACAGGCAATATGGAACGCCGGGCAGGAGAATGAAGAGGATTTTCTGAACGGGGAACCGAGTAGGAAGACCACGGAGACGACTGGGAAGAGCGATAGTGAGAGACTAGATGACGATGAGATACGGAAGATAGAGCGCATGATGGTTAAGCTCCAGGCTGTGCGCGACACGAGCGCCGGCCTACCAGAAAACCAACGGAAGCGGGTCGCCGCAAAAGCCGTGGCCGAGGTGATGAAAGAGCTTTGAATGGCCGGGTCACACGATCAATTCTGGACGATGAACTTCGTGTTCTCGGTGAGAAATCGAACAAATAGAGACGGGCGGTGATTCACATCAGAGGCAAAAGGGTGTACGGGCTAGGCGACACCACCTCAAAAGACTACTAAGGACTTGATAAAGGTAATTGGATGATTTCATACACCCCCCCTTAAGGCCTGTAGTATGTACCTGGAATTTCAAAATTCAATGCTTGCGTAGGCAAGTCGCTAGACATTTCTCCGTCCAGTTCAATGCTGCCCGGTGAAATGGGCGCGGCCTCCTTAAATTTCACATAGAAGATGGCCACATCAAAGGACGATGTGATCAGAGAACCTTGGGCTTATGGATTACTTGCCTCGGTTCTCACAATCATATCTATAGGACACAGACATGTAGAATAAGGGTAGTCTCTGTGCATGATGCTCCTACGGCAACCCCTCTCCATCTTGTTTGAGTGGAGATATTCGGATACTTTGTATATACTCCAAATGTTACTACCAATCCCCAGAATCATAAGAATCTTGTGATATCACAATTCGGCGGATATGTAGCCATCCCCAAAATGAAAACATCTGCTCAGAAACCGGTCACCCAACTGTCTGTCACTTGCCCAAGGTAAAATAACGACGTAGTTGGCAGCATTCTCCCACATTTTAAGTGTCTATAGTTTCACGCTCACCTTCCTTCGCTCTTTACCTTGCCCTAGCTTAACGTAGCCTTCTACGTTGGAATTGCCTTGGGTTCAAGAGCTGCCTATCTATGAGAACATCTCGAAATATAAATATCGATCCAATGAATTATTACCAGGTAGACTAAAGCGAAGCTACTGGCTCATGGCATAACATTACAACGACGCGCACTCATCATCGGATCTCGCAATCTGATAGCTAACCAACTGGCCTTGCGTACACCTTGCTAATATCGAATAGTTGAGCCTCATGGCGAGCAGAGTTTGCCAAGAATACCAGGCATACATCAGACCCATATGGTCCATCGCCCACCTTACCAACGGTATTCACTAATCGTTTCATGCCTATAGTGGTTCGATCCGGGGTTGGCACGTGAAGCAACACGGCCAGCATAGCGATATGTCTCGACTAGGACTTAGAATTATCCGATCTCTCCGTATACCCTTGTACAGGGTGTTGAACTCATGTCGACGTTTACGACACTAGTTAAATTCGATTTGGAGATATTCTATGCTCCCATATCTGGGCCCACACTTGGCGCATTCAGAAGGGAAAGGGATAGAGAAAGAGGCATATACCAATATCACTTGGTACGCGACATGCACTTATGGGCACCGAATGATCCTCGAGCCGGATATGCCTTTCATAAGTGATATTGCTATCTTCTAGAAGACTTTTAGTATTTTCTGAATAATAGTCGGGTGCTTGGTATGACGTCGACCAAAGGCGGTAGAAATTCATGCACAGACGCAAGTAGCAAATCGGCCGGCGCACGACCCTAGAAGCTTCACTTTCTTCCAAAGTGGGCACGTTTCGAACCATCTTCGTTTCAATGCGGTTAAAAAGGCCGCGGTCAAGGGTAGCGTCGTAGCAGAGCAAAGATCGCGAAGCACTGGCCGATAGTCGAGACAACTTCTTATGCCCAAAACGGGTAAGATGCGATGGGGCGCATGGACGAGGACCCTTGCCGGGTTGCCGTTTCGAGAGATGATCATGGATGACCAGATTCTCTTAACTGAGCGACGTAAGCGGGGATGACTATCGAACGCCGCACGCACGCCTTGTCAGCTACACTAGGTGAGGAGCTGAGGCCTACATGTAGAGCTAGGATCATAGAAGAATTTTCTCTCTCTACCTAGGTAGGTAGTTTTCCAAAAAGCCCGAATGATCTTCTGGAACATCAATGCTCGAATGTAATTGTACAAGAGGTGGTTGTCCAACTACTTCGTAATCGACAATAAATAGCCAGGGCTTCTTGATCTAGACTTCTGCCATCCGCACGGACTGTCTTAGAAGCCAACGCTGGCTGGCAATGGTCAGATATCATTTCCATCCTGTACAATAAATTTGATCATGAGATAAGACTTGATGGCTGGCTAGACTTCCCCCTTCAGTGAGGTCGCAGCTGCAACGCGGTAATATACCTCATGTACGTGCCAGCCGTATCATGAGAAGAACCTAGCGCGTCACCAGCAGCCAGGTCGATCATTCATGCACCTACACGGGGGAAGTGAAATAGAGCGTAGGACCATTGGCTAGGTCGAGGACATCACTTCATGCATACCTAAAGTACGCAGGTGGCTTGGATAGTGCTACGGGTTAACGCATAAAGCTGCGGAGTTTTTGTGCAGCTTGTCCGTCGACCGTCGCGGGAGGAATACGAGCCAAGCAAAACCAGAAGGGATGTGTGAGCCCTGACATGAAGGATATATGGAAGAAAATATATCGAGCCGCTGTTGGAGTGCGACTGAGCTCGTGTGTGTGCTGTTAATTGGTAGAAGTATTACCTGTCTACCTGAGAATTGATAGCTGGAATCGATGGGCCTCTTCGAGAGATTCCTAGGTTATCCCTTTGCTATTTAAATGCCGTCACTGTAAATAAGAAAGCGATGCTGGGCTCGAGATATGCTAGACACCAGCGGCATGGCGCACTTACACTATGGTGGCAGCTGATCTTTAGTTCGATCTATAATAGGTACGATCTCTCGATGCATCTATCTTGCCTTAAGGCCTTGGCCTGTGATGCAACGTTGTGAAATGGTCACCGTGCTTGACTTAGTTATAGCTTAAGTGCCATCTCCATACCTTAGCCTCGTCTGCACCGAACGGCCGAAGATTTGTCAAAGGTTGGGCCGACGTTGATATGTGTAGAGGAAACATAGAACGGTGCTAGTGGAATAGGTCTTTCTCGAAGGGGGGATTATTGTGCGGACAAAGCTGCTAAGTTGACGAATCGGGAGAGGACCAACTTGACAGATGCCGCGCGCACGGTGCATGATCAACTGGACAAAATGGGAAACAGACTCACTAGCCACCTTTCTCCTTTATGCGGCTTACGGACTCGATTGCCAACATGGATCATGGAATGCTCAGCAGCAGATCGAAAGTCCTGGGTCGATTCTTTGAGCTCACAGAGACTAAGCAAACAGTTACTGTCGACGTGTATCATGTTAGTATGCTCGTACGAGTGTTGAATTGAACCACACGCATCAGATTCACCCTCAGGCACGCAAAAAAGAATATGTGCCTTGTCTCGTTGGAGGCTGAGACTAATGACAATGTTGGAGTCGCTCTATCGCGTTAAGGAGCCCAGACACGCTTTGGAGGGCACTGAAGGGTGGATTCATTTTCTGCAAGGTACACACGGATAATGGAGCGCGTGATGCTTCTGCAGGTCCACGCAGCCACGGCTCAGGGGTAGAGCGCTAGTGCCAACCACGAAATGCTAGGCTGCAAGGGGCAAGAGACTGACTGGGCTTATGTGAGCAGCTAACGCATGTACCTCGATCCGTCGAGCACTGTGCTGAGGTGCTCAGCCATGAGGGATTGGCTGGATTCCCGATATCTTGTCCCCCGGAGTCAGGGACGGATCGTACGCACCTGATAACCAGGTTTGCAATGACACTCGTCGTACAGCCTCAAAAGAACCTTGATGATGGCCCTTACTCTTGAGCTTCTTCGCTTTCGAGTTCTCTGAAGTCAAGAGTTGAGATACGTTGCTATTCTTGGCTGCCGCTGTTTCAAATCGCCTAAAGCCTATCGTGGAGGCTTGGCGGCCCCAAACAGGTCAAAATTCCTACCAAACCGACGCGAGGGATTTGCAAGGGATTCCAATCGTGCGGCTAGACCTCTCAAGCGGTAAGGCAAGCAGCCTTGTTCGAGGCGGCATATCGGGGTGCCGGATGCGTGGTTGGCTGGTTTGACTCGGAGCACACCCGTAGGACAAGCGCTGCAAAAGACGAGCTGATGGTGTCCTTTAAGGTAAGGGGTACGGGCAAGAGACGAGTGAAGTAGTAAGCGCTTGTTGTCGGGATCGTCTAAGGCTGCTTGACGGTTCACTGCCGAGAACGGCATATAGTTGGCTGCCGGAGTTGCCTTAAGCGCAAAATAGAGAGGAATGCTCCCAAGATGCTGGCTCAAGCTGCTCTTGTTTGCGCGTGTGCGACTGGCCCCTCCGAAAGAGGAATGACCAAGAACCGTGGATCTTGGGATGGACGGGTAAGAAAAGGAGTGTTACACAGTGTGCGCAAACGAGTAACGGCACACGAAGCCGACTGCATGCTACTGCAGGAACACGGCGGATGGTCATGCAGTCCCGCAGTGCTACTTGCTCACCAATGCAGGTACAAATGCCCACACAGTTTCAATCCTCAGTTCGTCATAGTTTCCTGCCCTTCAAAATAGTAGCTGAAATTCCTAGAAAACCTGCGTCAGCATCTAAAGTTTTCAGTTCTGTCCGGCTAACCTTTCTCTGTCCACAATCCTCAATCCTCAATCCTGATGAGGCGCTGGCAAGAAAAGCATGGGCCATTCCGAGTTAAGTGATTGGCTGATAGGAGGGTCACGGCCTAGTTTGGACGCGGTCGACCGCGTAAATGTCTTAGGTGTTGCGGAAGAGCATGCAGGGATAAATAACTAAATGTGAGGTGCTAGATCCCACCAGACCGTCAGGATCGTCAATCAACCCGGTTGAATCTAGGGAAAACTACCATACCGCTGACCCTATCCTGGCTGAATTCGACCAACGAGAAGGACGACTCCGATCATTCTGAGCGAGGTAGAGGCTACGAGTCTCTGGCTCTACTGTATATGGAGCGTTTGTACCGGCCAGGTCGGCATTGGGTCCGACGATGAACAGAGCCTGGAATTTTTCTTGGCTGCTAAACCCCCTTTTCTTGCATCAGACAGTCTTTTCGTTCGTAGAGCGGTGGGACGACTAGGGACTTTCATTGGTCCTAAGACACACGCCGTCAAACAACCCCCACCACCACCAAGACGGATCACCATCCAGGCTCCTCGACACAGGGCCCCTATTGCGCCTGTCTCTTGCTTGGTAAAAACAAGGATATTCTTCCATGACTGAAATAGTGTGTAGTAGATGGATTTTTCTGCATCGCAGAGGAGACTAACGGCAAATCTGAATAGCCAATAGAGCATTCTCTCTTCGGATTGTCTGGTACAAGGCAAATCTGGCCTTTGAAATACTCTGGTTCGTCTTGACTAGATCGATTAAACCCCTATAACTTTGACGATCAGAGTAGGGTTGTACTATGTAGTCCCATCCTGTCCCTGTCTGTACGAATACTCGACTCGGATCGTACTGCACGATGCCCGTCGCAGATCAAGGGGCATGCTCATTGGATCGCGCGTTGTCGACTTTCAGCGCTGACCACTAGATCACTGAAGGTCGGAGTTGGCAAGGCCACCTGGGACGAAGACCGTGGAACATCTTTGCCAGGACTGTTCCTTCAGCACACAACTACCGATACATGAGGTGAGGTGAGGGAGGCGAAGGTAAACCAACATAGTAGCAAAACACCTTGATATTCGAGCTGTTCAGGTTGATGCTGTGTTTAAAGCACACGTGTATGACAGCCAGTACACAGGACGATGGTGCGTTGATAGAAACCACAGACGGTCTTTAGCCGATACCATGTCTGCCAGTATATCACAGGCTTTCCCCTTGTCTTCCAGTGCAATATATGAGATATCCACACTGTACAGAGTGTCTGTAATCCTTCCATGCTGAAAGAAGGGACAAGTACCAAGGGAATGGGACCCGAGTGCACACATCCACCTACTGTACTTTGCAGACGTCCATACGATATGATTTTCAACATTGTGTATGTATATTGCTCATGGCCTCAAATGATTGACGAGAAACGGGGTAGCACTCGACTTGCCGTCTCGTCTGGTTCGGTATTTTGTCGTACAGTTGAAGTCATCGTCAGGGATCAAGTGCCACAAAGCGTACTGTTTGGATAAGACCCAGGACCTTTTCACCATCGCGTTCCATTTAGCATCTGGCCCACTTATTCGAGGTCCATCCGACGATCCGTCTCTTGTCTGTCTGTTCAAGCCGCCTGTTTGCGAGTGACCTAAGGAAAAAAAAGAATACCATCAGGTAATGACCACAAGCAAATACACTTGTTCTCGTGCAGCACCGAGGGCATTGGGATGGAACACGGCGGCGTGTCTAATGCATTCTCGTCTCGAAGGCACTATGACCACTGAGTCTCGAATTGTTAATAGTCGATTAGAACCTGCATCCGAAGTACGAAACACTGTTGTTTCTTGTTCTGTGATTGTATGTGTTGAAAGAAGCGATAGACGCAGCAAGGAAAACTACCAGTCACTTCCAAGGTTGTGCTATTAAGTTTTAGAGGACTCAAGTCTCCACGTTTCCTACTTCCTGATAGGTTCCAAGGCTACTTGTCGCATTCCATACTGTATTAAGTCGAGCTAGATAGCGTCATTCATCAGGAACAGTCCGTCAACTAAACTCTGGCTTAAAAGCCTATCCACCCCGCGAAGCCGCACTAATATGTAACTCGGTGCACAGTATGATTACCGTATACATCCATGGATCTCTTTAGGTTTGTGGCGGCCCACCCCGAATTTTTAGTTGGTCCCCAGTTCTCCCCCAAGTTCCAAACTGATGTGTGCCAACTGCCCACTTAGGCCGAACCATCAAGCCAGGCTAATCCCAGTCGCATGCTGCTCGCAGGTACCACCTAGTACCAATTACTGCCTGCTGCTACATTCGATCACTCGCTGCTGCTGGGCCGTGGCCGTGGCCGTGACCGTCGCCCTTTACTCTCCTTTTCTTCCCCCCTCCTCCCTTTTCCGCCGTCTTCTCTCACATCTTCATCTTCTTCCCCGTATCGTCACCGTCGTCGTTTATCGACAATTCTTCTACCCTTTCTCTCCCCCCGTATTCGTTATTTCCTTTTTTCTTCAAACCCACACTCTCTTTTCCTCTTCGTAGCCATTACGGACGCCGTCACTCCTTTCGGGTCCATTTCGTTCCTTAGGCTTCACTAACCAACAGTCAGCATCAGACGACAACCGCAGTCGCTTGCTATCAACATATCTACTAGTAGTAGTATCTTGTATACCGACGACTTATATCAACCCGACATTGCGCTATTCGCTTTTACTATAGCTATAGCTTCGGGCCGACGCTCCTTGATAATTATTATCAACTTCTACTGCCCCCTTTAGCTATTAGAATAATACATTCGATATCCGCGCGTGGTCAGGACGAACTCGTCGACATCGTGTCTAAACTCCCGATTTCGAGGCCGACCGCACCGGACCTATTAGTTTCTTGAAACGCCAACACTCCTTTCGAGCTACCGGACCAGAGATGGAGACTCCCATCAAGGTCGAACAGCCGGGTTCCGCGGCTCCAACTGTCGCGGCCCCGGCCCAACTTTCACCAGAGGCCACATCGACGCCTGCTACTTCGGTCGACACGAAGAACAGCCAATCTCCCTCACCGTCGGCCTCACAATCTAACGCCAATTCGAGGCGGCCGCCGCGCAAGAGCACGCTGACCCAGCAGCAGAAGAACCAGAAGCGACAGCGCGCGACTCAGGATCAATTGACAACGTTGGAGATGGAATTCAACAAGAATCCTACTCCCACTGCCAATGTTCGGGAAAGGATAGCAGAGGAGATCAATATGACCGAGAGGTCTGTCCAGATCTGGTTCCAGAACCGGTATGTATTAACTGCTTCGAACATGGTGAGGATAACGACTCATTCCCAGCAGACGCGCCAAAATCAAGCTTCTTGCTAAGAAGAGCCTGGAGACTGGCGAGGATATCGACTCAATCCCGGAGTCTATGCGAGCATATTTGGCCATGCAGGCCATGGAATCTGGCAAGGGGCTTGGTGGTCCTTACATGGGCCGTACCGGCCTCCTGCCTTACGGATCAATGATGTTGGGTGGTGACCAGGGTGGACAGGGGAAAGTCCGTAAGTCGCGTCGATAACCTGAGAATTTCCCTTCAGATGGCTTACAATTCTAGTTATACACCACCTGACGTGCCGATCTTTGAGCATTGGAAAGTGGACACGCGTTGGTCAGAACACGATGGATCTCATCATTTTCTACTCCCCCGAGAAGTGCACCATGACCTACTACATCAACAACGACCAGGCGGGTTACAAGATCGAGTACAACTTCAACGCGATTAAGAATATCTATCTAGAGAACACAGACGGTGATACTACTAAGCTGGGTGGAATCGTCATTGAGTTGAACCGATCGCCCAATTTCTTCATGGACTCGTCACCCAACTCTAATGGATTCTTCCAATGTGGTGATTTCACCGAAGACCAGCAGGCTACGCACTGTCTCGTGCATCACCTCGGCGGTAACCCTAAGGTTCTCAGCGGTCAGCTCGCCAAGCTTGCCTCCCTCGAATCTTTCACAAACCGACATAACCCGAATCCTTTCGACATGGGCCACGCTTTGTCTGTTTCCGCTCCAGTGTCCCCCACGAACCGACCTTCCTCGCAGCCTAACTTCGGTCAACCCCATGTCGGCATGTACCAAGAATCGCAATGGGGAATCAACCCTATGCATGCTGGTATGCGTGGTCCGGGCCACAAACGACAGCGAAGTAGATCAGTCCCCACGGCTGTGGACTTTTCCATGTTCCAGAATCCGATGCCTTCCTTCTACATTCAACACCCAGGCGAAAGTCAAGCTCAGCCGCACAGCCCTAACATCTATGCGCCTATTCCACAACAGCCTCATGGCCTTAATAACATGGGTCCAAATCTACGCATTGATACACAGGCTTCGTACGGCATGGACCTAAGACAGTACCCTCTATCTGCTGCGACCACTGCGCCGTCAGAATATTCGAGCCCGAACTACTTCTCACAAGCCCCTGAGAACACGCCCCTGCCTGCTTCAAGCTTCAATACCCCGTACAGCGGCGCGTTCCTCTCACCACTGCCTCAGATCCCGCAGTCTGTGTCTCCATTGTCTTATACTAGTCACGGTGACCCTGCCATCGTTGAGCAGTCCCCCCCTCTTTCCATGCTGCAGCGGCCAGCCTCCGCTGATATCTACACCATGGGTGAGTCCGCTATCTCGGATGATGGGCACAGCTTGAACGAGATGTACTCGAAACACACTATCAACCTTCCCATGCACCCTCACTCTCCTGGCTTCGTGGAACCTGGCCAGGGCGATCTTGACATGAGCCAACTCGTTCAGTTCGACACTGTCGACCCGTCGAGCCTATCCCCTGAGAGCATGCAGCATCACCAGTGATGTTGATACTTACCTGGACCAAGAAACCCCCAGTGTTAGGAACACTATACGTGTGTATAGGGCTAGTAGTCTGGTTTTACTCTCCTTGTGGCGTTGTGGGACTTATACCTCTTGTCGTTTCGGTCCTTTCGTATCTGCATCTCCAAACCACCCTTCTCCGATCTGTTCTTCGGCATACGAGGCTTGATTCGGTTCTTGTCCCATTTCATCAATTCCATCGGCCACAAAGCTCAGCATAACGATTACCTTGTTTCGGCATTCGATTATACGTGTCTGGTACAGCGATCGTACCTTCTATTATACCTCGTTGCTTTATTCCGTCTAAGGGGTGAATCGCCTCTATCCCAAGTGACTTGTTGTCACTAGGGCTAATATCACGAATTCGGATCTAATCCAACTTATCCGCAATCTGTTTCCAACTATCACAGCTTGTTCTTATTTCATTTTGCATTTACGAAAATAAGCGATGTCTTTCCTGGCTGCGGGGCGAACAAAAACCAGATGAATATGGAAGAAGCCCAGGAGGCTTGGGTTCGCGGATAGTAATTTTTAAAATGTCTGCCGGGGATCAGCTGTCCAAGCTGGTCTGCTGGAATTTGTTATCAGTTGGTATGTACCAATTCCGAGAGTAATGATGATTGATACCTCGGGAATGGAAGACGATGGAGGTGGGAGGATAGTCTAGGCAGACAGTGTAGCAGATGTTGATAGCACAAAGTCTTGCGGCGAAAGCCCTGACGCTATCTAGTCTTCGACTGCGTGTCGTCAAGGTGGATTACTTGACTGGCCCTAGTAACTCGATGAAGGCGAAGAGATTCTTGGTTTGCTGTCCTTTCCTTGTCACGACTTTATGGCGAGGGTTATAATACACCGGAATATAGAACCACATACGCGAATCGAAATGTATTATCTTAATGTGACTTGTAATACGTTTTGTCTATCGCTTTGGCATATGGCGACGCGACGTATTGACTTCACGGCGACGTACGTTCAGCACACGCTATTAGCTAAGGAGGTTTATTGAAGTGAGGCTTAGTACTTGATAAATGCTTGAGCTTGTCCAAGTTCATCGTAGATGGGTATCGCTTACGCGTCACGTTCGTATTGTACTTAGGCGTGGATCTAGTTCGAGGCGCAGAGGCAGAGAAGTGGGCTGAGTTTTTGATGGTGTCAACTGAGGATGCGTACTTCTTTCATGTCAAGATAGTAACACCCACTTAATCGTTGTCTCGGTGTTAGGAACAATGTAGACGCGAAGGCGAGCATCGCCAGTAAAATTCAAAGTCGGTATCAACTTGTCGATGATACGATGGAAGATTATAGGTGGTAGGGATACAGGGGTAATATGCTGCGTTATCTCGTCGACGAGCGTGTGCCCTTGAGTCTCATGTGAGCCTTAGGGTCACTCATGAGGTGAAAAGGTCTAGGTAGTTGAGAGAGTTGCAAGTCTACCTGGGTGGTTTGTCTTATGGTGGTTGGAGTGGAAAGCCGGCAGTGACCTCGGGTTTCCCCTTTAGGGTTCATACAGGAGTGCTCAGAAGGTGTAGTGTTTCCCATACTGGCGAATCTAGGCATTTGTCTATTCCTATAACTTATCCACTCTATTGGTAGACTTAAGTAACCGTTCTCAATAGCAGGAGAAATACTCAATAACAATGAAAGTTGTGGTGGGACCCCTACTGTCCCGAGCCTCTCCGAGTTCGAGGAGCCGCAGTAATTCAATGATGCACTACCTGATCCTATATTCCCGTATAGTGATTTTAGCGTCTGATGTCAGCAATGTCACCTTGCGTCCGCTGGATCATTGACCTTGTAGTTTGTGCGATAAAAATGCTGGGGTGAACTGCGAGTTAGTTCTGGTGGTTATTAGATGCCTCTTTAATCTGAGGTACGGAATAAGTAATAAATGTCATGTTTATTCCGTTCTCATAGCTATAGGCATTTAATTTAATTTACTCTCTGGTAGCTTTCTTAGCAGAGTCTAATGCTTCTTGATTATCAAGGTACATGTAATTCTAGGATCTAGGGGCTCTACCATGGCTTCATGTGAGATTTTCCTTTAGGAAGTACGTATCCTAGTATATTGATAAGAATAGATATTTGGAGTTGATGCTTACCTTATATTAAAATCTTCCGTTGGGTTTAATATCAATGTACACCATGTCTCCTATTGATGGGAGTTTCTTGAGACGGGCGTACATTGCTATAAGGCACAATACCAACTCTTAGGCAGTGCATGCGCCCAATGATATTCGGCAAGATCGATATATTGCGGCGTTGATGAAGTAGTATCACGTTATCGGGGTGCCAGATCTATTCCCTACGCCTCCAGTAGGTTGATCTATTAAAAAGGAGTTTTGCTCTCACAATGGCGGTGTGTGAGGATTAGCTGACCATGGTTAGGCACGTAGGTACCTCTCTAGGCGTTCTCATCACCTATTCCGACGATAAGTAGGGTTGGAAAATTTTCTTAGGAGGATGTATGTATAATGGCGTCAGGAGTAGCACTGCGCTGTAGTGGTATCATACAGGAACAGTATGGCGATTCGAGCGTGAATAAGACATGTTTGCTGTTGTGCTGTTTTCGGACTCGGCGGATGTTTTAAACTTCCTATTCCTGGAAAGACTGATCTCTTTCCTATCAAAAACAGTAACTATATTCTACTTAATGTAGAGAGTTCCCAAAGGAGTATCTAGCCGACTTACCGAATTACCGAGCTACCGTAGATGGATATAAGCTTATTACGCCGAACGACACAGCATACATGTGTGTATAGTGTGCAGTTGGTACGGACGGGACGTCAGACTAAGCGGTACATTATCATAACTGTAACTGCATATCGATCACCACTTTCTGGAGTCGGTTATTGCTGTGCGGTACAACGTTGGCCTAGTGCAGCGCCTTGGTGCGCACGTATGTACAAGGTAAGTAAGCTGTTTTGTGGGCAGACATGACATGTTCCAGTTATAGTAATCCTGGATCACTGCCGAGGACGCTGTGCTACTCTGTTTAGGCCTACGAGTTAACTGTAGGACAAGAAAATTGGACCAACACGGTCGTCATCATGTCTTAACTTACCGAACTGTCGGGGGTGGCGCAGCGCTCTGACGTATGGTTTTACGACTCTACGAATAGCGTCTTTTCAACGTGTCTTCTGCGCATAATTCGGGCTATGCAAATTCTTGACATGATAGTGATTGACTGTTTTATCTCAATGTATTGTTCTTGCGATTAGGAGCCACACGTGTATAAGTTTATCTCTTAGTATGATGTCTAAGAAGGTTATATGTTGTAGATTGAAGCTGTTGATGAATATTAAGTGGTCTTGGACTGATCTAGGTACTACGGCGCGTTCCGGAACTCATGCTTTTACATGGATAAAGCATGCTTCTAAGTTCCGAATGGGATTAGTTCAGCGATCCGGGCTTGGCTGGGTTTTGTGGCTCGTCTTGACAGCTGGTCCTTCTAAACCTGTTCGGTGACCGCCTGAAAGTCTCGCCCGACTTGGCTTTTACGACCTGTCGACTTACCTCCGAATTATAGACGGATCTTAAACTGAAGAACCCGATGGTTGAAACATACATAGGTACCTAGGTATCTGACCTAGTCTGGACAGCTACCGACCTGGAGACTGACTGGTATAGCGAAGTTCGCCAGTTAGGCCGAAGTTCGAGTCGCTGCATTCATGCAATGCATCGATCTTTCTATCATATTGGGCAACTCTCTCCCGCGGGGTCCGGTTACGTATGTACCTACTAAAGGATGCGGCCGAGGTGGCTTCGAGCTTCGTTAGCCTTTGAGGCTATGCTCTCGGCGCTTCAGGAGCTGCAAGTGCAGTTCGTCTATCACACTTCTCTCTTTGTTATTCCTTGTTTTGCCTTGCTGACCCCCCACCCCTGTCCATTGTTTTAACGGTTACATTGATGAAGTATATACCTATTAGGCTACTTCGTATTTAATACTACGTACCTGGGCTTGTCATGCCGCCCTCAAAATACCATCGGTTCTATATACATAGTGTCAGAACTGTTTTTTTTTAATATCTGCGGCGACAAGAAGTCTTGAAGTCTTCTAGCCTCCTAGCCTATGCAGCCTCACCCGCGCCCTCGAGTTTCGATTTTTGCCTATTCGAATTTCGAACGAGTTTACGATTAAACAGGTTGGGTCTTTATATATAGCCGCCCAATCATATACTGCCGATGAGTCCACGATCTGAGGGGCTACATATTAGTTGGCTCTATTGCGACGGGACCCCGCTGCTGGATATCACCTGAATTCATTCCTGGCAGGTCTGGGCAAGCCTTGGCCCGAGACCTAGATTGCATGAGACTCCCAACCCGGGACCATGTCGAGTCACAATGACATTCCCGAGCGAGCTGAAACGTCCCAGCCGCATTACACGCCTCTAAACTCCAATTTTGAGCCTCCGGACGCTGGTGTTGACGAGGAGCAGCGAGATTTTAGCCACTGGCGACCGAGGCGAACGAATACCGGTAATTCAGCGCAGCGCGTACGCTTTTCTAACGATGTTCCTTATGACGACCCGCAAGGTCGACTAGACACCTCTTTTCAAACCGCCGCCGACTTTCAAATGGACTCCGATCACCCCTCCCAAGCTCGCGCTTCATCGTCGAAACCCGCCAGTACCCGAGGTGACGGACGACATGTCGAGTACGCTCTCGATGCGCTGCCGGAGCGGGAAAGGCCTCAGGGCTTGAGTGACCATGGCAAGAGGAGTCACGAAACCGACGACACGGGGCGCGATACCTCTTTTCGGCTGGATAACTATCGCGCATGGGTCAGGAGGCAACAGAAGCGAGCTCGGGGACCACAGGCTAGATTTGAAGAGCTTTTCAATAAGTACTATCAGAGGTGGATTATTGAGGGACTGTTGCGCCAGAAACCTCTCCCGCCTAGCCTTGATGGTCGGCACGTTCCTATTGTTGCGGGTGGTGTCCGCAAGGTACCGCTGATTGACGAACGGAGCGGTAGACATTACATCTCCAACTTCATCCGTTCCAGTCGATACACCAAATGGTCTTTCGTACCGAAACAGCTGTACTTCCAATTCAGCAAGCTAGCCAATTTCTACTTCTTGATCATTGCTGTGTTGCAGCTAATACCAGGCCTGAGCACGACGGGTTCTTACACCACTCTCATACCTCTCCTCATTTTCGTTTCTATTAGTATGGCGAAAGAAGGTTACGACGATTATAGAAGGTATATCCTGGACAAGACGGAGAATCTTGCCCCAGCGTGGGTCCTCGACCCTGAGGGAACCGTCAAGGAGACACCGAGCAAGGGCCGTGTGTTAGGCATGAAGAAAAGGCGTAGCAGGGAGCGGGAAGAGGAGGAGGGAATGACCGAGCTGCAGGATATCCGCGAACCCCAGGATAAGTCTCTGTGGTCTAAGATTCAATGGCAGGACCTCAAAGTGGGTGATATTGTGCGGTTGCGAAGAGATGACGGCGTGCCTGCGGACATTATAATCCTACATGCGACTGGCCATAATGGGGTCGCATATATCGAAACAATGGCGCTTGATGGCGAGACGAATCTCAAGAGCAAGCAAGCCTGCTCGTTGCTGGCAAAGCGTTGCGACACCATTGAGAAACTGAGAGATTGTGGCGCGGAAATAGTTTCCGAGGATCCTAATGCCGACCTGTACAACTTCGAGGGTCGTGTTACTCTCGAGGGGGAGACCCGGCCGTTGACCATGAACGACGTCGTATACCGAGGTTCGACAGTACGAAATACTGACGAGGTGGTCGGGCTGGTCATCAACACGGGCGAAGAATGCAAGATACGTATGAACGCGAACAAGAACGTTGGTGCCAAAGCTCCCAAGATGCAAGGCTTACTCAACCGTATCGTCCTGCTTCTCGTTTTGGTCGTACTCACACTTACAGTCGGGTGCATGGGCGGGTACTATATCTGGAGAGAATCGTACGAAAAGCACGCGCCTTATCTTCAAAACGCCGGGGTGCCTTTTGCGCATATCTGGTTCGGTTTCATAATTGCCTTCAATACTCTCATTCCGCTATCTTTGTATGTAAGTCTCGAGATCATCAAGGTCGGACAGTTCTTACTGCTGGGTGATGTGGAGATGTATGACCCCGAAACCGACACACCGATGGTTGTCAACACTACTACCATCCTGGAAAACCTGGGACAAGTCAATTACATATTCTCCGACAAAACTGGCACTCTAACGGAGAATAAAATGCGCTTTCGAAAGCTCAGCGTTGCGGGGACGGCCTGGTTGCATGACATGGATATTGAACGGGATCGACAAGAGAGCGAAGCACGGATGTCTAAGGACAAGCGAAAGAATCTAAGCTCCCAGGTCGACGGCGAAGTAGGTGGAAACATGGTCTCTGACAGAGATGATCGTCTGGAGACTCCGCTGATTCATAATCAGCCCCAGTCTGGGTCTGCTTGGAAGCCAAAAGCTCGACCTGGACAGCCCGTGCCCATACCAAAGACAGAGGCCCTGCTGAATTATATCCAACAAAACCCCGATACGACGTTTTCGAAAAAGGCCCGGCAGTTTCTTCTCTGCGTGGCATTATGCCATACCTGCTTACCAGAGGTCAAAGACGACGGTGAGATCGCATTTCAAGCCGCGTCGCCGGACGAACTCGCGCTGGTGCAAGCTGCTCGTGATCTGGGCTACCTCCTCATCGATCGCGAAACGCAATCCATCAAGCTTCAATTCCAAGACGCGGAAGGGGAACTTGTTACACAGACGTATGAAGTGCTAGACGTGATCGAATTCAGCAGCAAACGGAAGCGAATGTCAATTATCATACGCATGCCAGACGGCAGAATTTGCGTATTCTGCAAAGGCGCCGATAATATCATGATCGCCCGCTTGAGAAATGCGCTTCTCGCCAAACAAAAGGCTTCTGATGTTGAACGCAGAGCTAGCAAGCGGAAGAGTATGGAAGTCGAGAGGGCTATGAGCCGCTTAAGTGGCACGTACAGCCCTAGAACCAGCATTAGCAAGCGCAACAGCATCTTCCGAAGAGGCAGCCGGCATAAATCTACCGAGCTAAATCGCCGCTCTGTCGTGTCAGATGACCTCGACACTTGGTTGACGAGGCGCGAGACTTTTGACTTGGACGATACTATGAGATACGACGAAGAGTTGAACACTCCCCGACAGTCGATAGTTCTCTCTCCAGTGTTGTTAACCGGGTCTAATGAAGTTTATGAAGGAATAGTAGATGAATATATAGCTGCGGACGACGGTGCCATATTTGAGCGATGCTTCCATCACATCAGTGAATTTGCGTCGGAAGGCCTCAGGACGCTCCTCTTTGCTTACCGTTACATTGGCGCCGAGGAATACGATGAGTGGAAAAAAATCTACCGAGACGCCGCAACAAGTCTGGTGGATAGGCAACAGCGTGTCGAGGAGGCGGCGGAACTCATAGAGCAGGACTTCGACCTCGCCGGCGCTTCAGCCATCGAAGACAAGCTTCAACAGGGCGTCCCTGAGACGATCGAGAAACTTCGCAGGGCAAATATCAAGGTGTGGATGCTCACCGGAGACAAACGCGAGACAGCGATCAACATTGCGCACTCTGCGAGATTAGCCAAGCCATTTTCCGAACTTTACATCCTCGATGCTACTGTCGACGATTTGCAAGAGAAGATAACTTCTACTCTGATCGATGTCGGCCGTGGCATGGTAGCTCATTCTGTTCTCGTCGTTGACGGCCATACCTTGGGCGTGATCGAAAAGGATGAATCCTTGAAGATAATGTTTTACGATCTCGCCGTTCGTATGGACTCGGTCATCTGCTGCCGAGCGTCTCCATCTCAAAAGGCAGGTCTGGTGCAGTGCATTCGCGAAACAG
This sequence comes from Hypoxylon crocopeplum, assembly GCA_022578875.1. Taxonomy (NCBI): domain Eukaryota; kingdom Fungi; phylum Ascomycota; class Sordariomycetes; order Xylariales; family Hypoxylaceae; genus Hypoxylon; species Hypoxylon crocopeplum. The sequence continues at coordinate 184,125 of MU399590.1, read as the reverse complement.
TGCCGTCCTCGTTGACCCTAGCAATCGGCGATGGATCGAACGACATCGCTATGATCCAAGCGTCCCATGTCGGCATTGGCATATCTGGCCGTGAAGGTCTTCAAGCCGCCCGTGTCGCCGATTATTCGATCGCTCAGTTTAGATTCCTCCAAAGGCTTCTCCTTGTCCATGGTCGCTGGATGTATCTGCGCACCGCGAAATACATACTCGCAACGTTTTGGAAAGAGTTGGTCTTTTACATCATCCAAGCTCAGTACCAGCATTGGAACGGCTACACGGGCACTTCGATCTACGAATCGTGGAGTTTGACGGTGTTTAATGCACTCTTCACTTCATTACCCGTTATCTTGCTCGGCATCTTCGAGAAAGACCTGAAAGCCGAGACCTTGCTCGCTATCCCCGAACTCTACGGATTCGGCCAACGGAGCGAGGCGTTCAACTTCAAGAAGTACCTTGCCTGGATGCTTTCGGGCGCTGTAGACACTGTTATTATTTATATGATGGTCTGGGGCTTCTTCAAGGATATCCTCTTCACCGAGAATAACTCGCTCTTCCCCTTCGGACAGCTGGCGTTCACGGTTGCTGTGATACTTATCAACGTCAAGATCTTGTAAGTTGGAATTTGAATTGCTCCCCCCCTTTTTGGCCTTACTCTAACGAGACATTAGAATCTTGGAATGCAACCACAAGACGGTGATCACCTTCGGGGGCTTTACGCTCTCCATCGTAGGCTGGTTTGTCTGGAACCTGTTTATCGGAGGCATTTACCCCCTGGGATTCGGCCCATACATCGTTCGCGGCTCATTTGTGCACGAGTTCGGAAATAAGCTGGGCTGGTGGGCAACGGCCGGCGCGACTATCGCGGCAGTGCTTTCACTCGAGCTAGGTGTCACAGCGCTGCAGCGGATCTACTTCCCCCGCGACCAGCACCTCTGGCAGGAGATCGAGCGCGAGGGCGGTGTCTTGGACGTCCTCAAAGAGCACGCAGCCGAGGAGGGACGCGCGACAGGCGTCGACCTCAAGGACCAGCACGCCGAGGACAACGATATTGATTTAGAGCAGCAGAGATCCCTGAGCCCAGTTCTTAGCGAGGGGTCGTCGGGGAGGAACGGGTTCAACGACGTGTATATACCGCCGGGCTCGGCGCAGCGGAGTCGTCGGCCCCAGGCCGGCGCGCACGCACCGGTCATTCATAAAGGGAAACGAGTCCAGACGGCATGAGATGAGCGCACGAGATATATGCTTTGGGAATGAGTAACAAGCCGGCGTTTGGGTTCAACTGGGATGGGGTTAGGGATAGGGATAGGAGCGATGGGTTTTCAGCATTGCAGCATATGTTAGGGCGACGTGATCCTTTAGTCTGAACAGCAAGCGAGCGAGCCAGCGAGCCAGCGCGGAATTTTTGGCTTTGAAAACTTATAGATACCCTAAAAGCAATATGGTGTATGGCTAGACGTATCGAATTTACGGCATATTTTCCTTCTCGGACTCGTGATAGTGCTGGTTCGGCTTCTACTCTACTCGGTTTTTGTTGTACGGCATCCGTTCGGCGTCGTTAGTAAGCTAGGTAGGCGCGAGGACCGTGTTGTGCTGGTGGTATGTATCGCATCGTATCAGTAAAGGCTGTGGTTGTCATTGGTGAGTGAGGTGGGATTGCTGCTGAATGGGCTATGTAGGTGCGCTGCATAGCTGCTCGCATGCATGGAATGACTCCAAAGAGGCCGCACAACCGCCAGAATTTTGTGTCCGCTCCAAATCTCACCGGGGGTGTCCTCTACGCCGCCTTTTCGGTCCCCGATCTCGCTATCTCGACTGGTGCAATGAACGAACGCAAGATGTCAACCTCGATATACAAACCATTAGACCGAGACAAGCAAGAAATACGACTGCTCTACTTAGATTGGTTTAGCCGCGATGAGGAAACGATAACTTGCTGGATGACCACGACGCCGTTTGCGACATCCCCGCATTACGCTGCCTTGTCTTATGTATGGGGTGAACAGCCGCCAAACGTAGAGATTACGGTCAATGGGACGACCTTCCTAATTACGGAAAGCTTGGCTCTCGCTCTCATGTATCTACGCAAGACAGAGTTGTTTCAAGGCGCAGGGCATTTCCCCCTCTGGGCTGATGCTATCTGTATCAACCAGACCGACCCGGCCGAGAGGGGGCACCAGGTGAAGTTGATGGGCTCGGTCTTTTCGGGTGCGAGATACATACTATCGTGGTTAGGAGCATCGAATGGCGGAATAGACGGTATCAACTTCGATATGGTGCGTGATGTAGCTGCCCATGTGGGAAAAAGAGGTCGTACGGTGAAACAAGCGAGCAAATCATTGACTGATGAGGACTTTCAATGGATGACAAGAAGTCTAGGGCCTTACCGGCTGGGATCAAACCTACGAATGTCCAAATTGAGATACCGTGCTGCCACCTATAATCTCGCGAGATCACCATACTGGACAAGGACCTGGATTGTGCAGGAAATGGTCCTGGCTTCACACCCCCAGAGGCATCTGTTCTTTTACGGCAGCGAGCATATCAACTATCATCAACTCAAGGACTACAATGACTTTCTCGATCAAATAATAAAGGAGGGCCACATGGGATTCCTTGATGGAGTAAGGGGCCGACTACCTGAGCTGAAAGTCGTGTGGCGCGACCTACGGAGATTTGCCCTCGTCCGCCATATCGCCACACTCCGGCTAGTCAGCGAAATAAGATCTTTGAAGTATCGTGCCAAAAAGGGCAGTAAAATCATCTATGATGTTTCGCAGCATTGCTCGTCAACTGACCGGCGTGATGCCGTTTACGGTCTCCTCGGCATCGTACCGATGGACATGCAGCCAGACTATGAAAAGTCGGTAGCGGATGTGTACCGGGAATGGTTCTCTTGCAGTCTGGAGAAATCTGACACTATGAACATGCTTAGGTCGGCGGGTATTGGATATGACGGCACTGACGACCTCTCTTCTTGGGTGCCAAACTTGAGTAGGACGGTGAACGACCGATCGATAGTCGGGACAGGAAAGTGGTTGTTTTATACGGAACGGCCAATAGTCAAGCCCGGCAATATTCTCAGTATACATGGGATGCTGCTGGACACACTCTCGACAGTCGATCACCCTGGTCTTATGTCCAATCTGCTTGCAATGCAACAATGGTTCTGGTGGTTTGGCGTCGACTCCCTAGCGGACTCGGGCAGAAATAAGTATGTGCAGAAACGGCTACCGCCACTTCAGGCTGCGCTCGCGGTTCTACATCGAGGACAAGTCAAGGTTGGGGATTCCGTGGAATATTTTCCATTGAAACCAAGCAGCCCGCGTGCTCGACGATTCCGCGAACTCCTAGCGTGGGGCTGTTCAGTTAAAGAGAACCGGGCAGCTGCCGCTGAAAAGCTGAAAATCTCTGATCCTGGTGATCTCTTGCAAGTTCTCGATCGTAACGTCTATTTCCCCGACGCGGATGGCGCAGATCAACCACTGATAACGGTTGACCCGCACGGATTCCCATCCATTGGAAAGTGGACTGACTTTGAGTGGCTGGAAGTCGAGATGGACCGTAACCGACACAACGCCTTCTTCCGCACCAAGGATGGATATCTGGGTATAGGTCCGCCCGGGACCGTACCAGGTGATGTGCTTTGCGTCCTCGGCCGTCTGACTTACTTGGCGGTGTTGAGACCACTTGATGACTCGACCTGGGCTTTCGTTGGGACGTGTTACGTCGCAGGCCTCTCGGACGACAAGGCCGTTCAGAGGCAATATCGAGACTTACCCATTAAGGAGTTCAATCTACGATGACTGACTGGTTTTGTTCGCCCAGAACGACATAAGTACTCGATTTAGGGACCACAAAGCTTCGTAGTAGCGCATTTGTTGACTAGGTACCCTGAAGTAAAGAGGATCCCGCCGAGTCCGCGCGACAACCAGGTCAGCTAGAGTATCATCGGTCGTCGGCCTTCCGATTCTTCAAAAAAAAACCCCCAAAAAAACACCGACTCTTAGTCAAGCACAGCAGATGCAAAATTGTATTTTGTGCTTGTCTGAATACTCATCATGAAGTCGCATATGTTGAGGCGAATAAATGGGATGGATCGGTCCAGGCAAGATCTTATGGGCGTGGTAGAGTAACTCCTGACATAGACCTGATGGAAAACGTACCTATCAGACTTAAGGCGCAATTATCGCTAATCACTATCTCAAGACAGTAAGGACACCACTGTCTAGACTGTTGTCCTCTTGCATCTTATCTTAACACTCGAGTTGTGTTGGTCTATCTTCGGCTTTCGCCGTCGCAGTGAGCAATTTCGTTCTATGCAAGGCTAACTACCATGTCCGGTAGCATCAGCATCCACTATGTCCGCTGTAGATCTAAGCGATCCGTAGGCGAAGACGGTCGTTTCAGCAGTGACCAGGGTGGTGTTTGGGGTTGCATCGCGTTAACGCGCACCACTCTCGGTCGGCAACATTTTATCACCGCCCTCCTTTCGCTCCTAACTAACTCAACTGCGACCTGACTTTAAGTGGTGCTTGAGCCATACATTGCCTAGCCCTTTAGGATATGGTTGAGGCATCACGGGATATGAATAGGGGAGAATGACTCTTCAGCGGAGATCGGGCTTTCAGGCCCTGGTCATGAAGAATTTGGAAGGGCGAAGATCCAGACCCAATGCGGCCCAGGTTCATCAGCAGCAAACGACAGACAAAACACGAAATGAGAAGCTAACGCAACTCCTGGAGTGGGAGAATCTTCGTATGTTTTCTGCACACATCATAACAACTGGACTCGGCTTGTTGACTTATTCGTATAGCAACCTGGAAGCAGTAGGTGACTTCCCCGAGACTTCGGTGATAACAGCACTCACCAGTCGCGTTGATCAGGCACGGGAGCGAACACCTGCGGACTGGGTATCGGGCAGGATGCGCTTCAGCGTGGTCTTGTTTTCATAGTTGGTCATATATCCACAACGAGACAGGTTTGTTCAAATGGCATTATGAAGGGCTGCGATGGTTTATCTGACGAACGGTAGTTAATATCTTCTCTCATATTATCGGCGCAATCCTCTTTCTAGCGCTACCGATACACGTCTTCACCACGGAAGTTCCGCCACGGTATAGATTAGCAACCACAGCGGATGTCCTAGTTTGTAGCATATACTTCTTAGGTGTTGCTGTCTGCTTCACGCTCTCGACCCTGTAAGTCTATTCACGACTTCTTCGTAGACTTATACACCTGACGAATATCTACCTAGCTATCACACTTTCATGTGTCACAGCGAAGCTGCATACGCCCTTGGAGGAATCAAATTAGACTATCAAGGGATTATATTGCTGATGTGGGGGGCCAATGTGCCTCTCATTTACTATAGCATCCCGTGCGACTTACGCGGCCAGGTCGCCTACTGGGTCATCAATAGTGTACTTGCCGGGCTATGCTCATTTGCGACATTCCACCCATTGGTCGGAGGACCTCATCTTGGCCATGTGCGGGCTGTCCTTTTCGCTACATTTGGATTTTTTTCGGTTATCGCCCCTGTCTTGATAGGGGTTCTTAAAACAGGGTTTGAGGAGCAAAGCCGTCGGGTTGGGCTTGCTTGGATAGGGGCTACAGCCCTATTTGATGGAATAGGTGTTGTTGTCTACGCTATGAAAGTCGGTATCGGTTCTTGCTGAATGAGAAACGGCGAGTTACTGATGCAATCCTAGTTTCCGGAACGATGGTATCCACGGACGTTTGACTTGATCGGCGCGAGCCATCAAATCTTCCACATCACGGTGGTCTTCGCTGCTTTGGCTTATTCGAAGGCCATGCTACAAGCTTTCGACTTCCACCATGAATTCTCTAGAGTGTGTGACTAATACATATAGTGTCCTAGGAGTGATGAATGACAATACCGGGAAAGAAAGGAGATAAGATAAGATAGTAAAGGCGGCACGATGTGTATCTCGTAGAGGGGGTGCATGATATCAAGCGTGCTATTACAGAATAAGACGTTGTCGCTGTGCTAGCGAAGGTGTTGTTGGACCAATGTATTGATGTTGTAAGTGAGAAATTCCCTCCTAGTTCCTACGACACGAACCACTTCACTACACTCAATACCGTATGAAGCTCTTCATGAAGCTAACCTGAAGTCTAGCCTCTTGTTTCCAGCATCCTGGTGGTCGGCAAGATAGATCAACTGTTCGTCCTGACTCATCTCATTCCATTTGCTTTCACGCTTACGATTCCGCCAGACATAATATGATTTGGCGAGCGCGTAGAGGACCAGGTTAAGGCTTAGAATCCCAATCAGGATGCTGTTCCCTCGTCTATAAAGCGGAGCATCGTCCGACCTGTAGATGTTGGAAGAGATGATGACACCGGCTTGCAGGAACATGTTGTACAGAGCAGCACCCACGGCTCGCGATCGGACAGTGTTCGAATTCCGGGAGATCCAACCCACTTGCACTGGATGACCTACAACTCGTTAGTCGACATTTCACCTCTCCGTTGGAAAGCCTCGGGACTTGAGTACCTAGGGGAGCCGCAAGTAACAATGAGATCATTCCCCAGGTCAACCACTTCGATACCTGAGTCGTGTCCACAACTCGTAAGTATATCAAAAATGGCAAGCACCAGAACTGAAAAATCGATGCGCATGCAGCGAGCTGTTTCGTGTACTCAGCTAGTGTCGCTAGTGCTAACATATTGACAACTATCATATATCAGTAGACTTCTTGGAGAGCGGGAAAGATATATTCGCACTCTTCAGAACCAAGTACGGAATTGTTAGGAGGTTGGTTTGGAAAGTGTCGAAGCCAAGACCCCGTAGGGAAAGGCTAAGGTACTGCTGCGGCGAGAAAGTCGGGATATTAAAGGTCAGTCCGATAAAATAGATTGGCCTTCGTCGTATCAGCAAGATCCCTTCCTTACGAAGCTGAATGTCTTACCAGAGGTCTACATCCGTTAAGCTCTTCCATAACAGTCTAGGGGTGATGGGCTGCCGATTGTGCATCGTCCCTTTACTCGGGTCGTCTCGGATGACTCTGTTGACCATGATCATTTCCTCTCTATCACCAATTAGCATCCACCGAATCCTAGCTGCGTTCGAAAAGAGAGGTTTATATCGTACCGTGCTGTGAACCAACCATTCTTACCCCGAGACCAACTTGCTGTCTGCGTTGGACCTGGCGGCATCATTACGAAAGATAGGAGCCCGACGGTTCCAGTTATGAGCCCCTTTTGAGGGATTAGTTTATGCTATCATTGGAAACCACTGAACGTTACCTCTATTAGAAACAACCAACGCCAGCCGCTTTGACCCTGGACACCTCGCATATGGAGCAACCCAAACGCAACAATGGCTGCAATGATGTCTGCCAAGAACATTCCAGTCCAGAAGGCGCCCAGCCGAATGGTAAGTTCGTGATGCTTGTAGAAGTATGAAAGATACAGCACACACTGGTTACCATAATTCTTTAGCGAAGTACGGAACTCAGGAGCTACTTTGTCATACCTCCGGAATAAAACCCCCTTGTAGGAGTGCTAACAACGCGCGACATACGAGAAAGGACGGGCGGCCGGAGAGCGCAAACTGCGACGCGGAGACAACTGAAAAGAGAACGATCTGGGACGGGATCCATCGATCAGGCCCAAGCCATTTTGCTAATAGCTGTGCTGGGAACTCGCCCGCTAGGAAACACAGAGCATATATCGTATTGCCGAGGTTGTAATCTTTCTTACACTTAGCTAGTTCCTTGAATGCTGCATAGGGGAGGGATACATACCGTCCGTAGTCATGTGCATATCGTCGAGAAAATTGTCAGTCAGGGATTGAGCAAGGTTAGACCTATCTAATTCCATGGCTGTGAACATGATGGTAGTCCACGCCATGATATGCCAATCAATCTTCCGGATAACTTTATACTCCTCTCCCCACGTCCATCGTGCTCTCGTATCGAAGCGGTTGATATTCTCCCTAGAGCGCGTCAGGAGGTACCCAGGATTTTGTAATCGGCGGCGTATCTTACCAGTCATCGCGAGGTTTATACTGGGCTGCCGTGTCTGGGTTATCATAGACACTTGGCTGTTAACCGTCAGTTTTACGCGTCGTTTCTTATATCAGATTCATCGTTGCCGTACCTGGGTTGCAATATCATTCGCGTCGTAGTCTTTCGGCTTTTGAAACCAGAATCGCTTGTGGGCTTCGAGTTTTCCCAGTACGGGAATTGTGTCAGCGATCCTCTCCTCATTGTGCCCAAATTCGGCATCGTCAGCTAGGGCTGATTTCTCTGATATCCCTGTTGGGATGACTGTCGTCATGGTAAAGGTCGGTAGCTGAAGACCAATGTGCCAGATTTACCTCTACGAAACTTCTCGATGAACAACGTAAGTTCGCACTGAACAATTTGCAAGGACCTCGTCCCATTCTTACGTATATTCATTTGCTAACCCACAAGAGACTCTATCGGCCTTCTACTACAAGAGGATTCATCAGCAGATCAATATCTACATCTAGAATGCGGGGTAAGACCCGGCAGTGAGGTTATAGGATCGCTGGATCGGTTTAGGCTGCTGATACCGCATATAGCTTGCCAAATTATACCTCCCCTGTATTCTTCAATGTTTCAATGTGCTGTATTTACGTGCAGCTATGGTTTACAATTCATATATCTCAAGCTGTTTTGACACTTTCTTCTTCATCGCGTTAATTGCATAGCTAGCGCCAAGGGAAGAAGACATCTACCTAGAAAGGCCATCTGTGGCGACAACTGCGTTTGACGTTGGTATCGTATTCGTTGCCGCCTATTAACTCACTCTGACCCCTTTACTTGAGCCATAATAGTTTGATTGTTCATGCTGATAGGATTTTATCCAGCATCACATCAGTCTTTCGCATGTTCGAAGCAGTAATGACACATCGCTACTAGAGTCGACGTTTAAGAAGCCTCCATATCTGTGATACGTCATCTCGAGAGCCGAACACTTACCTAAGGTGGTGAGCCGACTACTACCATGGCGACTATATGTCATTACACCTTACTCGCAATACTGTATTGCTCATATTTAGCATGTGGAACAATATTTGGACCAATTGACCAAAAGCCAATAACGTTCTCGGGCGGTAGAATAGGCCCTGAGCGACCACGACCGAACATCGTGTTCATTCTTACGGATGATCAAGATCTTCATATGGACTCGCTCGACTATATGCCATTTGTCCACAAGCATCTGATTGACCACGGTACCTTGTTTCGACGGCACTTCTGCACGACTGCGCTCTGCTGCCCTTCTCGTGTAACTCTATGGACTGGAAAAGCAGCTCACAACACAAACGTCACCAACGTACTTCCGCCATATGGTATGAGAATCAAAATCAAGTCTTGATCCTCGCTAAGTGTGTATCTTAGGTGGCTATCCAAAGTTTGTTAGTCAAGGTCTGAACGACAAATACCTGCCGGTCTGGTTACAAGAATCTGGTTACAACACGTACTACACCGGGAAGTTATTCAACGCACACTCCGTCGATAATTATGACTCCCCACATGCTGCGGGGTGGACTGCTTCTGTACGTTTCACGATAGGGAATTGACTACGTGCTAACTATTTAAAGGATTTCCTCTTGGACCCGTTCACATATTGGTATATGAATAGCACTTATCAGCGGAATCACGACGCTCCAGTGAGCTACGAAGGCCAGCATAGTGTAGATGTGTTAGCCGAGAAAGCTCTGGGTCTATTGGACGAAGCATTTAAAGCTAGAAAGCCGTTCTTCCTTGGACTTGCTCCCGTCTCGCCACATGCAAACTTATGGTCCCCTTCTTTCAAGGATGGCAATCACAGCGACCTAGAAGAGATCGAATTTTCAGCACCGGTGCCGGCGGAGAGGCATGGAAAGCTCTTTGAAGGCGCCAAAGTTCCACGAACGGCGAATTTTAATCCAGACAAGCCATCGGGCGCGAGTTGGATCCGGAAGCTGCAGAAACAAACCCAGGAGACCGTCGATTACAATGACCACTTCTACTTGCAGCGACTTCGAACTCTCCAGAGCGTGGATGAGATAGTGGACTCCGTAGTTCGCCGCTTAGATGATCTCAAGATCCTGGATAATACGTATATCATCTACACCACAGATAATGGTTACCACATTGGCCAGCATCGGATGCATCCGGCCAAGCAATGTAGCTTCGAGGAGGACATAAACATTCCTCTTATCATCAGAGGTCCCAGCGTTCCGAAAAAGTCAACTAGCAACATAGTAACTACTCACACCGACTTAGCACCTACGTTGCTAGAGATAGCTGGCATTTCTCTGAGAGAAGACTTCGACGGCCTAGCAATTCCACTTACCGAAGAGAGTCTTGAAGAAGCTACCGAAACGCGTCACGAGCACGTAACTGTAGAGCACTGGGGCTTCGCTTCCAATGAAGGCCAGGTATTCGAGTCATATCCGAGATTACATATGAACAATACCTACAAGGCTCTGCGCGTCATCAGCAAGATGTACAACCTGCATTATCAGGTGTGGTGTAATAATGAACGCGAGCTGCACGACCTAACAATCGACCCGGGTCAAATGGTAAATCTCTTGCATCCCGACGAGATAGCTCCGGACACCATCGCTGGAGCGCCCCTAGACAAGGTGGTATCTAGGCTGGACTCCTTACTTTTTGTCCTGAAGACTTGCAAAGCGGAAACTTGCATTCATCCCTGGCGAGCTCTTCACCCGGCCGGCAATGTTGAAAGCTTGAGAGATGCGCTGTCGCCGCGATTCGACTCCTTTTATGAAGACCGGTCGATGAAGATCGAGTTCGACAGGTGCGAGATGGGATTCTTACTCGACGCCGAAGGGCCGCAATTTAAGGATGATGATTTTCTCTCAACTTTTGATCCAAAATGGCACGAGTGGACTTAGCTTCATGCTTGGAAAACGACCCCTTACCCTTCTTGAGATACTCTTGGGATACTCTTGGGATACTCTCGGATTTATATGGATGAGCTTAGGATTTATGTCGTCTTAATCCTTTGGGAAAGTGCACTTATGTACAAGGATACAGAGTTAATAGTTAGGGGGGTAACTTGGGCAACATGAACTTTAGATAGGAGATCGAAATTAATGACGGCAATGTAAAAGTCGCCTAGATCGGCTCTTCATTTGGTGTATCTATACGAACCTCTTATAACGTCCGCTGCGTTCCAACATCTTATAACTCTAGCCTAGACCATGGTGGTGGCTAATGTCAGTAGTAAGCCCAGCTTGTCGCAACTTGCATACCATCTGTTGAGCTCTTGGCCCTGTTCCGAGTCAGGAGGGCATGAACGGGCCTCTATCAGATCCCCGAATGTTCGAAGTGACGTATTGCCAACTCGACGCCACATATTGCGACATGCCTCCCATTCAGCTCGCGTTCTCGCATTCCACACTGATCCTGGAGAGGGAAGTGGAAGTTGACGACAGTTGATAACACTAGAACACAGAACCCCGAACTTCAAGTCCATCACACGGCTTAGTAAGAACCAAGTGAGGGCACTTCTGTATTAATATTTAGTTAGATGGTTTACACAACATCAATAGAATAAATGGTTCAGCGTACCTTCGTCGTGCCTCGGCATAGATCCAGGCTTCCCAGGTCACATTTGGATTGTCTAGTTCGTCAATAGAGGGCCATCCGTTTTTGTCTATCTCAGAGGATTTCTTGCCATAGAGCTGTTGTCATTAATTAAACATCCGGCATTGCTAGTTACCTAAGCTATTAAAACATACCTCAAATGTCATGAGCATCTGGAGACGCACCTCGGGGAGTCCACGCTTTACCTGGTTGTTCAAGGCGAACATGACCATATACACCATCTGTGCTTGTACCCCTGAGATCACTTCGTTTGGCGAGTAATTGGGCAGATTCCGGAGAAGCTGCCGGTTTTCCTGGTCAACAGTCGACCAGAAAGCGTCGTGCACAGAAGGCTTATTCTTTATATAGAGACTCGCAATTTCCAAGCACCTGGCAATATTTTGAGGAAGCTCAGGCTGATGCCAGTATCCATGACTGAGCCACGAGAACGTCTCTCTACTTGTCATCGTCAGGGGTAGCCCTCGCATGGACTCTAAGATGAATCTGGCTGTATGTTGAGCAACTGGGTCGGCTTGAAGGTCAACTACAGATCTAGGCGACGACGGAGATGACATCAAGTCAGCTGAGGAGCCGAAGTTGGACGGGATTGAGCTGCACGCTGATGAAGAGTTGGGTATTGGCATAGATTGGCTACCACCAATCGTCAAACCCGACCCACCCTCGTCATGATGTCCAACCGTCGTGACAGTCTGAGTGTTATGCACAATGAGACTCTCATATACACAGCGCAGTCCTTTAGACTTGCAGCGCGAACACTCGAGTTCGAAACTGCACTTAGCCTTGGCAGAATGGCATCCCTTGCAAGAGCGGGGCCGTCTTCTAGGACGGTCTTTATTTCGGCGACAATAGGAAATATGTCGCTTGTAAGCGGATTCTAAGGATACTGTCAGTGCCTAGACTGTGTCAGTTCCAACCCGAGGCTGACTAACCTGTGGCAATAGGTTTTTTGCATAGGGCACAAAACCGGATTACGTCCGAGGGCACGATGCTACTCGGCATTATTGAAGTGCTTTGGCAGGATCTCAGTAATGAGTTATCGTGTATTAAAAGATCTGTTTCTCGGTCGCCCATCTCCCTATTGTCCCGCCGTTGAATTTGTCAGCAGAATAAGTTAGCGGCTCTTGTCTCCCCTTTAGCTTGCAACTAGGTACATATGAGAAACATCCCTGTCTTCATGCTGTTTATTTTGCTAGAAAACAGCAGCCCGTTTCGGTTCCATTGTTTAAATTAGCACTAGAGCTCAAGTCTTAGGCGGCAACTATACTCAACGGCGCCGGCAGGAAGATCCCATCGAAACTAATGCCATCTGTCAGATACCCCGAATAAATCAGTTGGATTGAGACCTAATGGTTGCAGGTGGCACCAGTTGGTGAATTACGTAATTTGGCTAATATCACGTGATCTCCCCAAAGAGGGCAAATTTACATCTGAGACAATAACCGTTTGTACACAACTTTCCAATTGCAACAATCGATCGATATTCGGACGGATCTTTGGCTTAGCCGAAAGAGATTTTTTCTGATACCACCCTAGGTGATGCGGTAGCTTTCCGAGATCTCCAGTTTCGTTCGTCCACGTCGCCTTCCAGCCGCAAACCCTCAAATATTATGATGGCCTAAACCTCAACCTCAGGTGCACTTGCCCGCTGCCCTTTTATTGTTGTTTTTCCTTTGGGTTAAACCGACACCAACGTCGATAAGGGTTCCCGAGTTATCCCTATTCCATGCCACCGACTCCTCCATCGGCTTGGCGATGAAATGAAAGGAGTGGCCTAAAATCACAGGAGTAATAGAGCCCAATTAGTGACACGAATTGTCCCGGGCGAGGTCTTAGAATGACAAGTCCTCCGCGCCTGAGTGAGATATGTCATGAGTTCATCATCACCCTTGGCGGCGTTTACGAAGCTCGCTCATTTCGACGGAATAGCATCTCTGATGAAGCGATAGAATTGACGCCCGACGTATGCAGAGGCTGCCAAATTCGGCAAGGTTAGCAGAGTGTCATGGTGACGGAAGTGGATAAAAGCATGTAAGATTGCCGATCCGGGACTGAACCTTTCGATCCACCTCGCGGCGTGTCTTGTGCTTCTCCGCCTCGGCAGCTCGGTGCGGCCAAATGAGCTCCACCCGGCGACTATCGGAAGCCTCTCTAAGATGGTGAACTTAAGGCCGCTCTAGAGGCTAGCGCAAAGACGTACGATAGAATCAGATCCTCCCAAGTTGATTTTCTTCCGTAAGACTTAAGATCGCGGAAACGCAGGCCACCCTCTGGCCCTGCACAAGTTCTATCCAGCAACCAATCAGCTACGAACAAGATCATATCCGATTAAAAGCCAGATGCTTGTAAAGGAAATATTGAGATAGAGAGGTGGTCTTCTAGTAATTGTCTAAAGCGGAATTCCGAAGTCGAAGGTCTCAGACAATCGACAAGTATTACGTAGGAGTCGATCGCGGAGGATATATTCCTATATGGGATGCGTTTTATTGATCTGTACGTCTGGTGATTTATGACGTCTTCTATCTTGAAGGCTTTCAGCCTCATTCGCCGGCATTGCCCATGTCACAGCTACAGCAGCTCTTAGCGGCCAGATCTGCAGCGCATTAGCGTCCGCGAACTTGCGGTCTAACGTATTACGCGAAGCCATTTACAGGCCCGAGCAGGACTCAGAAACAAGAAAAAGAACTTTCTGGTATCTCATGACATATTGACGTGTATAAGTCGCACCTACGACACCGACAGGCAGAGCCGTGTTCCGGTTAAGATCAGGTATATATGAGCACATCGCTTCTTATTCCTTCATCTCTGATTGTCCACACCCTTATTCATCAATCCTCCAGGCTTCTTTCTTAGTTACCATTACCACTAACATCCAATCAGTAAATCGACTCTCTTCCTCTCTCTACCAAACTAGAATCTAGCATCCACCATTACCATGGCTCGCGCTGATACGTCCGCACGTTTCGGGCTTCCGCCCTTCTTCCTCGTCAGTAACATTCTGATCTGGATCTCGGCTGTCATTGTGATGGGAATTGTATCCTACTTTATATCCGAAAGTAGCTCTGTCGGCAACCACATCATCTACGAGGAAGTTATTGTAAGTCCAACACACCCTCGCTACAACTCCAATGTTGTCAGAATTCAAACCACTAATGCGACCAATTTATGTAGTCTGTTCTCACTGTCGCATTCTTCTTGATCTCTTTCATCCTTGGCACATACCCCGGCTACATTCTCCTCTTCAACATCATTTTCTCCTACTTATGGCTGGTCGCGGTTGTTTTCGCCGCAGAGGATTGGAGCACCGACTATGCCGGCGCACTGCCGCACACTGTCGAGGCGTTCAGCTTTATTGCCTTGTATGTGTACCCCACCCAGATAGACTGATGGCATCACCGCTGACTTTTCGTTAGCTTCTTCCTGCTCTTCAACGTTGTCTTTGATTGGCACTATGGCTATCGCGCCCACGCCCGCACCACGTCCACTGTCTAATAATCAGAGGAGAACAAAACATTATGAGATGAGATTATATCCATGAATAACAAGGCGAATATTAATGAGAGATGTAATACTTTATTGAGATTGGGTCTGGGAAAGCGATGAAGTGTGGACAACTTACGAACGATATGATTATTATAACATTATACCCCTCTTTCTAATAAACCGAAATCAAGTAATTGATGTGTTTCTGCGGTGGACTATTTCCGTGTGAGATGAAGAGGAAACTATCGTACTTTGGCTCTAAGTTGTTGAGTCAATGCGGTGGTTTGTGGGAAACAGCAATTCTCTTGTGCTTATGAGCTTCATTCCTCAATCCTCGGAGGACATGCCTTTCGTAGGTAGGCACATCTCGGTTGAGAAAATCTTATCGTTATCCGGCAGCTATTTACCAGGTATGTATGCATATATGGATGAATCCATACAAGATGGGGATTGCCTCTCATAATGATGGCATGAGGGAGATCGTTGCCGTAGATCGATCGATTCCATCAAGTACTGAAACATAGGTCGAAACACCACACGCAAGCCACCTACGACATTGCTATATATAAACTATATCTATAGGTATAGCGTATCAAATTCTCTAAAACCAGAGAATATGGAGAGCAATACATGACAAGAATCATTTGCAAATCATCCAGTGTTCACCTTAAGGCTGAACCAAATTGACTATTATAATAAGTTATGGGCCAATCGAATTAGCCGATCAATCGGCTTGACGACACCCAATACGTCGAGCTGTGGCTTTAGTTTTAAGAATAGATTAACCATACGGCATTGCCGAGATTGCCAACAAAATAAAACAGACAATTACTAATGATAGAAATATCTTTTTAAGAGCATGCTAGTCACGTTTCTAACCCAGGCTGTCGGAGCCGGCGTAGGTCGATCACTGGTGACGTGCAGATACATAGAGATGCTAGGTACCTTATGTAAGTACCCAGTTGAAAAATAGACGTATCATGTTAAACGCAAATTTAGTTGAGACCCCTGGGCCTTACGTGCTGGGGTAATCTATATCCAACAATATAACATGATATTTACCTAACTAAAATGACAACGATCTGAGCAATACCTCACTGTATAGCCAAAGCTTACTACAGTTAGCGCGTTGGAGGATTCCACAAGGATCGGTGTTAGTTCCCTACCTGATATGAGATTTTGGCATCGCCATGAAAAACAGGACTAGGTTGCCAGGAATAATAGGAGTATAAGTATTTTATACTTGTTCCACCAATAAGACTATAATAGATATAAAGGATCTAAATGAGAGTTATCCTAAGATCGTTTCTCCTTACATCCTCCATCTACAAGACATCCAACCTGAGTGACTTTACGGCAACGCCTTTAAGCACCTATCAAGACTTGTTCGCCTTCACAATGGTCTCCACCAAGTCCCTCGCTAGTATGATTATCACGGGCTGCCTCCTTAGAACGGTTGAAGCAGAGTGTCAGATCAGCAACGCCATTACGGACGAACAAAAAGACGCAGTCTCCCAACACGACGCACTCTGCCTTCCCCAAGGCGAGGGACAGTGGACATTCGCCATGTCAGTGACGCTGAAGAGCTATCCAGCCCTCGGGGGCCTGAACGGGCAACCACTCTTTCTATCCGATAACTCGTTCCTCATCTTCGACAACGCGTGCAAGACCAAGGGCATATATCCCAAGCCATCCTGCGGTATTCCGTATACCATCAAGGAGAACTTTCTGCCACTTGTCATGAGCGTTACTAGCGTATTTTTCGATGTTGGCGATCCCTCGTTCGAGATGCATTACGGCGACGGTGCCTTCATTACAAGCAACAACCATTGCGTGTGCGGAGGCGTGGACTCGTCTGTCCTCTCCGAGACAAAAGGTTGCCGTTGTGCCTTCCCGCTCGACGGTACATTCGAGAAACGTGGCCTTGACGGGTTCAACAGCACCGCAATCGAGTTTAGAGCATGAAGTTAGAGGCATACTACACCTGCACCACCTTGCGATCAACGATAGTCTTTAATATGGGGCAATCACTGCCCAGTACAACGGTTAAGCCAAGAATAGATGAATAGTATTTGGTTTAGTTGCGTGGGAGGGGCTTGTATTGAATAGGGGCAAGACAGGAGGTGGTGCAGACAGGACATATATTCACTCCACGTTCGTATCTCACCGCACGAGACATCACCGAAGAAATCTAACATACCTGGTAGTCTTAGCGTTGCATATCTATTGTGCGTATATATCTATGCTACGAAATAGCAGCTGTGTATTACCTTTCTTGTTACACTATAATTGAAAGGTTCTCTTTAGCATTCCAAATAAATAGATCTGGCGTAAGGCAGCGCATGCTCATACCGACTCTCTCATTAAGGCTAGGGGTGTCCGCCTCTTCTGCAGTCCAACCCCCATTGCATTGAACGAGTCGTTGTGGTTTGGCAATGTTGTGAATTTCAGGCTCCTGGATGCAGGGAGTTTTTTCTGCGTTTGCCTGCTTAATCAGAGGCCAAGAATGATGAAAGCTCGCCAACTCCGGGTGTCCATCGAGACGCTCATATCGAGGCTGCATTATGTCAATGCACGAGGAGTTGTCTCTGGAAACACTTGACCATATTTTACCCCTTCTCTTCCCATCTCGGACCTTCTTCTCCATTTCCGTAGCGAAGGCAGCGGCCTGTTCTGGCACGGCGCAGTCCACAGAGCTGTACGCAGTTGATTCTGATGCTGCCTGGTACGCGTCGTGGGCCGCTTGATATTGCTTCATATCCCGCATTACATGGCCCAGATAGAGGTAGCATTTCGCTAGAGGAGGAAACTCACATGCACCTGGGTCTTGGGCTATGAACATCGCGTCTCGGACCGTAACGAAAGCGTCACGAAGGTCGAAAAAAGAGAGTCTCTTATGAGATTCATCAAGCAAGGCTCCACATTGGTCGAGAAGCGAGTTTATGTGAAATTCATTCTCAGCTTTCTCGGCTGCCGTGAAGCCAAAAAATGGCATCATAACGTTAGGCACATCGGTGGTATCTGACATAGTGAATGTTGTATGCGGTCAACGCATGATGTCCTAATGCCCGGGGCAGTCGATGCCTATAAGTTGCCTAAATACTAAGTCAATGGCCTTGTTATGAGTCTTTACCCCTATTTATTGTTATTTCTTTGTGTTCAGTATCTATGAACACAAAGAGTATTTGTCTGGAACCTGGAAAAGGTGACGCAGTAGAATCACCCTTTCTTCTACTCTGTTACAGCATGGTCAGCAAGTCTAACACCTTTACCTCTCAGTGATTTGGAAGTTTTTATCAATACCCCTGGTTTAATGACGTTGGATGCTTGAGGAATAAGCAGATTGACCTGGGTCTATCCGCCTTCCATTAATTCCCTCAAGCTGATCTATACAGGACCCCCGGATTTATCGCCTAGGATCCGCGCCCCCTTCGCACCTGGTGTCCGATTCAAGATTGCGATTAGTCAGGACACAAAATTCAGAATACCTTCAAGACATTCAACAGTTCCAAGTCCATATCACTGGCTACGCTAGCCGTCGTATCCGCGTTTCAATATCTAGTCGCTGGGCAAGCCTCCGCCAAGTCAATTAATCCTCGTGGGCTGCGATAGTATTCGAGATTTGAGGCAATCTGTAAGGTCAGGCACAACGACTCCCGAGACGTGATCCGACCGCCAAGCTGCATGTCATACCCTCCGTACGCACAGTAGCTTCGTACGTAAAGGCATGCCAAGTCGGGGGGCGCGGCAGGGTCAAAAAGGCAGATGCGTCTGACTGCACTCGACGGATCGGTCCGCGTAATCGGCTCCCTCCCTCCCTCCATTTTTATACATGGGCAGGTTATCTACCTGGGATATCGTGCTCAGGTCAGTTTGTCCAAGGAAGTTTGCCCTGGCCTGGCCCCCATTTCCCATTTCATCCCCCGTGGGAACCCCGTAGCCTGCTCTGCCAATCTTACCAATAAAAGGATCTCCATATCAATAACTCCGCGCTCCGAGGGCTTGGGTGCTTGGGTAGGCCGAGTGTCAGATAACGACCTTGTGCAACACGCATATTAATGGCAGGACACCACGTGCGGCCTTTACGAGTCTAGACTGTACATACAACACATAATATAATGGCGCCCTAGATATCTCACCATCCAAAATCCGGGGCTCCGTATCCAGACCTCAACAACCTATATATTGGTGAATTTCTAGATATCGCCTGATCACTAGACTTTAGTCCCGATGGGTGACCAAATGACAGTGACTGCACTTGCAGATATCATTAGGACGCAAGCAGAGATCCTCGAGACAAGCCTGCCGCGGCATGCTTACACGGATTATCATGGCGATAAAAGCCTCAGCATCGCGAGGTCGAAGCTCCTCGAGGCATGCGATAAATTGAACCATTTGGTTACAGGTCCTATAGAATGGTCAGTATACAAGTCATAGTCTCATTTTTCTCTCATTCAAGCGTCTGCGGGAATTTCCACCATCACTATCATTACTAGAGTCGCAAGCTAACGCATTCGCAGTACGCTCCGTCCTTTTATTGTTGAACTCTGTGGCCTTACGGACTTTCATTTCCTCTCATCGCACAGCATACTAACGTATAACAGACGTAATGGGCATAGCGCAAGGCCACCGCGTACACGCCGCCCTGCAATACGTATGCCACTTCCGGCTGGCGTCGTTCGTGCCGGCGGACGGCACGCCGGTGCCGTACGAGGACCTAGCGCGCGACGCGGGCGTCGACACGTCGCAGTGCACGCGCGTGCTGCAGCTACTGATGACGTACCACATCTTCCGCGAGCCGGGCACGCGCATCGTGGCGCACAACCGCAACTCGCGCGTCCTGCTCGACGAGGACACCGGCGCCGCCGTCGAGTGGCTGACCCAGGAGTCGCTCCGGTCCAGCGCCTTCTTCACCGAGGCTAGGGCTATGAGCCGCAGGTGGTCGACCGGTGGTGGTGGGGCCCCGGTGGTGCAGAGTAGGACAGCGGGCGGTGCTGCTGCTGCGGCTCTTAGTCTTGCATCTGGAGGCTTGGATCAGCCCGCTTTCGGCTTCCATACCCAGCTGCGCCAGACCACCGAGGAGTCGATGAAGGCGGATCGCTACGCGCGCGCTATGGCTGGCATGGCGAAGCGGCGCCAGCTCAGCGTGGAGCACCTCGTTGCCGGGTTCGACTGGGCCGCACTGCCTTCGGGCTCGACTATCGTGGATGTAGGCGGTGGGAGTGGACATTGTTCGAAAGCCATCGCACTGTGCAATCCTACGCTGAAGTTCATGGTGCAGGACTCGAACACGGCGCTCGCCGAAGAGATGGACACGGATATAGGAGGATGCCAGATCGAGTTCATGGGTTACGACTTCTTCAAGCCGCAGACCGTGGGAGGGGATGTGTATCTCCTGCGGCGCATCCTGCACCACCACTCGGACAAGGACGCCGTGCGTATCCTGCAGGCGCAGCTCGGCGCCGTGAGGAAGAAACCCGGTGCTAGGATCGTCGTTATGGATAATATTGCGATTCACAGTGGCACACTGAGTACGCTTGAGGAGCGGAAGACTAGGTAACTTCACTCAATCCCCCTTTTCCTTGCTAGTCTAGGCTGATCGTTTTCCCATAGGACATTGGATATCGCCATGATGGCGCTATTCAACAGCGTCGAGCGCGATCTGGACGACTGGAAAGAACTGTTCCGGATGGCGGACCCTAAGCTGAAGCTCGTTAATGTCACGCAACCGCTTGGGAGTGCTCTAGCTGTCATGGAGCTTCGGTTGGAGTAGAGCTAATAGGCCAATTTCTACTTTATTTGTATTTGTTTGTGTGGAGCTTCTTTGGCGTGTTATCAAAGGTGTACCTGGCTCTTTGTGGATGTCTTGGTGTCTATTGAAAATTGGAACAAAGGTTATGGGATCCTAAGATTGGTTGGACTGTCTGGTAGGGTGGACGGGACTTTATGGAAAGCTTGGATCATTCTTGTATGCTATTAATGTTTACTTCCCGTGTGTTGGTCATTTTGAGGCATGTAATCACCATTGAAGCGACCAAAGACTAGTTTAGGCACTGTATTAGGTATCTTACTGTTCAACAGCTAATTTAAATTCTAGTTCGTCGTACACAGATAGGCTTGGACGATTGTTGGAGCCCGGTGAGGATGTGAACACACTTATGTTTAATGTACGAAGAACCCCAAGCGATACGACCCGGGTTATGGTTGACATGAGGATTCAAGTAAGACTGGCTCGAGAGGCAGGCTGGCATCAGAAACAGAAGAATAATCTAGTGGTAAAACGTTGAAGAGCTTTGGGATACTATTGAGAACCTACTAAAGTGAGGTCGCGCATAGGGCAACATGCAATGCTAGCTTAATACTACCTACCTAGGAGGTAGGTCATATACGAACAGATCTCTCTTTGTACGGCTTGAATATCGGTTTCAATCACCGGGCATCGAAACAAGCCGAAAGTGTTCAAGCCCCATACGTCTGGGTAGGTATCTGTTAGGCACATCGGTTGGCGACTCAGACTTGCAGGGCGCATCGAGAACTTCGGGTGGAATAGTCAATCTGAGATATGGCGCTATGTATCATTAGTTAGCTTGAATTCAGCTGATGTAGGGTTCGCCGTACTCACTGCTAGAAGACATGCCCATTTCCTCCCACGACCAAAAGACATCCTCTTTTAACCCCGTTTCAGTTATCTACTGCACATTGGCATCAGTTGTATGGCCGTTATTTCTAATTAGACCGGATTAAGAGATGAGGTCTGCCACATTCATGGGCATCTCATCAATCTGAGTCGAGTAGTACACTGATGTTTGTTAGTATCATGGAAGAGTGAAAAAATGTAGTTGTTCACTCACGCTCGATATCACGAAGAATTCGAACATCCTCACTAGTGACGAAATTGATCGCGACACCTTTCCGTCCGAAACGTCCACTCCTACCAATCCGATGGATATAGTTCTCTCGGTTGCTGGGTAGATCGTAGTTGATTACCAAGCTGACCTGCTGAACATCGATACCACGAGCCCAGACATCGGTTGAGATCAAGACCCTGCTGTTACCGTGTCGGAAGTCCTGCATGATACTGTCTCGCTCCTTCTGAGGCATGTCTCCGTGCATACTGCTCACAGTGAAATTTGCCTCACGCATCTTGTCGGTCAACCAATCTACCTTGCGCCTGGTGTTACAGAAGATGACGGCTTGGGTGATCGTGAGCGTGTCGTAGAGGTCGCAGAGAGTGTCGAACTTCCAGTCCTCTTTCTCAACAGCAATGAAGTATTGCTTGAGGCCTTCGAGCGTCAACTCGTCACGCTTGACAAGAATACGAACGGGATCGGTCATGAACTTAGTAGTCATGTCCAGAACATCGTAAGGTAGGGTGGCCGAGACGACGACGACTTGGGTTGCAGGCGGCAAGTATCGATAGACGTCGTAGATTTGCTCTCGGAAACCTTGGTTGAGCAGTTCATCGGCTTCGTCAAGGACGAGCATCTTGATCTGACGGGTACGTAGGTGGCGGCGACGAATCATGTCGGCTACACGACCTGGGGTACCGGAGACGATATGCTGACCGTAGTCAAGCTTTCGGATGTCTTCGCCGACATTGGTTCCACCAATACAGGCATGGCACTGGACATTCATGTAGTCACCGAGGGCCATAACCACGGATTGAATCTGGGTAGCCAGTTCGCGTGTCGGGGAAAGTACGAGTGCTTGAGTCTCTCGGATAGCGGTATCGATGATCTGAAGCATGGAAATCGAAAAGGTAGCAGTTTTGCCCGTACCAGATTGCGCCTGAGCGATAGTATCACGTCCTTTGCAGATCTGGACAATGGCTCGAGATTGGACGGCGGAGGGGGACTCGTAACCGTATGCGTAGATGCCACGAAGGAGGGTTTCTGCATAGATCAGACGATGATTAGTATTGCGACCGTGCGATAATAGATAGATGGGGTTACCCTTCAAAGACATGGACTCGAAAGTCGGATGGACCGTCACCTCTTTCGAAGTGGAAAACTCCATCTTCTCGTCAGCGCGACGATCGATACCACCGCCTTCAGCCATGATGATGCAGTTTTAGTCGCGTAGATGTTAATATTGAGATTGAGGTTAAAGTTGAAGTTGAGACTGAGATCGTCTAGAAGAAAGTCCGAAAGTTGAATTAATTAATTCGCATCGAGGAATGAGGAACGATAGCTCCTGCCGCCTCTAAAATTTTAATGGAGCAGTGGGAGGTAGCAGTTGCCCCACTGGAGACTGTCAGTGGAACAGCCACTGTGGCGACGTAAGTCAACTGGAACTTTTTAATTGGACCCGTGCAAAATAAAGTCGAGGCTCTACAACTTTCTGTTCAGCCTCATCATCAAACCAACATTCTCCCCGGTCTTAACATCTCAATTCCAGTCACTCTTTTTCAATTTTATTCTTGCATTTCTGCCTCATCGATACTACTCTATTTTTCAAGAAGCTTGCGAAAGACTTATTTCAAGTCTGCTTCTCAAGATGCTTTTAGAAGAACAAAGGTTCTTGCACGAGGACCTCGAGCGCCTTGAGCAGGGAATCGCGGATCGCATTGGAGATGAGCCTAAACAGGTCAGTTCTCTAGATCAGCTATATAAGGATTATGTTGCTGACTATAACCTATAGATACGCGATCGCTTGGCACGAGATCACCAGATAGCACAATTCCTCGATCGTATATCATCACAATCTGCGAAGCTCCTGTCTATATATCGCGATGCCGACGGATCAAGATCGCGAGAGATCCAGCAGATAGGCAGTGGTGATCCTATGGATGAACTCTACAAGCAGATCGCCGACGTAAAAAGCTTCCACTCGCGATATCCAAACGAACCCGTCGAGAACCTCGAGCGCGCATATCGGCCCAGGAGAGGACCCGATGCCGATTCTGAGCCTAGCATCGTCGACACTATGTTCACCGGAGAAGAAGCATTTGGCCGTTTCTTCGATCTTCACACATGCCACGAGCTATTTCTCAACCTCCCCAACGCGAAAAGACTAAGCTATCTCCAATACCTAGACTCGTTTGACAACTTCGTGGCTGGCGTTGGCGGGCTGAAAAGATCTGAGAAGCTTACTGACCAATACTTCAAATACGTGGGTCAACTTGCTCTAGATCTCGAAACCTTCCTGCGAAAGACTAGGCCGTTGGAGAACGTAGACAAGGTGATTGTCGATTTCGATAAGGAGTTTGATGCCGCTTGGGAGAAGGACGAGATTGCAGACTGGAAGAACGAAGAGTCGAGTCAGAAGCCCAGTGGTACTGCAAAGCAGCCATCTTCTGCCGAAGCCGTGTGGTGTGACGATTGCGAGAAGGAGTTCAAAAATGAAAACGTATACAAAGGTCATCTTTCGGGCAAGAAACATATCAGAGCTGCAGCAGAACGGGCCCGAAGGTTGCAAGGCACATCTGATGAGGGAGGCGGCGGTACGTCCAATGGTACTAGCCAAGGGGGAACGCCGACGTATCGGCTGAAGGAGCGCGCCATTGCGGAACGAGAATTCCGAGTGAAGCGTCTTGCAAGCGCGATGAGCACCGAACGAAGCGATACTCGAGTGAACGTAGAGCGGAAGCAGGGCATGACGGAGCGTGAGAGACAGCAAGAATTGGAGAACTTGTTCAGCGCTACCGCTCCCACATCTCAAGCCAGAGATGCTGAAGATGGCGAAGAAAACGACGATGAGGATAAGATCTACAACCCATTGAAATTGCCACTAGCATGGGACGGCAAACCTATCCCGTTCTGGCTGTACAAGCTCCATGGACTCGGCGTCGAATTCGCCTGCGAAATATGCGGCAATTTCGTGTACATGGGACGGAGGGCCTTCGATAAGCACTTCAACGAGGCAAGACATATCTATGGCTTGAAGTGCTTAGGTGTCACAAACACGAGCCTCTTCCGAGATATTACTGGTATCGACGAGGCGCTTAGGTTATGGGAGAAGATACAAAAGGACAAGCGCAAGGACAAGGTGGATGATGGGAGCGTGGTGCAGATGGAGGACGCGGAAGGCAACGTCATGCCGGAGAAGGTGTACTATGATCTGCAGAAACAAGGTCTGCTGTAAGATTATGGGCATGTAATAATACTAATACCCAGGGCCCTTTGAGTTATCTGGGCAATTCTCTATTATGGACATCTACAAAATGGGCTTTCATGAGATGAAATCATGGCCAGTATTCCTCACAGTAGTCATCAGTTTCCTACCTAAAACTTTGAATACATGCTATGCAAGCCATTACTGTCATAATGATTTAAATCTAGATGAAAGACCATGGTCATTATAGACCACCCCTATATTTTCGTAGGAAGAACATTGAAAGTGGTGAATCAATGATATAGAGCTACTTAGGTACCTAGCTGTCATATTTAAGCCATTCGACAAAGTTATCGATAATGTAAGATCTATGGTCCGTGCAGATCTATCTAGGCTGACCCCACCACGCCAATCGAGATTAGTGGAGTGTTTTCGCATTTGTTGCCGTGACGTCTCACTCAATGTAAATAATGAATCTCCCTCATGACTCTTTCTATTTCCACAACACTTTTCACTTAAGCCTGTCAACGTAAACCTGATATAAAATCATACGGGCGAAATTCTTGAATGAGTCGACATAATAGAAATGGAAGTTCTATTCCCTTGTAACTATTTGTTTCATTTCATGATTCGAACCTCGCAGCCTCATCGCTAAGACGCACCACTCGTCGCGATTCAAAATGCCAGCTTTATCGAAACCAATTCCACCGTTATATACGGTCTATATATTGCGGTCGACTGTTAGCCTTACCTCGTTATATATCGGTTCAACGCCCAATCCACCCCGGCGACTGAAGCAACATAATGGTGAGGCCAAGGGTGGTGCCGCGCGTACATCGCGAAGTACTAAGAGGCCATGGGAGATGGTCGGCCTCGTCTCGGGATTCCCGGGGATGGTAGCTGCTTTGAAGTTCGAGTAAGTTTCTTGGGATAGAATTATCTCGTCTACGAACTGATTATTATAGATGGGCCCTCACGAACCCTCATATATCGTTGCATATTCCTTCCTCGTCTCGAATCACGACAGCGGCAGGTCTGAAGCGTAATCGTCATCCTAAGCGCCCGCGGCCTTCATTGACTTCGATACTCTCCAACTTACACCTCCTCCTTCGCGTTCCCAGCTTCGCAAAGTGGCCCCTGAATGTGCACTTCTTCAACCAAAAGGTGTACGAAGCATGGGAAAATTGGTGCAACACCGCGAATGAACCTCTTCGAGATACAATCCGTGTCCTGACCGACTTTGGGCCTTCGAGCTCGACATCTACAGATGAAGAAAGCCTCGGTGACGGCATCGAGTCAGAGAAGCCTTGGGGTATACATGCTTTGTCGCTTGACTACGCCCCGATAAAGGATTATGTGACGAAGACGAAATCGATTTATGGCTTTGAGAGGGAAGGGGATTGTGTGGTTTGCGGGGAACACCTCGAGACTGGTCAAGGCCTTTATGCGACGTGCTCGAATACTGATTGCGAAGGTAGTGGGCATATATCGTGCTGGAGCAGGCACATGCTTGGCAAAGAAGCAGACGAAGATATTATTCCCATATCTGGCTGTTGCCCGCAGTGCAAAGGGGAAGTCCTCTGGGGCGATCTCATGAAGGAAATGAGCTTACGGCTTCGAGGACAGAAAGAAATCGAGAAGCTGCTCAAGAAGCCGCGAAAACGCAAGGCACAGGCGGAGTCTAGCTCGTGAAATCATATTATAAGGGTATGAAGATTCTGCATCGGGTTGGGGATAAGCATAGCGAGGCGTAAGGTTCTATTACACGGGGTGCGACGACTTTGCATATTTCGTCTTTGCCACAATTTATTTTCCGAGAAGTTACTATTTTTGTATTCTCTATATAAATCAATTATGAATTTTATTCATCATGTCCCGTTGTACATAATGCTGCAGGAGGCCTTTGCAGATGTTGTGTACGACACGAAACGGAACGGTATCTGATGATATCGAGCGGGTTAGTCCCCCGCAAAAAGGCAGGCCCCTTTTTAAGTGATCAGACCCAAAACTGCGCAATGCTCGGCTGGGCTGGGCCTTTCCCATGCTGTGAGTGCTCGCGTGGTGTTCCCGTCATGCAGGCCAGGGGGTGGTAGTCCCACTTCTTCAGACGTCACTCTTATACCATTGGTTTGTTAGACGACTCATTGGGTATGACCCCTGTAAGTTTGCCCGCGATATCAATTCGCTTTTTCGACTTTTTGACGACTTGCCCCAAATTCTCCATCCACCAACCTCGCATTTTAGTCTCCATTTCAATCTCCAACGACAAGCAATGCCATGAGATCCATTGCAACTCTCAAAATTAGATAACTTTCACTAGTAACAAAGGTTTAATTTTAGCCGGCACTGAAATATCGATCTTATAGCTGTTGACCGCAGCCATTCTTTAAACTATTATTAGTACCGAATCAGCTTGATCAACTCGAATGGCACGGTCTTGGAACCTTGGGTGTGGCACAGAAGAAAAAAGCAAGCAGCCCAAACCGCATCCGTCCTTCGTCCAATATAAGAAGACAGCGCACAATGGATACAACCCACAAGTCATCTAGCTACCTACACTCGGCGTATTCGCGCAGCCTCGCCCCAATCCATGGGAGGAGATGACATGCAGTTGGTGTTACATACCTGCCATACTGGGACCGACTTTTGCTTTTTCGACATCTGACCCTAGCTACGATTCTGTTCGTCGCAAAATTTTCATTCTTACTACTCATAATATTAGATTACAGTCTCTTACGAGGGGGGCAACGGATCCTTCGGTTCCAATGCAGCCTAAGCTAAGCGACTTTGCATTGCAACAATCCCATATGTTCTCTTTTTATGATTCCCATATCTCTTCATCGGTCTTGCGATCTCAACGAGATATCTTACCATGCGCACGGGACAGCTCTGACGGCCCAAAGCTTTTAAGATGCTTACCATCGATATATTAGCGCCTCTTGGAAGGCCAATATATAATTGATAGTGTGACCGCATGTTAGAAGGTAGTGGCCTACCCCGACTGTATGGAGTTTACGCATCATATCATACAATCAACCCCATTCCGTTCTTCTTTTTGAAGGTGAGTGTCAGCCTGCATTTTCTTCCCTCGCCCGCGTAAGCCAAAGCAAATATAGTATACTAAGTATTCTCAAGGTTGCGCCGCCCCGGAAAGGCGTCACTATTCAAACCTACCAGATAGTTGGGAGCGTATTCCACAATGTAAATTATCTTGATCCTTCTTCATTCTTCCTTCAAAAGCTATATTATCTGATAAAAGCATTTCGCTCATATATATATGTAGCCATTGACAGTTGGTGTAGAGACGGTTAGTTTTCCTTTGCTTTGTGATAATCAACTGTAACCGTCACATGATTTGATTCAGAACGGGGCAAAGGCAAATTAATGCGTAGAGCGAGGGAGAGAAATGTGATAGAGGTTTCAATGAGGCGATGTTGGATTGGAATGAAGTCTGGTGTTACATAGCCGAAGGTACAGGTACGCGAGAATTAAAATTGTAGCAGTATAATTGTGTGGGAGTGGGGACGTGCATTAAGTACTGATACGGATAAGAGTAGTAGACCCACCGGCGCTGTTTAAATGGGTCTGGGCACAAAATCCCGACGACAGCTACGAGTCGCATCCGCCCACATCATATCCACTGCCACTTCTCTTTCTCTATTCTTACCGTAAAACCCTCCGGTCCGTTTTCCCTACCAAGGTACCTTCACCACCCTATCGTACCTGTCCGTTATCTGCGGCGCACGCTCTGTTTTTAACTGTTAAACTCTGAGAGGTTTGGGGCAACTGACCACCCACGTTCCACCATATCCTTTCAACTATCCAATCCTGTCCGTTTTCCGTTCAACTTCTATTTCTACTTTTACCTCTACTTCTCTACTTACACGCCTTCAAACCTCCTAGACCTCGACGTCTCAAATCTTTCCCTCTCGCCAAATCTCCCTCTTCCCACTCTCATATGCGACCCTCTTCGAGTTCGCTTCTTCTCCAATTCTCACGCATTGGAGCACGAACCCTTTCATTCGCTCATCGCATACCATTTCTTCTCAGTTTCATATTCGGCCTCCAATGATACTACTAATTCAGTAATCCGGGAAATTTGAGGTTGCTCTGTGGTGACCGAGGTAGGGTATTGGGATATCAGATATCGTGACAACCGAAGCTGTCGGAATTGTCCCCGGCGGAAGCAAACTAAAGGCTGTACATCTATCTCCACTGTCCTGACTTTACCTACTGTACGCCGCACGCCTCGGCCACGTACCGCGGCTTTTCTTTCTTTCAACATTCTGGGACTAACATCCCACGACCTACTCACCACTTCTCTCTCGCCGCGTTTCACCTCATCTGCGCGCACGCACGCCTATTTCTACCTCGAGCATCGGCAACATCACGGCATAGTAAGACACTCATGCGATGCACGTACAGCTCACCCATCCTGTGACAGCCTCACATCTCTTACCACTTGACGGTGGCCGGCAGACATAGCCCGCCCACCACTCAATCCGGAACCGCTGGAAACCCTGTTCTGAGCTTCTAGTAAACTCCCAGCGCCATTGTTCTGGCCTGAATCATGGTCTCCACCCCCTCCGCTGGCCACAGCGGCGGTGCTGGAGGTGCAAATAGTGCAAATGCTAGTTCGAGAGCTTCTCCTGCAGTTGGCTCCGTCAACGCTGCGAACCATACTTCCTCCGCGACCAATGGCGCAAAAGCCAGGACACAAGTCAATTCCAACGGCTATCATCCTACAAATCCCCAAGTACCTCTCAGTTCTATGCGTAGTGCTCCGCTAGATCTTACATCGGTTGAGCGACGAGGCCAGGCTACCGCGAGCCGAGAAGCACCCAAGTGGAACAGGCCGTACGGCCTTGAGGAAGCCCCGACCTATCGACCAACTGAAGAAGAATGGAAAGATCCGTTCGAGTATGTCCGAAAGATCACGCCGCAAGCCCGCGAGTACGGCATCTGCAAGATCATCCCCCCCGACTCGTGGAATCCTGACTTCGCAATCGACACGGAGGTGAGTTGATGGACTCCCAATGGTGTTGTCAAGATTATGCTTCAATCTTCTGGGCAATAGATGCCATTGGATCAAACATCTCCATTCCATAGTTGTACTGACAATCTATAGAAATTCCATTTCCGAACCCGAAAGCAAGAGTTGAATTCTGTCGAAGGAAGTGAGTTTTCCCCCTCGGTATCTTCACGCTATCCTAGAACTCCAGTCATTAACCCGAACCTACCAGGTACACGAGCGAACCTGAGCTACCTAGATGCCCTTGCCAAATTCCATAGACAGCAAGGCACTAATCTGAATCGATTACCCTACGTCGACAAGAAACCTCTCGACCTGTACCGACTCAAGAAAGCCGTCGAGTCTCGTGGTGGATTTGAAAAGGTCTGCAAGACGAAGAAATGGGCCGAGATTGGGCGAGACCTGGGATATAGCGGGAAGATTATGTCGTCTTTGTCGACATCGCTTAAGAATTCGTACGATCGCTGGCTTACGCCTTACGAGAACTATCTGCGCCAAGCGAAGCCTGGTGTTTACCAGCAGCTGGAGTATGAATACGGCGGACCGTTGACCCCTAGTCCGGCTCCCAGTCCGCTGAAGCGATCGACCGTCAATACCCCGTCGAGTCTGAGAGCAGAATCGCCTGCTCGACACGCTAGTGATGCCCTTCAGCTAAGCCTGAATGGCCCGAAGCAGGAGAATGACCGGGATTCAATCATGGCCGATGCGCCTCCGATCACCTCGCAGCCTACGTCTGGTGGCTTCACCGCCATCAATTCAGGTTTCACAGCGGTCAACAGCGGATTTACAAGCGTCAATAGACCTACTCCAACAGATCCCAAAGGCTTCACCCCGCCGCCGTCAAAGCTTCACGGTAGCCCGCTTACCTCTTCTAAGAACACACCAGATTTCCGACCGTCCGCGCTCGGCCCTAGTACGGCTCTCAAGCGTCAGCTCAGCTCAGACAGTTTGGACTCAGCGAGGAAAGACAACGGCACTGACAAGGATGATTCTGAGAATGGTAGCCGGAGGAGTAAGAGACTCAAGAAAGGTACGTATCTTTCCGAATATAGTTCTGATCATCTTCGATCTACCTCGATCTCCATACATTTTCCCTTTATGTTGTCCTTACCCTTTTGTTATTGGTTTTCGTCTGGCTATACCCTTCTAAACATTGTCGTTCCTATCTCTACTACTTTCATCATCAGGGGCATTTCCGTCCCCTTTCGGAGCGCTGTCTATCTGCGAAGCCGCCATCGTGCAGGTATTCTCAATGCGCTCAACCATGCGCCTTACCGCAGCGCATTTCGATGCGGCGAGGAAACATACAATGAATGATATTTCTAGCATCTATGGTCGATGATTGGCTTAAACCTTTGCACAACTAACCTCGGTCGGCATTTTAGAAACTGTCCCTACCGTGGCCGGTTCGCATATGTCTCTATTTCGACCTTCAGCTCCGAGATTACCGGTACCCCGGGCTGAGGAGCCCAGTCCCAGCGAGGTAAGTGTACGTCGTGGAATTCTCTTTTGAATGGCACAATTATTGACCACCTTATCAGAAGTGCGAAGTATGCGGCAAAGGTGATGAGGCAGGATTTATTGCTGTATGCGAGTCTTGCGATCACGGGTATCACGGTACTTGCTTAGACCCTGTCATCAAGCAAAAGCCAGATGCCGAATGGAATTGTCACAGATGCCTCGTCGGAGATGGCCAGTTCGGCTTCGA
The DNA here is from genome assembly GCA_022578875.1 of Hypoxylon crocopeplum. Taxonomy (NCBI): domain Eukaryota; kingdom Fungi; phylum Ascomycota; class Sordariomycetes; order Xylariales; family Hypoxylaceae; genus Hypoxylon; species Hypoxylon crocopeplum. The sequence goes on along the minus strand of MU399590.1, from coordinate 152,240 downwards.
GGAAGGCGGGCTATATTCGCTCAAGCAGTTCCAGGAAAAAGCTGCAGACTTCAAGCAAGGCTACTTCGAACATCGTATGCCTCGCGATCCACTCTTCCAGTGCTCCAGGCCAGTAACGGAAGAGGATGTGGAACGGGAATTCTGGAGACTCGTTACCAGCACCGAAGAGACGGTTGAAGTGGAATATGGCGCAGATATCCACTGCACAACGCATGGTTCTGGTTTCCCGACGGCCGAGCGCAATCCGTGCGACCCCTACTCGACAGATCCGTGGAATTTGAACGTCATGCCGCTACACCCCGAAAGTCTGTTCCGTCACATCAAGTCAGATATTTCGGGCATGACTGTTCCGTGGGTGTACGTGGGTATGATATTCTCGACGTTCTGTTGGCATAACGAGGATCACTTTGCGTACTCGGTCAACTATCAGCACTTCGGAGCTACAAAGACGTGGTACGGCATCCCCGCCGATGACACCGATAAGTTCGAGAACGCTATGAGAGAGGCGGTACCGGAACTTTTTGAGACACAGCCAGACCTTTTGTTCCAGCTCGTCACCCTTCTCACGCCTGAGCAGCTCAAGAAAGCAGGTGTACGCGTCTGTGCCCTTGACCAACGAGCGGGTCAGCTTGTTATCACGTTCCCTCAAGCGTATCACGCGGGGTTTAACCACGGCTTTAACTTCAACGAGGCTGTAAATTTCGCGCCATCCGACTGGGAGCCGCACGGCCTTGCTGGCGTTGAGCGGTTGCAACAATTCCGACGACAACCATGCTTTTCGCATGATGAGCTGCTATGGACAGCAGCAGAGGGAACTAGCACGGGGCTGACGATCCAGACTGCAAAGTGGCTTGCGCCGGCCCTCGAGAAGATACACAAGCGGGAACTTGAGCAAAGACAAGAGTTCATAACGAAGCACCGAGAAGACAGTCATCATCCCTGCGCACTGACGTCCGAATCTGATGAGCCTTGCTTCCTTCATTTCGAAGTCTCTGACGCAGACGTTCCTGAGGAAGAGTACCAATGCGCCTATTGCAAGTGTTATGCTTACCTGTCAAGATTCAAGTGCCTTAAATCCGGCAAAGTCCTATGTATTCAACACGCCGGGCATCAGGCATGTTGCGACCTCCCCGAACTCGAACGCTTCACCGGCGATCAGCACAAACTATACTATCGCAAGACAAACGATCAGCTCAACGAGACATATCGGAAGGTGGCAGACAAGGCCAATCAGCCCGAGGCGTGGGAGGAAAAGTACGAGAAGTTGCTCGACGAAGGAGGGAAGCCAGCGCTAAAATCGCTGCGGAACCTCCTTAGCGAGGGTGAACGAATACCGTACGACCTCCCCTCCTTGCCAACACTAAGGGAATTCGTTGAACGCTGTAACGAATGGGTCGAAGAGGCGACTAATTATACGGTGCGAAAGCAGCAGAACCGCCGTAAAAATGACAAGGTCTGGCAGAGCGGAATGCGAAAGTCCATCGGAAATTCCTCTCAGGACCAGAGAGAGCGCGAACTTCGCCGAGTCGAGAATATCTACCGCTTGATTGACGATGCAGAGCGGATAGGCTTCGACTGTCCTGAGATCCAACAACTGCAGGAACGCGCCAACGCCATTCGGGCTTTCCAGAAGAATGCCGAACAGTACCTAGAGCGCGGGTGCGGCCAAGAGTCTATCGAGGAGTTAATAGAGGAAGGCCGTGCCTTCAATGTCGATATGCCAGAGCTCGACAAGCTTTCCGAGATCTTAGAGCAGACGAAGTGGAACGCTAAAGCAAAGTCGAACCGATCAATATTCCTGACCCAGAAAGAAGTTAGGGAATTGCTCGAGGAGGGCCATCGACTAGAGATACCGCTGTACAACGACAACATGAGGTTTTTCGGCGACAAGTATCAAGCGGGATTGCAATGGGAAACTAAGGCTAAGGAACTCATCAATGCCGAAGTCGTCCATTATCCCCAGCTTGAAGCTCTCTCAAACCAGGTGCAAGTTAATGCGCTTCCCGTTACGGCAGAGACTCTAGCTGCCGTCGACCAGATTCTTCATAAACAACGAGAGGCTCATCGCCAGATTATCGACCTGACGGAGCGATCGAAAGAACTTGACTACACGAAGAGGCCGAAGTATACCGAGGTTGTAGACATCATGAAGAAGCTGGAAGACTTGAACTCCAAGCCCACCGGCACTCTAGACCTCGAAAAAGAACAGAGGCGTCATGAAGATTGGATGCGAAAGGGGAAGAAGCTTTTTGGCAAAACCAATGCGCCACTTCATATTCTTAAGTCGCATATGGATTACGTTCTGGAACGCAACCTAGCTTGTTTCGACATCCGCAATGATACGCCTCGATTACCAGCCGAACCTGCATCTAGAGCGGCGAGCGAGGACGGAGAAAACAAGGGCCCTCGCGGCTGGGATCCGAATGACCCAGCTCTGGTAGAAGTATTCTGCATCTGCCGCCGTATCGAGGCTGGTATGATGATCGAATGCGAGTTGTGCCACGAGTGGTACCATGGGAAGTGTCTGAAAATCGCCCGAGGAAAGGTCAAGGAAGATGATAAATACACCTGTCCGATCTGCGATTGGCGAGTTAAGATTCCCCGCGATGCCGCGCGGCCTAAGTTAGAGGATCTCATCGCCTGGCAGGAAGAGGTTCCGAACTTACCCTTCCAACCCGAGGAGGAAGAAGTCCTCAAGAAGATAATCGACAACGCGCAGAAGTTCCGCAATCACATTCAAGCATTCTGCAATCCGGTCCTGACAACAGCATCCGAGGTCGATACCCAACGATTCTATCTACGGAAGATCGAAGGAGCCGAAATTCTTTTGTCTTACGAGACCAATTTCTTTCGACAAGAGTTACACAAATGGAGTCCCGTGGCACCTGAACCGCCTCCCGTACTTGAAGTTTCAAAGAGCACGCGTAAGCCGCGGCCTACAAAATTGCAAAAGATGTTGGCACAGTATGGTGTAGACGACCCCGAGGACCTTCCGGAGAGTATGAAAAGTAAGGCGAACAGTCTGAAGCGCAAGGCGCTGAATGCAGAGGCTGCAGCGGCAGCGGCCGCAGCCACAACCGCGCAGCCCGGTAGTAATATTGCCGGCCCGAACGCGACGAGTCCATCTGCCAACTCATTTGGATCCGGTAACCATCCTTTCTTCCGAAATTCGCAACCATCTACTCCGGCTTTGACCGGTACTTCCCACGCACACCCACCGCAACGGTCCAACTCGGCATCTTCCAGTAGGCCCGGTTCGTCCCTTCGACCTGATCCTATGGACATGAACACCCCAAGTCTACATCCAGACTTCTTCATGTCCGCCGGCAGCAATGGTCCTGGGCCTCGACTAGCCGCCCCGGACTCGTCCTCAACGCTAGAAGAGCGTCTAATGCGCGGGCAAGACGATGGCTTAAGTCTGCAGACGGACGTTGGCAAGGCTAAGGCCCTTGAGATCCTCCGCCTCACCGAAACCGGACGCAAACGTGCCGAGGAGATATTTGGTCCAGACGTGTGGAATCATGGCCATGATGACGCATTCGCCCGCAGATCAAGCATTGACCAGAGTCAGCAGGACGATAAAGATGTTGACAAGATGTTCCTAGATCTGACGAATGCAGATGATGACGACGACGCCAAGAAAGAACGGCAACGCGAGAGGGACCGGATGAGCGTCACGGCCGACAGCTTTGAAGCTGAGCGAAATACGATGGACATGGAAGACTCTGACTGAACCTACCTAGGTAGTCAAGCCTAATTACAGTCACCGCAAGATGAGGAGTGTTTTTACGGTTAATGAGGCGAATGGGCACGATTAATTAATACATTCGACCGGCGTGAGGGCGTTTTTAAGCTGGCATATTGGCCAGAAAAGTTCTATGGCGTATCGGCTGGCGTCTCTTGGCACTCAGTATATCCACTGTCGTGGTTGAGAATCGAGCATACGAGGGGAGGCGGCTTGTCATCAAGTATAGAGACGCGGTGTTACGGTTTAAGTCGCAGATGAAAATTCCTTTTTCCCGTGTACCATTAAAGGGATTTCGGGCTCTCGAAGCCCGACTGCACCACATTGCATTAGATAGGCGTTGCGTTCAAGTTCCCGGTTCGGTATACCTTCTCAGTTCAGTGAGTTCAGTGGAAGGGGTTGGGGGGATCCGATACCTAGCATAGCTATTTCAGCAGCTGTTTGAGTAAAAGCTTTTATTCATCCTAATATTCTGACTTTGGTCGTGTGTATAAAGTGATTGTCATCTTCGTCATGTAGATGTTTACTACTTTCGTGTGGTTAGGAGCTGTAAGGTTATCTAGGCACCTGGTATGTTTGCCCGTAGTCACGACCTGAGCTGTAAGTGTGACCGTGATCAGATATAAATGAGAGGTGAGTGATAAGGTGAGTGCCTATGTGCAACCGTGTCATATTTGGAATGGATTGTGATTTTGAATGAACGGGTTAAGCTAATTTCTTCCAGAGCTCTTCTCTCGATTCGATAAATGACGCAGGTCTCGAGGTGGAATATGAAAGATGATTAATCTATTAAAACTCGGCGATTCCGCTTCGCGTGCATTTAATTAACTAATCATTTAGTATTGGAATGATTTCTGGTGAGCGTTGGGTTTGTAATGGCGTGAATGGTTAAGTGGTGTTGTCCCTCATGTCTGTCATCGTATTCACCGACACAGCCCATGGTGGTCTTTCTACGGTCACGCTTCTACAGTCACTTCTGGTATATAACAGAGGCGGATTGCTACAATATAGTGGTATAATTAGTTCCTATGCATTCTCCAAGCCGTAGTATTTCCCCTCTTGATTACTTCCGTCATGCCCGTGCTGCAAATCTGACTACTCACCTGAGGCATCATCAAGCACCGTCACGTCCCTTGTAGAAGAGCGAGCAAGGTGCCCAATGCCTCAGGTTGACGTGTGGGCAGGCTACATTGACTATGGAACAGCTTGGGTGTAACAGCAGGTTTACTACTTAATTCAGGGCGTCTGCCGCTTCATCTGAGATCAAATGGATTGAATATTTTCGAAAGCATCCGTCTCCCCAATCTTTTCATATCCGTTACACCAAGTCAACATAAATCAAACTACTACCATCCGTGCTTCAGTGACCTAATTAGGGAGTTGAGATGGCAGATGAAGCCAAGCCAGATCTAAACCACAGCTGGGACGATCTAGAGTTCACGTCCCATCCCAGCGAAGAGCATCTAAGGGTAATCTCCGCCTGCGAGGAATTAGGGGGAATGCTAGCAATCTGTAATGAGACATGTGAGGAAGTCAAGAAGCACATGTTCGCGGCCTGCGAGCCTACCTCAGTCCCTATAATCGAAGTAAGGATCTGCTTCCCAAAGCGCGATGTGGCCCTTCATCTAAGGAACAAGCGAGATGGTCTAAAGTTCCTCGCTCTAGTTTGCGCTCTGGTCACGGCCTTCGATCCGACCGAGTGCGCACAGGTGCTAGCCATGCTGATGGAGCACCATCTCGTCCGCGAGGATGGAAAGTGCCTTACGGTTGAACAGCTACGCCCGCTGATAGCCACGATCGAGACAAGATGCCAGCTCTCCGGGTTCGCTAGCCATATCGTTCACTACGAGATAACACTCTGCCACGAACTTCGTGCTCGGGACCACGGCGATGGCTCTCTCAGCCGCTTGGGCAAGACCCCGGACGTAGAGGCTGTTGTCAAATTAGTTGACCTACTTCTGCTTCTCAAAGCTGAGGGTTCCAGAGGCAAGCCTCAGGCAGTCAGCATTTACGCGGGCCGCTGTGCGCCCTGGATCGCAGCGTTCTTGCGCTGGTGGTTCCACACGGAGTCTATGATATTCATAGACGACGAGAAGCTGGCGGTTTTTAACAAGCGCGAGACTCAAGTCGGTATCAGGATACCGCTCCAGACATTCCTCTCCTCCCCGAAACCCATCAAAATCAGAGCCATTTACTCGCGAAAGGAGTGGGAGGACTGGACGTTTGACCTAGGCCGCGCGAAACAATACAGCGGCCTCGTCCCGATCAGCACGTACTTCCAACTCATGCTCAGCGCCTTCAAGCTCGACGCCGGCCAGGCCAACAAAGCAGCCCTCGATGCGATCCCCTATGCAGTCCTAGAAGCGCGTAACGGGCTGACCATGTGCTCCGAGGGTTGCGTGACCCGCAAGCGATGGGGCGCGCCCTGCGAGACGACGGGGGACATCGCCAAGGTGAAGGCTACGCTACGAAGTCAGCACGGGCTGAGCATCAGCTCGGACCGGTTCGAGCCGTTCCCTGAGCGCGCGGACATCAACAAGATCCTGCGGCTCGTCCCCGGCTGCGCGAAGAAGCACATGAAAGACCTGTACAAATGGAAAATAGGCATGCAGGTCTACGAGCACCCTGACGCTGTGGCGTTCCTGGAGCAGGAGAGGCATGCGGCTGAGCGGGCGAACTGGAGCGAGGGGGTTTTTGAAACGCAGTTCACGAGTATGGCTGCGCCGGGAGCTACGACTAAGCTTATGGAGCAGATCGCGCATATTACCGCTACGATACTAGCGCTGTCGCTGTTTCGCGACCCCGAGAAGCTGTTGGTTAGTCCGGATCCGTTTGTGTGGCAGCGCGACGGTCTCAAGCCGAGTACCGTGATCTCGGCTATGGATCGAACTTTTAGGAAGCTGAAGGCGTGCTGTGACGTGGTGGAGTGGCATCACGTGTGCAGGTTGCTAGCTGGTGAGCGGGAGGAGCCGGGGTGGGGTACCATCATCTCGTGTGGCGGCGGACAGGCCGTTTGGTCGGCCATCACGCTCGGTGGCAAAATCCCGGCTAGCGGTGAGAGTTACCTACGGCTTAACTGGTGTCGGGGCAATCTATATAATGAGAATAATCTGAACAAGCGGTACCGCAGGGTTATCGGCATAGACTCGCGCACTATGATTAGCAACATACGCCAGGCCATACCCGATATCCCGGCAAGGCTTACACAGGTTAATATGGTGACCGGTGGTACGGTAGGGCTCCCGACGAGACTTTGTAGTGAAGACGAGCGAGTCTTGGAGTGTGCCCTGGTCAGAACCGCGGCTGAAAACATTACCGGCATCCATGCTAATCCCTGCGGCGTGCTCAAGAGCCTGGCGTCGGCAGAGCGCCTCGAGCAGTGTCCCCACGGCCCTGACACGCCAATGGATGTCTCCGTCCCTAGCATTGCGGATAGCGAGCCTAACACCGCGGCCGCGCTCCCAGACGTGTACCTGTGCTCTCCCGACGATGCGCTGCCGTGGCTCCTGGACTGGGCGGGTAAAGCGGACAGTAATGATGTAGCGCGACAGGACCTGAGTAAGCATCTGCAGTTCGTGCGCGGGGTGAAGCGACCGGGCGCCGTGGCTGTGGTGCCTGTGTCGAACAATAGCAGCCTGCGCTTCTATGCCCTTGCGAAACCCGTCGGCGCCCATGTTGCCGTGAGGGAGCATACGTGTGTAGCCTGCTCTGTGAAATTTTGTAAGGAACTCGGGTTTGGGATCCTTGTGCTATAGGCACGTTAGCAGGATGAAAGAAAATAGCAATAGTATTTAGGAAGAGAAGAGCGAGATTTGAGGCTATTTAAGCAGAGCTAGTCTAGGACGACATCGAAGGTTTCTAGCTCGTGAGTCACGTAGCGAAGAATTGAATCGATTTTATCATAGATCTTCAGGTCCTTATCTTATGTCAACAATAGGTGAATTTTTCGTTACGTAGGCCATTGCGTGAGGCAAACCGGTAACGGTGACTCCATTTTCGTCCATTACGTGATGAAATCGAGGATTGGAACGAGCCGCTAAGTCTCCGAGCTCAATTCTGTTTTGGATGCCTGCATTATAAATGACTGTGAAGCTAATCGTAATGAGTAACAGTAAGCGGGTGGTATGCTGGGTGGAAGATCCTGAGTCATCTTGGTAGCCATACATCGCTAGCTAAGAGGATCCAGGTACGGCTCTGTCAATTTAAGTCCAAGACCTCGGATAGCTTCATCATGATTAAATGCTATCCAATTTTATATGAAGCTCTGTTATAATGGAACCATGTCTGGACTTTTAGGACTTACCTGTACTCATATGTATGCGATGATAGTGAATTGAGCTTCTGAAAAGACGTTGTAATTGTGTAAGTGAAGGTGTAACTTAATTGCAGGGGGAATTTCCCTTCTCTATGCCTAGTGCACGGATCACTTAGCAGTCCCCCTTGAGAGGCTGGTTAGGTCACCTGATAAACCCTATTCAACTATTGGAACTCACGTGACACCCCTTACGACCTACCTGCTTACGTTAGATTTCGTACCTCATTAGAGGATCGATCGTTTTAACTTGACAGTACGGAAGATATACGATTGCTAGAGACCAAACAACAATATGTGTATATGTAAGTCATGTAAATGCGATAGGCATTAGAGGTACTGATGTCGCCGCAGAAATTTGTGTGCGGGTCGGTGTACCAACTGCGACAGCTAGCTACTCCGTCATATTACTCATGTATTATGTGGGCGACTTTCCTCTCATTGCTATCACCGTATGGTGACCTGCTTTCTATGAACGAATTAAGAAACCGGAGTCCAACTCCAACTCCGACTCTAGGTACCTCAGACTCTATCCATGCCTAACGTGAATCGTCCCTCGTTGCCACCAAACTCCAATATACTCTTAGCTTTCGCCGGCCCTAATCCATATAGCCTCTCTCCCTGCCTCCCAGGCCCTCATTGCTCTCTAGGATTGAGCAAGTCGCTAAGGTCCAGGTCGCCAATATCAAACCCAGCCTGGGCATCCTATGCCTCAGAGCCGGGAAATTGGGCGCCTTCCAAAAACGTCTCGTCAAACCATTGGTCGAAGTTCACTTCGGGGTGGAGGGCAGACGCAGCGTCAATAGGGGCCTGTTGGTTCATCATTGGGGCGGCTTCGGCAGGCTGGACAGGGGCGATGAACTGCAGTTCATCGCCGAACTCGAATTCCAGGCCCGGCATATCGTCCTCTAGCGTACCTGTATCGAATCCTCCGAGCAGCTCCTCGTCGTCGAGCATTCCTATTGCTTCGTCGATAAATTGCTGGTCGGTGGTGACGGTTGTGTACTGACTAGCGGGTTCGGAACTATCCAGCTCGGCGAATGGGTTGGCGAACTCACTGCCGTTCTGATCGCCGTTCCGGTTGCCATTGCCGTCGTCATACTGAGAAGCGTACTGGTCGCTATTATTGTCGTAGTTATACTCAGCGGCGTACTGGCTGCCGTTCTGGCCACCATTCTGGATATTGTACTGCTCGCTCTTCTGATAGCCATTTAGATTGGCATACTGGTCGGGATGCTGGAAGGATGGCAGGTCGGCGTGGTGGTTGATGTTCTCGCCCTGGGCCTGACTGCCGTATACCTGTGTCTTTTGCTGAATGGCAGCGGCGTAGCCAGCTACCATGTTACGAAGCCGTTGGTTTTCGGCCTCGACCTGCTGTAGCTTGTTCTCGAGTCCTTGGGCCCTGGCATTAGACTCGGCCAGCTCCTTTCGGACGGTAGTGGCACGACGTCTCTTGTTCGCACCGGCGATCTCCCCCTGAAGCCTAGCCGCGTGGTTGCGGGAGGCGTTCAATAGCCCCTTGGCGTTGTTGAGCTCCCCTTTTACCGACTCCATCTCTGCCTTGAACTTATTGGTCTCGTTGCGCAACATGCCTAGGAGCTCGGCATTGGCCTTTGACAGCTCTTTATTGCATTGCTGGAGTTGAGCAAAGGGGTTGGCGGCCAGCAAAGAGGGATAAGAGGTATGGAAGGGATGGGACAGGTAGGAGGGGTGGATAAGAGGGGTAATAGGAGGGCTATGGGTCCCAGCCACACCAGTAGAAGGGCAGCTAAAACCACCTGCGTTATTTGACATCATCGTGCCGGGCTGTCTGTTGACGATATGCTGAATGGCTATGGAAAGAAATTGTTGTTGTTTCCTAAATGCGAAGGGTTGTCTAGCTCACAAGGACTGTTGGAGGAGTCTTGATGAGGTGGTGGGAATGGAAGAAGTTGAAGAGTTGGAAGGTTGAGAAGTTGATGGGTAGAAAGGTGAGAAGAATAAGAAGAGGTTTGAACCCGAAATTTATGTGTAGGAGTATGTAGCGTATATACGATAGGTAGTAGGTACCTGGGTACCTGGATGACATGGTACCTGGATGACATGGTACCTGGATGAAATGGTACCTGGATGACATAGGTATCTATGTAGCTACATGGTAGGTGAGGAGCTCGGACTTCTAGGGGGCCCCTGAGTTATCGTCACCTGAAATTCACTTGACCACTAACTGCTACTAGTGTGGATCTCTTCCTTGTCACGTGGATCCACTGACGCCCTTGACAACCCTTATGGTGTGAGACTACGGTCGAAATAGGGGCGTTGACACATAGTAGTCGAGAATGAAGTAAATAGTGAAATATAGGTAGGGTTAAGCTAGTCTTTTTAGGTCAAGATATAACACGCAGGCTCGACGTTAAAACTTAGGAAGAAAATATGGTAGTCTGTCCATTAGAGCATCTTTTGCTCTGCATTAATATTATTGGCCCGTATTTAGGGGTATCATGGGATGTATACATAGTATACATCAAAGCTATTACTCTGTATAGAGAACCTGAAACTGTCCTCCAAACCTGTGCTTTGCTATGCCTCCTGAAGACAAGAAATACCCAATGTCAAACCCAAGATCAACTTCGTTGCTAATCTTGTCACGAGCCAACTTCATCCGCCCTTCCCTGTCCTCCAAGATCGGGGAACTAAAAGAAGCCAAAGCCACCCTCAGCATCCTGAAGGTAAGGATCAATGAGGCTGGGGTCCCAAGGTATCTGATCGACGGGCTGCTCCCCCAGAAGCTCCGCATCGGTGAACAGGGCTAGGGGCTTGTACGGGCCTTGCTGGCTGGTCCCGGGGCAGACGTTCTGGCTATTATACTGACCGTCGTGCCGGCCCTCGTTCTGGGGAGCAGTCTGATAAGTGCTCTGACCAGGGTTCGGGTTGCCATTCATGTTGGCATGTTGATGGATGGTCTGGGTGGGGATCTGGTATGCGTTCTGACCGATGTTCCAGTCACCATTCTGGTTGGTGTGCTGGTGGATGGTCTCGGCGGGAGTCTGGTCGGGATGTTGGTCGAGAATTTGATAGCTATTCTGATTGCCGGTCGGATGGGAGGTGATATGACGGGCGATCTGAGTATGCTCGAAGCTATCGAGGGGTACAGAATAGGTGATGGACCAGGGATTATAATTGCCATCTTGTGTGGCTCCCAGATTACCGTTAACTGCCGTACTCTGTTGGGAAGCCGCGGCGCAGCGTTTCTCCCACGTCGCTGCCTTCTGAACCGCGTTCATAGTCGTCTGGCGGAGCTGCTCGTTCTCCGCCTTGACACTCTCCAACTCCCGCTCGAGGTCGTTCGCCCTCTCCTTTGACTGGACCATCTCCTGCAGGACGCCACGGTTTCGGCGTCTTCTGTTGAGGCCAGAGACCTCACCCTGGAGCGTGGCCATGTGGTTCCTAGAGGCACTGACACACGCCTTCGTGTCCTTTAGGTCCGCCACTACATCACGGAACTCCACCAGAGACTCATTTAGAGTCTTCACCATGCCAATGAGTTCGGCTTTGTCTTTCTCTAGCACTCCAATACGCATCTGAAGCTGGCGTACCCAGTCAATGGACGGAACAGTAGAATAGGCCGGGTCGGTAGGAGGAGTCGTGGGGGGGCTGTAGGTTCCCGCCGCTTCGTAGGTTGGTTGGCAGCCGGAACCGCTGGCGATGTTTCCCATCATGTAAGACTGCATGATGTCGGTGATGATGAGAAGACCTACGTAAATAATTAGTGATTATCTTATAGATGTGGAGGTTGGTCTGACTAACAGTGATGGAGTTGGTTATTGATAGTAACAGATAGAGAGGAAGGGTGGGAATAGTAGGAGGTCTGAGGCGGAAGATAATGTCGAAAGATTGTAAGATTAAAAAGGTTGAAGAGTCGGAAGATGGATAACTGTGAGGATGAGAAAATCGGAAGATGGGATGGCGAAAAGATGAAAAGGTGGAAAGGGGGGGAGGGGTCTGGGAATTTATATGAATGGGAAAGGTCGAGACAGGTACGAGAAGGTGAGCGTTGGTGGGCAGAATTATGGTGCAAACTTTGGCCCGCAGGGTGCATTGGACACAATAGCGACGATGGCCATGCGAATGGAAAAGGTACAGAGGCACAACCTACTTTATGACCCTACTGGCCAACCTTGTTGTTTGACTCGAGGAGTTTGTCGCGGCCACCACTCCAACCAACGAGCTTTGAGAAGGTATCGAGAAGGTTTTCGGGATGCTGGCTCTTGGCAGCTAAAATACCAGTCAGAATAGGCTCCACATCCCCTTATTGATGGGCTCCTTACAGTTGGTGATGCGGTTAGCGATAGCGAGGCTAGTGTAGTAGGAGCAACGTTATAAAGGTCATATGTGCTGTCGGCCCAAAACGTGATAAGTCGATAGGTGGATATTGTATAGAATTTACGTATTATGTTAAAATGAAAGAGAGAGGTCTCCTACGGCGAGGCTAATCTTCCCATCGATGTTTAGAAGTGACCTACGATGGCTCTGCTAGGTTTGGATATCTTATAAAATTGCCGTCAGACTTCGTGATACTTCTGGCCAGCCAACCAGATAGAGTCGAGCTTGGCCAATTCTTTTTTCCAGAAGTCACTACGATATATACTGCCATAAAAGTGACAAGCACTGCAATAGCTTTTATGAGTACGATGATGTACCTCGTATGCCAACCGTTGACGTTCAACCCTTGACCCCTTATTGCGGCTCAAAATAGTCAAAAGGGGTAAATGTTTGCTACCTACCCCTAGGTAAGTACCTAGGTACCTAAGTACTTCCACCGGCCACCACATGTTACGAGATAGCTGAAGGAGGCCAAAGCTTGGTAGAAACCCCCCCATTTGGTCCAAGCCTAGGTCTGGTAATATCGCCACCCCGCGTCATCGCGTTCAAGGGAAGTTGAGGTGTCCTTAGACTTCCCTTAATATTGGCATCGGCCACTTGTTTATGGCTCACAACCACACGTTCTTAGTCCTGGGATTTTCTCTTATTGCTTTTCGAGATTGTTTATACCGCCGTCTATTAACTAATGTTATCCATCATATTATATTCTCTATTAAGACAACGATGTTGTCCAGTTTAGTCGTACGTAGGATATTAGTTTCCTTAGTTCTTCTAGATCTCCTAAACTTAGAACGTGCTAGTCTGATGGAGAAGTGAGGATGTCGTGGACAACTGCTAAACGTTAAGATAAAATGGATTGAAAAGCTATGTACCTAGTTAGGTAGTAGGAGAATAGAATGCCACATGACGTTGGCCCATGTTATGTGATACGTATAGCGTTATGATAAACACGTGTAGGGGAGCTTATATATTCCCTGTAGTGGCCCCTAGTGGCGAGGGGCCAAGGGATAGGATTGGGGTCATAATGAAGGGCCAAGGCAGCCATGTTGGATAATCCTAGCTGGTGGTATGGGTCTCGGGAGATTTTCAACCGCCACCCGGCACGTCGTCCACCTGCGGTGGCTCTAGATGAAAAGGAAGGAGTTGTTGCTAGCAAGCTGTCCCCCGGTAGAGCTGTGACTGCCTCGCCGAAGCTGATGGACGGGCTATTCTTCGGTTCGGCATCTCATTCTTCGAGCAACAACCGAAGCATGCCTTATAAGATCAAATAACTGTCCTCTTCGTAACCTTCCCCGCAAAAAGGACGTGTCCTGGGTGACATAGGCCAGAGAAAACCCCACCGGAGTTTCATATGCTGGACCGGTTTGGCGCAGCCGTTGACTTGACAGTAAGATTCTCTACGTTGGGTTTTCCGTAGGTGCTGGGTTCAATCCTGGTACTGAGCTTTTTTGTCCTTTTTGTCTTTTTGCATTTTACTCTGCTGATTCAGATGTCTCGTCCCAGCCATATCTAGCCGCATCCCATGATTCCGGTCGACTTGGAGGTATCTCGTTTTGATCATACTTCTTCCAACTAAATCTTGCTCTCCAGAATTCTTCTGAGCAGATGTTCGTGTCTTTCCTCCTTTCCATCGTGACAGATACAACGACGTTTACTTTTGACTTCGGAAATCTAAAGACTGCCGTTGGACACTTGGGTATTTTGTAATACTGGAGGTTGTCTAGGACTTCGAGGCTGTTTTGGTCGTGCTTCACAAGCTGTGACGAGATATGGTTGAGAGCTGCGTCGTGCCTCCGATAGTTCAAGATCGTGTATTGCGGAACGTCGGAAGGCTCTCCTGAGCTTGCTTGGTCCCAACCGAAAGCATAGAAGAAACACAAGAAAGATACTTCGACGCATTTTCTGTTCACGGTAAGCTTCAAACGTCCATTCAGGGTTGCTGAAACGCCATCGCATCCGCGGTCCTCGCGCTTGGGAAGAAAGAACACCATATCCTCATCATCGAATCGAGACGATGGGTGGGCAAAGCTTATCGTCAACGCAGTTGGCAGATGAAGTTGTAAGACTCTGCCGCGGCTCTGTTGAACGATCATCTGATTGGTCAGCCGCTCTGTGCCTTCAGATGGACTTGACGGGAGCTGGGCCAAGAGGTATTTGTCTTCTGCCGTGCTGTCCCAAATATAACCTTGATCTATCCAGTCAAGAATGGATGGACTGTCCCTGACAAACTGATTTGGGCCACACTTCCTTAGTCTTATTCCGAGACTGCGATCTTTACCTTGGTAACACACAGGTAATAGATATGGAGTGCCCTTCTTGCGGGGGTCGTGTTTAAGCCGAAGCCGAGCTTGAATTTTGATGCCTTGGTTTGTGACAGAAGATTCGTCCACCCTATTGCTGGACGTTGTAAGGATAGTATAACCGCGGCAGTTGTAGAATTGCTTTGCGGAGCTAGCGAGTACCCCACTGAAAAGGCGCTTCGGACCGCGCTTCGATCCTATAGTGTTATTCAGACTTGCCCAGGCAAATATACTATAATCTGGCGTTTTTCTGATTATTTCCTCTTGGATTCTTCGAAACGCTTCCTGCCCTTCCCCATAGAGTAAGGGCATGTTGACTCCAAATATGCCCAACAAGCAGTATGCCATATCTTCGGCTCTTGTCGTCTCTCTGCCGGCGGCCCAGCACATTCTCTGTGCCACTGCATACTCAGAAAGTGGTCGAACGTGGTTGATTGCGTCCTGACCAATGCCGGTCGTGCTTGACAATTCATTGGCCAAGGTTACCTTTGTTCCGACCTGGCTCCAATTCTGGTCAAAGAAATAGATGACATCTGGTGCTACAATGTAGTTCCAAAAGTCTGTGTGCACCCCACCCAAACCAATGCATACCAAAAATATCCTTTGATTTCAATCCACCACCAATAGCTCAATTGAGAAGCTATTTACATCTAGTCAAGTAGATTACAGAGGCAATTGATAGATCTTTAATACTTGGTATACCAGCCTCTTGCGCGACGCATTGCTGCAAGCCGCTTCTTCATTGAGTTCATGAGCTTCTCTATAAGATCATCATCCAAGGCCTCCCACGCCGACAAGATTAAGTCTTTCGCCGCTTCTATATCGGCGATATTGTTCTTGTAGTATTGAAAGTCAGGTGTTATCCTATTGATCTGTCTTTTGAGAGCTCGCTATATATGTTCAATCGGATTTAGATCAGGAGAATGTGGAGGCTATTCCAGGAGTCGGATATTATGCCTTCTCATCCACCTTTTCGTCCGTTTTGAAGTATGGATTGGGGCGTTATCTTGCATGAATAGGTCGCCTTGTTCATATAGAGGTAGCATGCCTTCTTCCAGGACGTCAATGTAAGATCTGGATGATACACCGCCCCGGGGAGCATCAGGGTTACCCTCGACGAAAATGAGCCTGTTCTTCCCTGGCTCGTCGCCTAACCAGATCATGGCCCATACCATGATAGAGATAGGAGGCTTGACGTTATGTACGGTGCGTACGAAGTCAGGTCGATAGCGTTTAGTCGATAATCTTATGACCCACTCCTCGGGATGAGAATCCTTGTTTTTGATCGTACACTCGTCACTGAAAAGAACGGCGACCAACTCTTCCTCACGCCCCTTATACTTTCGAGCGAATGCTAGACGCTTTCTTACATCGTCCTTGGTAAGTAATAACCGTTTAGCGGAACGCCATTTCCTTAAATGGACCTCACGTAGTATACGGCGGATCGTAGTCTTTGAACATCCAGAAGTTAATCAATTAACGAGATCTTTATATTTAGAACGAGGGAAGCGGCGAGATAAAGTGATGATATGCCTTCGTATACGATCGGAGAGCCTCGGGCGACCTTTTTTTGGAAGGGATTTCAAGGTATGGTAGATCTGGAATCGTTTTAGGGTCTTCGAAATTATGTTGCGATGGCAGTGATATTCCTTCGCGACAGAGGCTTGCATGCGGCCGGCTTTTACGGAAGATATAATGTCCGCGCGAGCTTCTGGTGATAACTTAGCGTTACGCCTGCGATTGCCGCTTATTTCAGTGCCAAAACGGCGTACTCTAGCCATGATTTCGTGGAGTTGTTGTTGTTGAAAGATAAAAGGGGGTCGAGTGGGTATGGGAGATTAAGGTGAGTAGGGGGTCAGTGCACACAGACTTTTGGAACCGCATTGTATGAGCTCCTGTAACGTCCAACCACGCCCGAACCAGCGGCATCGGCGAAGCTCATCATCGATAGCCGCGGAGCCGGAGAGATCAGACAAGTAGACGATGCAGAGGAAGGACTTCTGATACCACACAAACATAGAATTGATGGCCTCAGTAAGCTCGGCACTGCTGGTTTTATCGATGCAGCATGTATCAATCCAGGCATACTGAAATTCGTGTTTTTGAGCTAGGCGACATGTATTTTTGATTTTAGAGTATCCTTTCTTCGTCTTGTATGATTGGTTCCGTAGGTCTTGAAAAGATATTTCCTCCGTCTCCCAAGTATGTGACAAAATAGCGTACGGTGGTATGTCTCGACCTATGAATTGCTCAAGGAGCTCTGTTGTAGTGTTGATAAGCCACGTAACGTGAGTAGAGCTAGGTGAGATAGTATGAAGACTAAGGATTATCAATGCTAGAAGGAATAGATGTGACCAATTGAGAAGTTTTACAGTAAATGAAGCGAATTTGTGCTTCATTACAGCCTGTTACCGCTATTTCTACCAAGTACGGCCGCCAGGAATCTGCCTAGTTGTTAGGCGGATTGTGTACCTAGTAGGCTGCTAACCAATCATGCGCCATCACCTCAAGCCATCTTTAGTGCCAGCGACCTTACGTAACTCCATGTAGCATAAATGTGAAGAAAAAGTATCATCTCTCTCAAAAGGCGAGCATGCGGCGAGGATTGTTACGTCTAACTAGCTAAAATAGCTTATAACATACCCCAAAGAGCATGTACCGGAGTTTAGCTAGACTCCGACTAGCACCGTGTCCTCTACTCGCACTTCGAGATATAACGTCAGCGTAACTAAGTAATTGAAGCTATAAGATACAAGCGAGGATAAAGAACAGGTTCAAAATATATACGTTCAATTCAAATCATATCAATCGTAAATACAAGAATCAGACAACCCAAGTCAGGTCAAAGCCCAAGACTCGGTGCTATATGTACACACACATACTCTCCTTCTCCCTCTATACTACCCCTCATACCCAGCAGTAGTCTTACCCATCCAAGAAGTTCAGTGCAGGGAACCAAATGACACCCCTTTACGACGACCTCAGAGTTACAACCTAGGCAGAAGCAACACATTGGTAGTAATACGGGTTCCAGGACTTGCAAGCACCTTCAGCACACGCCGTTGGACCGGCAAAGTTGCTGCCACCGCACTGACCGTAGAGGCTCTGGGCGCTGACACCGGCGGTAGCGGTCGTTGTTGCGGTCGTTGTCGCGTCCGCCGTGGTGGTGGGAGTTGCTACCCTCGTCGACGTGGCGAGGGTAGTCGGCGTAGAGGCAGCCGCGGTCGTGGTCTGCTCCGTCGTAGCAGCAGCAGTAGTCGTAGTAGCGGCAGTAGTCTGGGCCGCGGTGGTCGTGGCAGCCGGGGCCGTGGTGGGGTCAGCGGCGTCGCCGCTTCCGACCGTCGCCGTGCCGGTGGCGGTGATAGCCGACGAGGACTGAGCGACGGATGCGGAAGCACCGGCGATCAAACTCGGTCCTGGGATTGTGTATGTGAGACCCGTAGTGTATAAGTTGAAAAGGATGCCCGGGTCCTCAGGGGTATACAGCTTTGTTCCCAGTGTACCGGCCGGGACGTCGGTGCCGTCGCCGATGATTTCAAGGTTGAAGCACTGGGGATAAGCTTGAGCACCGTTGGTCTGGCCAGCGGAATGCAAGGCGATGGTCTCATGGCGGAGGACGTAGTTGCCAGCTTTGATGTTGGCGGGGATCTGCACGAGCCATGTGTTATTGTTCTGGATAAGCTCGTCAGAGCCCCAGAAGCCATTCTGGGCGCCGTCGGGGTCGATGAGGCCGACCTCGTCAATCTTAAAGAACTCGAGGACCTCCTTGTTGACGGTCTCACAGGACCCGTCGCAGGCCGCGAGATAGTCGATCATGGGACCCTTGTGCGACTCGGGCCACGTGTCCCACGAGATGCTGATGCTGTCACCGGCCTTGACCTGAGCGTGTCCCCCGGCAGCTGTAGCGGACTTATGACAGATGATGTCGGCGCTGGCGAAACTGTTGGGCTCGACGAAGCCGTTGTCAGTCTGGGAAGTAGCCCAGCCGACAACGGTTGGGGGAGTCTGTTGGTAGGGGAAGCTGGTGGGGTCGTAGCCCTGGTAGAAGACTCCGTCAAGGACGATGTGATCCACGTGGCCATGAGCGGCGACAGTAGCGGCCGACACAAGGGCCGCGACCAATGGAGAGAATTTTATGTTACCCATGTTTGGCGGTTGCGATAGTCGAATGCAGTATAATGAGTGAGTGAATGGTAGAGACAACAAATTTGGTATGAACGAAGATAAAACGTATCGATCAAGATAGCTGCTCTCACCGGGAGGAATAAAAAGAATGACAAAATCCGAAAAGAGAGACAATAATGAATGGATATGAAATCGACTTCGCAAACCGATGGTGATGGTGAAAGGAAGGACTATCAGAGAGTCTCGAGACTCGTGGTTATATAAATATTTGATGACAGGTACCGCCGTCGTAAATCCATGTCAACGATCATATAATTACAGTTCTCTATGATCCACCGGCAACTAGGCCCGACAGGGTATCCTAAAGCATCGAGAGAATTGGAGCTGCAGATTTCGATACACGTTGGTGGACTTCACAACTCGAAGTGGCACAATAGTTGACTCTGATTGGCTGGGACAACTTGAAATGAGAGCGAGCCCTTCCTGAAGGCCCGTCGTCTGAAGTTGCCCGCTTGCCGGGGTAGCATTGCACTTGCAGTGCCGGTCGAGAGCCAGCAATTCGGTGCTGTGGGACCTACACCAGACAAGTCGTCATGTTATGCCTTGGCAATTCATGCGATGGTTGGGCCCATGATGGACGATGACCTGTTAGAAATCAGCATAGGTATAATGAAGGACATAAACAGCTGAATCCTGCAAGGGGGTCGCAACTCTTCTCTTATGCAGTGAGTATTTCATGATGCTTGCTTTAGCAAGCCGTACAATCATGCTTGTGAGCACTCATAATATCTAGCTAACGCGAGAGGCAAGCTTTGACTGACTCATGGTCGGAATTCGGGCTGGTGGGAATGGATCTCTAACACGCTTCAAGTTGTAATTAAATTAAAAGGCCCAAAATGACGCGCTCTTGGCCCGACCACACCATCGGTAGCCGCTCCTTCGGGCCCACGATGGCGTGACCCACGGCAGAGCCGCGAAGGGAAGCTGTTGGTCATTCGTGGAAATTCGTTTCGGGAAGGGAATAACTGAAATGAGCCCCTTGTTAGGAGGATATAGTATTGTTAAATAGAACATGATGCTGTTAGACTCCTATCCGCATATGCATCAAGCAAACATTGCTGGAATCTTCAACGATTGTTGGAGCCCAACGTTTGCCTTATGATGATAATGCCAAAATAATATTTTTTTTTGGTAAGTTATTGCCATGACGTGGCTAACGTCTGTATCATGAGGTTGGCATCATGCGAAGTGTATTGGGCAGATGCGGCTCGACCTGCTGTTCAATGAAAAGTTGGAGGCGACTGCGAATCAGCGGGGGATCACCGTCGGGATGTGAAGCAGGGAAGGCGTACCCACAAAAGGAGCCCCTGCGTCGATCTCCGACGATCCACATCGCCGTTTCGTGTGACCGTAAACGGAAGTGGCCCCGGCCGGCTCTCATGTCGCACCACCAGATCGTAAAGTTAGGGGATATGAACCCGAAATATCTGTTCATCAACTAAATTAAATAAACCGGAAGACTCGGCGCGTCGTCCGATCTTGAGTAATGTGGTTGATGAGTGGTGTGGATGTGCTTCTTAGTTCCGTGCGACGAGACAGTCATCTCTTCATACGAATTAGCGAGGGGGATAGACATGATGGAAATATTCGTTAGTGAGGCTGCTCTGATAATGCGGATATCTAATGTCGGATGGTGACAGCCCCAAAATGGTCGTCGGGATCAAATCTATCATCGAATATTCCTCGGCCAAGTCTATGTCCTGAATCTTCAGACACAACTTAGTTTGAGATGCGGTTTGAGACGCTCGCCTACGTATGAAGGTGAGAGTAGATAGGATTAAGTTGCTCTATAAACTTTTCCAAAACTTTGTACAGTTCCATGTAGGTAGCTTAGGTACGTACACAGAATCTGGGTTCGTATATTACGAATAGGGGGATATCATGCCGTGTCTCATGAAGTGTTCTTTGCTCTGCTTTTTGTCGAACACACAAATCCATGCTGAGTAGGGAATAGCCTGAAGGGCCCGCACACCAACACCTCAACTTCGTTCCTCTATTCCTCTTTCAAACTCATTGGGCCTGCCCGGCAGCAGAGATATGTAAGTCAAGAAGACATCAAAATTCTCCTTCACCACCGCCGCCCGCAATACCAGCGGTCCATAAACCCACGAGGCCCCACCAACTGACCTTCCATCCTCTCCAGAGCCCCTCAAAGCCCTGACCCTTCTTGTACACCACTTCGGCCACCTTGGGCTGTTTCACCTTCCTGCCGCGCGAATTCTTACTCGGCACCGCATAAGCGGCGCGCGATCCCTCTTCTGCCACGATGGTATACATGGTGCCAACCACTCCGTTGTATGGTCCTGGTTGCACAATCGTGTCCATCCTACCAGTTTGATCCAGGGCATTGAGATACGTGGGTTCGGACAGCACCACCATCTGACCGCGGCGGAGAACGGTCTCTAAAGGTAGCTTGACAAATAGTGACGCGCAAGAGGTGCAGAACTTGGCGACAGAGAATGTCATGGGGGATTGCTCCCGGTCGATGAGGAATTGCGAGCGGAGAACGAGGGGCGTTGATAAGGTGAGGAAGGGGTGGACTAGCGAGTTGAGAACGGTGGGCGCGAGTAGGGACGTCGGGCATATCCACGAGGGTAAGGATCGAAGAGTCGCCAGTGTCCGACGTGGCGCACGTCCAGTGGATGTGACGATTAATCGCGTCCGGATAAGGTCAAGAGGAGCTAGTATGAGGCCGGTCGCGACTGCGGCAGCAGCAGCCACGCACAGCGAGGCCCAGGGATATGGTGATGCGATATCGACTAGCCTGTCAACATCGTCCTTCAGCCCCAAATCCGGCACATTGAATAGCGCACTCAAGAGACTGCGCGACCAGTTCTCTAGTAATGACTGCAGCACCGTATAGAGAAATGTGGCATTGGTCCCTTTCCAAACTCCCCACGCCGACTCTTTCGACCATAGCTGTGATATCACATCGAATATCGAGTCCGGCCTCCTAAGGGAGAGCTGATGTGGGAGAACTGTCGGCTTTATAGGTGATTTCGGAGCTTCCGTCGGCGATGACCCTCTCCTTCTATGTGACCGCGTAGAAGGAGTAGGTGTGTATGGTGCACCAGAGGTGAAGTAGGCAGATTCCTCCGGGTCAGAGTCGGACTCTGGGTACTGCGGTGTATCAGGACTAGAGTATTTTATATCGTGGAGAATTGGTTGGCATACCTCGTCGTACATTGAATGCTTCGGGGTAACAAGACTTGGACTTGGCTTTGCTTGCCCCGCTGAAGCATTCAACCCTCCCAAATCATCCTGAATCCTCACTTGCAAAATCGTCTTGGACACCTCGAAAGGTTGGGCCATGAGCACCGAAGTGTATTTCCATAATAGCTCATCGACAAACTGCTTGATAGACTGAATGGTTGACGGTGAGATGTCTTCTAGGTGGTCCTTGTAGTCTATATCTTGGAAGATGTCGCGCGCTCTCGACGCGTACCTGTTTGACGTCGCTGTCGCATTTCCATGTGAAAAGGGATTCGGCTGCGACGGGTGGTTTTCGACCTGCTCTCCTATGGACGGTGGTATGTAATAGGGGCGCAAGGGATTTACGCTTTCTCTCGGTGAAGACATATCGAGTAAGATCGAGGTGTTATTTCATTCTTCTGTGTACCTAGGTGTGTTATATGCGGTTTTGCGAAAAGATGGAAATATTGTTGTAGGTGAAGATGGACAAAGGCGGTATTAGGTAAGATGGGGTACGATAATGCAAGGATGTGCATGGTACGACATGAGATAAACAAATGTGCATGATGAAAATTATGCTACATATGCAGCTCTCGATAAGCGATAAGATATCTCGGAGTTAAAACGGGAGGAAGGTGCAACGGTCGGTCGCCGGCCGATAATACGTACTCGGCCCGCCGTCAAAGATTTTATCGGAGCTATTGATCCAATTCGCCTTCTTCTTATTCGTCGCATTGAGTCGCATCGCATACACCGAGGGGCCGTCGTACATCCTAGTTCGGTATTTTTTTCTCTTGTTAGACGCACGTACTCTTCAATATACATATCCTACATGCTCGTTGGCTACCAGACAGAGAGCAATGCTACAATGACAGCTGTATGCCGTTGAAGGACGACCACACGAACGAATCCACTGCTTGTTCATAATACTCTGTCTGCGCCTGTTATACGTCCACAATACTTCTCATCCCATCCCACCACCGAAAACCCCGAGATCGTAACCGCTGCCCTCGGACATTGTATTACACAATGGCAACACCTCGAAACCTCGCTCGTAACTTGCAAAAGCTCCAATCCTGTTCCTTCCGGTCCTTATCACAATTTGCCCGATCGCCACTGTCGACATGTAGCAGGATAAGGTCGAGCTCGCCGTTAATATGTCAATCCCGAGCCAGCGCCCCTCTACTGCGACAATTTAGCACCTCTCCTCTACGCCAGCATGGCCACATACACCCCCCAAAGCCTGGCGAAGAGTAGGACTAGCCCTAACCACGATGTGACACCGAAGGCTAACGTATAACTAGGCTCTACGTTACGTTTATCGACAAGGAAGGACAGGAGCACAAGATAGCTGTCTCTAAGGGAGACAATCTGCTCGACATAGCGCAAGCGCACGACCTGGAGATGGAGGGAGCCTGTGGGGGTTCATGCGCGTGTTCGACGTGCCATGTGATCGTTACAGACGAGGACTACTACGAAAAGATGCCCGAGCCCGAAGACGACGAGAACGACATGTTAGACTTGGCATTCGGGTTGACCGAGACGAGCAGACTAGGCTGCCAGGTCGTCATGACGAAGGAGCTAGATGGCATGAAGGTCAAACTACCCTCCATGACGAGGAATCTACAAGCGAGCGATTTCAGCTCAAAGGAATAGAGCTATAATCCCACTTAAGACGGGATCGACATATCGAGATATGGCGCATTGTACTAATACAACTAGGTGCGAAATATGGCACGATGGCTACTTTGAAAGAGGTGATCAAAGGTGCTATGGAGCCATAAAATGTATTATACCCGGCTCAACAGCTGGCTTGGATAGACAGCGAAACCCCAACTCTAACGAGGTCATGTTCATGAAGTACTTTGGTATCATTCACTCCGTGCCGTCTACTTAGGTAGGTATGTAAATTCGGAGACACATGCCCATAAGTCAGGTCATTCAAGCTTCCTCGAGACCGCCCTTCTTCAATTTTCCACCACCTCCAGCGATGAGGTCGAGGAAGCCCTGCCGACTCATCTCATTGACCTTCTCCTGCCGTCTCTGCACACCCACAATGCCATCCTTCCGCGCCGCATTCTCGGCCTCGGCAGCCTTCTCCTGTGCCTCCCTCACTGCTCTGAACAGCATGATAACACCTCTGTGCGCAACCTTCCGTAATCGTTTCTCCGTCTGTAGGATCTCCTGGGTTGAAGTTTTGCCTTCGCCTGTAGCGTCGTCCATCGCGCCGAGTAGTACGTCTTTCACTCTGCCCTTCTCCTGCGCCAGTCGCTTCTGTTCGCGCATATGTTTCCGCGCCTTGGCTTCTAGCGCGCTATCGACGGCTTCCTTGGCGGCTCGGTGGGCCTCGGCACTGCGCGAGAGGACCGGATCAGCGCGCCGCGTGGTGGATAGCTTGGTTGATAAAATCTTGGACATGGACGTCGCGAAAGCGTCGGGGTCGTTGCGTTTCGACTTGGATTTCTTGGACCGCGCTGTTGTTGAATCCGCATCTGAACCCGAGGCTTCGCTTTCATCTCCTGATCCTTCATCATCCTCATCCTCTTCTAATTCCTCGTCTGAAATCCCGTCGCTGGGCACGTCTTTGGCAGTTTTCTTGGATGGTTTCTTGTTTTGCTTCGTAGCAAGTTTTGTACGGGGCGCTTCATCGACGTCTGGGTCTGAACCCGAATCTGAATCTGAACCGGAGAGGACGTCATCTACGGCGACGTTGTCGAGGTCTTCATTATCCGAGTCAAGCAGGTCGACGGGCCGGAACTCTGGATTGGATGCTTCTTCGTCTGAGTCGCTGTGGTACTCCGGGACTTTCTTCTGCTTCTTCTTAGGTCTCTGGGTCTTTGATTTGGGGCCAAAATCCTGGCGATTTCGCTTTTTCGAAGTTGGGCCGGCCATTGTGTCAAGGATGTGTTGTATTGATTATTATGTAGCTTGTATGAACAACTCTCGACTTTTTCTGTTAGAAAACTTCAATTGCAGTACAATGCCCCACTCGAATTTCAACGATAAGATAAGACTAGTCTCACCGCCTTCCTCGAAGGGCCGAGGTACAAAGTACATAAGTCTGAAAAGTCGACAGTTCTGCTGGATAAAATTAAATCTCTAAATCTATCACTTACACCCTACTTTTCAGTCACAACGAACTACCCTACATGAGCCTACATGAGCTTTCGCATGACATTAACTGATTGAAAATGTAACATTAGAGAAGAGAATGTAGATTTGTACAAAAATATTCTTCACCATGTAACAACCCATTGCCAAGCATCACTAGGCCAGGGCGGATTCACACTAATAAAATGGGGACGAGAGCTCAAGTCGACCATGTTTCGAAAGGAATCCTATCATCTTCATCATTCTTTAACTTATGTAGGATTACAGAATTTATAGTCACTCGTTCTAATGTCATTTTAATAATATTTGTACTTCTACTATTTCCCAGGTCCTATTGTCTCATGAGCAGAGCACCACTCGCTTACACTTAAGGAGAAACGATCGTACAGGTGTGGCAAAACATACAACCACAGAATATAGGCACACTATATCGTCAAGGACGCAGGACATCCAGGCGTCTATATCAACATTCGCGTCGAGCAGAGTTACCAGTGCTCTCATTGATCAGTGAGGAAGAGTTCGTACCCCTTTTCTATTATCGAAAATGGCGGGTATCTTTGGCAGCTACAGCGATAGCACATGCAACTCGCACAACGCGCTGCGCAACATATCCGGGTATGCCTGCGGCGTGACCTTCTCTTTCAAGAGCTCGGAAAACCCACCCGACATGCACTATGCAGTTGTCTCGCTGCAGGAGTGCTGTGACAAAGTGGGCGCTCCTGTGCTACGCATCCCCGGGAACACAGGCTGCGAGATGCAGTTCTGCGATGTGCCCGAGGCGACCTCGTCCTTCTCGCAGTCCGTCTTCTACGCCTACGCCACGGGCTCCGGGACGGCCGCCCAGACCCCGGCCCCGACTGTAACCCAGGGCAGCACTATTGGCCCGCCTGAAGATGTCGAGAATTGCATGCGCTTTGTGTATGAGGGAGACCTTCCCGATGACATTGCTCAGGATATCTCAGACGCTAGTCCCTGGTGCACCGTCCGCATTTACGATGACGAGCTATCGTCGTCTGAAGAGACCACGGCTGTGACGGCGAGCCCGGCTCCGCCAAGCTGGACTTCTGCCGCAGTAGACCCCTGGGATGCCGCCTTGTCGTCTGAAAGGGCTGCATCAGCGACAGCGAGTCCCACGTCAATGAGCAGTGCGCATAGCAGATACGTTGGTCAGAGGGCGTCGAAGGGTGTGAGGATATTAGCAGTCACCATGCTGATGACCATTAGTCTTGTTCCCGCACTTTGACCCCAGCCTCAGAGACAATATGTGTATATACGAATAGCTGTACTGGAAAATAGAACGATCAGCCCCTTGCGACCAACATTATTCCGGGCTCTCGGCGTCCTTCTACCTATCACAAGGCAACTCAACATCTTCTACTGGCAGAGGTATGACCTTGAGCGTAATGATGCCCAGCGCCGGTTTCCATCATCGGCAATATCCCAGAGGGTTTCGTAGTGCGCTTCATACAATGATCTTAGAGTTTATCAATAGCCGTGCCCTCATGAAGGCTTGCTTATTAACCCACAATAACGGGAAGGAATATCAATTCGTGCAACGGAACTCGATACGCACTGCTATTTATGGTTACCTCCAATTATATTACCCAAGATCGATTTTCTTGGCCATTCCATTTAATTCAAAGCTGATTTGGAAACAACATTTGATCATTACTTCTCCGTCGCTTGATCAGATATAAAACAGGAAATTTCCAACAGCTCGTATCATGCAAGCTCACGTATTCCGAACAGCCTCATCCGTATTATGAACATTTATCTGACAGGACGACTACCGGTTTAGATGAAGATCTACAACCTAATCGTACTTTGCCAACGGGGATGCGGGGCTATCAATGCCGCAATCAAATCTCCCTTGGAAGCATCTCAAATAGGCAGTTAAGGTGCGGAACGTTGCAATCAATTGACCCGACCTTCTGTATCCTGTCCCCAGTCCTTTCAACCTTACTTTAAGGTAGACTGGAAGTCGGCAATGCGGCGCGCGGTTTACACAATTGTCTCTACTCAGTCTTAGCTGTTAGCTAGATAGAGAGACGCGTGACAGAAGGGGGAAGCCAGACATCTTCAATTCTCCCGATAATCGGCGAAATCCTCATTGAGGACGCGTCGAAAAGATGAGACAATTCGCGCTTGCTACCGGCATACTCCTCGCCGCAAGTCTAGGGTACGCCCAGTCTCAGAACGAGACAGGGGAACATCCGGGATGGCCGCGATGGTGCGGCAAGGTGTACGAGTCCGGATATCCGTCATTCGAGCCCGGCGGCCACACCACGGAACCCGCTTCTATCAACCCGGATGGTAGCCCGAATCTGTACGTGCAATTCAAGCCGCGATATAGCATCTACCTAGCGGGAGAGGCAACGGGGTCATTCGTCGTCAATGCAGCACTGTCGCCTTGGTTTGGTGAGCCATGGACGAACTCTACGAGTAATGGAGAATTGACGACAGAGCCGTTCACGGAGCTCTTCTTCTCAATTGGTCTAGCGTCTGAAAGTGAAAAGGGCGTGTCGCTAGTCGAAAGTAGCATACCGGTTAACGTGACGGGAGCGACATTCGACTTCGATTTGTGTGAGTTCGAACCTCGCACAGAACCATACGAGGTCGTACTCACGGGGGCATCGCGGTTCGGCGACTACAACTACACCGCAACAAGCTCGTTCCAGTACCTGCCAGATATTGCCCCAGATGGAAGCGCGACCAAGATCGACAACTTGAACGGCGCGTTACTATTCCGGAATGCGCAAACCGGCGGCGCGTTTAAGCCCCTGCTGCCGTACGGATACTACGGCCTGTACAACGGGTCCAACAGCACAACCGAAAGCGATGGTTTCGTGAGCGAGTATTCTAGTGACGGTAAAGGTCTCAATGGCATTGTATCGTTAGCAGGGTTTGCGGACACGAACCCGGTGTACGATAGCATGGACGCATCAAGTATGCGCTTCATGTTCGACCTACGCGGCTCGTCCGACAATCTGACTGAGGTCGAAGAGCGAGTGAACACCATCAAGCACCACAGCTCGCTCTTCTCGTACTGGACCGTTGATGAGTAAGTTTGCACATTTTCAATAGACCGACATGTTTTCATGTTCGTTCACACCTACTAAATAAACCCCAGGCCCGACGGCTGGCAATACCCCTTCGACAGGACGACGGCGGCCCAGGAACTCATCCACGAGCTAGATCCGTACCACCCAGTCGCCGTGACGCTCAACTGCCAAGACTACTATTTCGGCGAGTACTCTGCGGGCGCGGACATCCTGATGGAGGACGCGTACCCGATCGGGATCAACAGCACGTTCTCGAAATGGGGCACGGCGTGCAACGCGACACTAGGCGACTGCGGCTGCGACAACTGCGCGGGCAACCCGCAGGACGTGCCGAGCCGACTCGACGACCTGGCGCAGTACGAGCGATGGCTGGGCCGGTGGCCGCTGCCCAAGTTCCACAACCCGCAGGCCTTCCACGGCGAGGACTACTGGTTCCGCGACCCGACGCCCGCCGAGGCTTTCGCCATGAACGCCCTGGCCTTCAACCGCGGCGCCACCGGCATCTTCGCCTGGACTTGGCCCAGCAGCCAGGAGCTGTTCGACGCCCACTCGCAGATGGCCGCCGTCGTCACCAACCCGCCCGTGAGGGATTTTCTCCTGGGCGGTCAGCCTGACGGTAGGGTTGCCGTCGCGGGATTCGGACTTCTTGATATAGCCTATTGGGTGCATGACGCCCAGATGATGGTCAGCGTGGTCAATGGCGCGTACGATGACATTACCGCTCCGCTCTCGATAGCGCTTCCGGTGCCGGCGGCGAGCATCTCGGCCGTTCCATTCGGGGAATTGGCATGGGCGGTGTCAGATGGCCAGCTGACCATTGAAGCTCTTCCTGCTATTTCCTCTAGCCTTATCATCCTCGACTTAGAGTAGACGAATATAGAGCCTTACAAACATCATCATAATGTGAACAGTCATATATCCTTCGCTGGTGAGTGAATGGTCTGACAGCCCAGGGTACGGCATTTACGAACTCGCCAATAAATATGGCCAAATACAGCATTGCATATGTGTGTCGACTGTACGGGGTTGCATCTATGTGACCGCAACAGACATGAACACAGTCACTTTGGAGCTGTCTAGAACCGGATTCGGTGCCACGTTACTCAGCTATGCACTCCAATTTCTGTCTCACACACCACTCAACGTGCATACCGGCGGCTTTATTTGAACATTTTGATAGGATGTTTCGAGATGTCCGCCTTATACCCTACGGTTTTGACTTGCTGTCTAGGTGATGTAGATGGCGCATCATCATTCAATCCAGCCATGTCAGACTCATACTGGACGTTGTTCTTGGCACCAGCCACCATTTAAGATATTTCGCCCCAGCATATTAAGAGATAGGGCCATTATCTTCATATCTAATTCACTCGCGTCGTCGGGTAGGTGATCAAGTTCAGTATGCCTTCCTTACATAGCATTCTACCAGGCAGCTCCAGCCTTTCCTTGGAAGGGCTGGCCTCTCAGGCTGTAGTGCCTGGAGCGCTTATAGGAATTATATTCCATCTCGCCATTGCGCGGAGGCTGAAAGTCGAGGATTTCATGTATCAGCTCATCGCAGTTATCCCCTTCGCCATTTTTGGTATTGCTTCTATCTACTCCCTTGTTGGATTTCCCCTTTTCGATGTCTTTACGAGGACCTGCATCGTCGCATCTAGTTTCAACGCGGGGCTCTTCTCGAGCATGACCATCTATAGGTTGTTCTTTCACCGACTGAGAAATTTTCCTGGTCCAATTGACGTCAAGGTCTCCCGTCTGTTCTCTGCGTTTAGGGCAGCGAATTCGGGAAAATACTACAATGAGATCGGACAGATGCACGAAGAATACGGGGACTTCGTCCGCACTGGTAAATGAGATAGTCAGGTCCTTGAGGTGTAAATGAGCTGATCGAATTTCAATTAGGGCCGCGAGAGCTGAGCATCCGTCGAAAGTCGGTTGTCTCGAGCATTTTTGGACCGAATTCGAAATGTCTCAAGTCTACTTGGTACATGCAGCAAGACGTTGATTCTAGAAGAAGTTCGCTCCACCTCGCCACGGACCGCGACGACCACAGG
This sequence comes from Hypoxylon crocopeplum, assembly GCA_022578875.1. Taxonomy (NCBI): domain Eukaryota; kingdom Fungi; phylum Ascomycota; class Sordariomycetes; order Xylariales; family Hypoxylaceae; genus Hypoxylon; species Hypoxylon crocopeplum. The sequence continues at coordinate 121,917 of MU399590.1, read as the reverse complement.
CGAAGGCGCAGAGCCTGGGACAGGGGCCTCTCAATCAAAGGTAATACAGAAATAATACTATCTCTTAGTAGGGGTTTACTGACGTACTCAATCTCTGAATTATAGCGTTGAATGCATATGAGCCGCGGATTAAAGTCTTAGTTGACTCGCTCGTCTCCCAGATTTCACAGCAAACGGTTAATGTGACAGCTTGGACAATGTTTCTCACTTTTGATTCAGTTGGCGAGGTTGGTTTCGGGAAATCGTTCGGATGTGTCTCGAGCGGAATAGAGCACTCTGCGATCAAGGGCATTCACGACCATATGGCAGTTCTGGGCGTCATGGGTCTTGTTCCGTGGCTGCTAAACTTACTCACCCGTATTCCGGGTGCTACAGCTGGTTATGCCCCCATGTTCTCGTATTGTGCTTCGCGAGTTGAAGAGAACCGGAAGGTGAGTGTCTCAAATGAGGTGGCCGGCCTCTCAAGCACTTCCTTACCGCTTCCTTACCGCTTCCTTACCGCTCCCAGACTTTCGATCCAGAGGAATACCCCACGGACGTTATGTCTTGGCTCCTAAAAGCCGTCGTCGAGAAGGATATTTCCGCTTCGCCTACCGAAAAGTCTCTAGAGGAAGATGCTCGAGCCTTGCTCGTGGCCGGGAGCGACACGAGCGCATCAACTCTTGCGTCGGCCCTATTCTACCTTGCCAAGTTTCCCCTCGTTTTGAAGAAATTACAGGCTCAGATCGACATCGCTATGCCGAGTCCAGCGGACTGGACGTACGAGAAGATGAAGTCAATCACGTACCTGGATAATATCATCGACGAGGTCCTCCGCCTGAAACCTGCACTGCAAACTGGTGGCTATCGCGAAACGCCGGCCCAGGGTATTGAGATAGACGGGCAGTACATTCCGGGGTACACCAACGTCTTTGTGCCTCAGAAGGTGATCCATTTGGACGAGCGCTATGTATGCACTATCGAGAATTTTTCTACCCATATCTCCCCTTTGGCCTGTCGCTGATATAGGAGTTATTGCTCCCGGGACATCCGTAACTCGCTAGACATCTACAAGAGAAATACTGACCCCCGTCACAGTGGAAACAAGCCAAGGAGTTCATACCGGAAAGGTTCGGAGAGAGGAGTATCGAGATGGAGACCGATGGGGCTCCGTACATGCCTTTCGGTTCCGGTAAGTACCTAGCAGACAAAGCTTGATTTCCTTGTCTAGAAAAGTGTTCCTAACAAAATCAGGTGCCTTCTCCTGCCCTGGAAAGAATCTAGCGATGATGATGATGCGCATCGCGATCTCTCGCATCGCCCAGCACTTCGATATCTTATTCGCACCGGGTGAAACGGGCGAGGAGTTTGATAACGGAGCGATAGATGCCTTTACCACTATTTTGCCACCCCTGATGCTCGAGTTCCAGCTAAGGAAGCGATGAAAGATGGAAACTAAAAGACTCGGGGATGATTCGTCTTAAGGACGTATATGTCATTAGAGTCAAGTATTTAGCCACATGGTTTTCTTGTTTGGGGGAGAAGTTACCGTCATATTTCCGAGTCGTCCACGGGTGGCATCAGTTGGTGAATTCCATAATATGGCCATACATCACGTGATCTCCTAATAGAGGATAAATTACATCAGAGACTATAGCCGTTTGTACAAACAATTTTTCAATTATAACAAATAATCGATATTCAAACAGATCTTTGATTTGATTAGAAGAGATTCTTTCTGATAAGTCATAATACTAACCTAATGCGGTTATTAGCTACTATGTATATATCCAGCTATCACCAGAGGTTTCTACCCTAGCAAGTTCGATGGCTTGTTAAGTCCCACCATATTTTCACCTAATCAGTAGCTTATCACCGCAAACTACAACCTATGGATATCGTGAACAGATCCCTAGAACGAGTAAGCAGTCACGTACATAGGTACGTTGGGCGAAAGGAGGCTTAGAGTCGTTTGGATGATCACATGTGGTTCGTGCGCAAGATACGGGGTAGGGATGCAGGGTGATAATGCAGGGATCAAGATAACGCAAGGGCTGGGCGGAATAAAGGGGCTTGGCATTTATTTTCCAATCTAATCCTGACCTTGCCAACGTCAACTCAATGCTCGAAACTCCATTACACCCGATTAGCTAGGAGATAGTTAATTGTGATTGGTACCGAGAGAGCCTAAAATGACCGATACCCAAGTTGCAAGTTCCGACTACGAACATTTCTCCTCTATTCCTTGGTGTGCTCGACATCTTCACGGCTCCAAGATTATCACCGGATCGCCGGCAAGCCGCTTACCAAAACCCAATGGCGAGGACTCCTTATACGCAGAGACCCTCAAATCGCAAGCGACTATCCTAGCGATGCTGGAGGTCTATGAGGAACCCCACTCGCCTACGGAGCGCGTAGATTCCATCAAGACCTTTTTGACGCTGGGCTCCGGCCTCAATGGACATCCTGATGTTTGCCATGGCGGCATTGTTATGACGATCCTAGATGAAGTTACTGCTCTTCTTATCCCAATCAATCAGCAGCGTGGATTCATGCCTGAGATGCCGTATATGACGGCTTACCTGAACACGACATTTCTAAGACCCGTCCCAACCTGCGCAACCATTCTAGCGCAGGCTCGGACCTTGAAAGTTGAAGGGCGGAAGTACCTCGCAGAGGGGTGGATAGAAGATGCGGATGGTGTGGTATTGGCTCGCGCCGAAGCTTTATTTGTTCATTTGAAGAGCGCTCTATAATACAATCACCTCTAGGGGTTGTTCGAACGCGACGATCCGGGTTTGGCTATGACACTAGATCAAAGACATTGCTGGTAAGTATTCTCTGACATGGGTACTCAATTCGCCGACATAGCAACCAAACTTATCAGATCTAGGACAACAGTAACACGAGTTTTGTGCGGGGCAGCAGGACATCGTGCTTCGAAGAGAGTATTCGTCATAGAGGATACAATGATATCGCGTTTAGTGACTAGAAGGGGAAATGAGTACTAACTGGTGTTGAAGGTGGGGAATTGTTGTACGAGGTTCATATCTACTCCTTTAGAATATTTGAGACGTGTAAATAGTTAGGGGAGGTTGGTATGGAGTACCAATTAAAACAATGTCAACAAGAAATCCTCGAGCCTGTAGTATTATCTATCTATCTTATCCAAGATATAATATCTTAATATAGGCTTCTGCACTCCCAGTTACCTGACTCATTCGGGTCCCCTGTGACATACTTGGCTTGTTTCGGATAAGGACAAAGCGGCCGCTGGCTCTGAATACCCAATGAAGCAGAGTCGTTCACGAACTTCGTTGCGATGAGCTGATCAGGAGCCTCTCCGTCTTCAACCCATCTCATCATGGACAGGATGATGTCATGATCGGAGTCTTGGAATCCTGGTACGGAATGCGTTATGTCTCTGATCGACTGACTAGCACTGGCAATGTACCATGGCGCAAGATTCGAGCCGGAGCAGTGGTTCATGCCCGGGATCAGGAAGAAGCGATAGAAGTCGTCGAGGCTAACACCCTTCGGTTTAAGAGTCTGAGCTACTTGCTTGTAGAAGTGAATACTACTACCGGTGGGAATCAAAGCGTCTGCGTCCCCGTGGTACTTCAAGATTTTGCCTCCGCGTTTCATGAATGGTTGTAGATCAAAGTTGTCGGCTGTCGCACCACCGGGGTTGATGGAGTCTGCGAATTGAACATCGCTAAAAGTGAACTTGGTGTAATCCCAGGCGCTGTTATTGTATACCCAATATTGAAATAACCCGAAGCCAAGAGGCGTCAGATTGGGCCCCATAGCAAAAGTTGGATCAGTTCCGAGAGCCATACTCGGGAATACGTATGTTTGGTTGACATCAACCCAGGGATTATAGAATTTGTAAATAGTTGTGAGCTGTGCAGGAGTGAGACACGCTGTCGGATCTGAACCTGACGTGCAGAGAAGTGCCTCAAAGTCAAAGTTGCAGCCGTAGGGATCACTAATGATGCCGTCGACTAGTCCATCTTGAGGATCGCACTGTTTTTCAATCTCAGCCACCACGGCAGGAAAGATGGATGGGTCAATATGTCCAGGAGCCGATTCCGGAAGATTGTAGAGACCTTGTTGCAGAGTATTTGCAGCTAGACGAACAGTCCACCAAGCCGGAGCTCCAACGGATATTCCATCAAATGAATCGGGGTACATTTGGATTTCCTTAAGGCCTTGACGGCCTCCTGTCGAGCAACCCGCGTAATATGAGTACTTAATACCTTCAGATGCGGCGTAGTAAGTGGTGACGATTTCCTAAAATCCAACTATCAGCACGATGACTACGTCAGTGTGGCATGAAAAATACCTTGGAAAGCAAGATAGACCCGTGCATCGCTCGATGCGCCCAGTCAATGATACTCTCGGGAGCATTGAGGCCCCATGAACCGTCGACGGTATTCGATGAGTGGCCTGTGTCAGTTGACATGGTGGCAAATCCGTACTACCCAACTTCGTTAATCAGAAGCCATCGCCATTGTTTACTTGATTTTTTACCTGCGAGAGGGTACCCATATCGGGCCTATTTTGCGGTGCTAGGCATTAGCCATACATATAGTTGAATAGTGATACCAAATTCTAGTACCGATAGGTGTGCACTTGTCGTCGCCTGAGGACTTGTGCTGGGGGAGAAATTGCACACGATGCTCATACCAATTTATGCCTCCGCCAAACCCTCCATTTCCGGTGGTTAGGATCCGCTCGTTCCACGTCGTATCTGGGAGGAAGAGACCGAAATTATACGACGAGCTGTTTGAGGACTTGACGTTAACGCCGACAGCGCAAAGCGCCGGCAAACTCGTCGCATTGTATGGGAACGGGATATCCGTCTCGGCTTGACCGAAGCTGCCATTCAGCGGGACGGCCTCGACGAAGTTGACTGTGGCCTCAGGGTGATTTTTGAGGATGAGTTCGAAGGCCTCGGTTGTGCATTCACCTGAGACAGCTGTCGAACCCGCGAGGACTGCGAGTGGGATGGCCAGAGGTCCATGCATATTGGGCAAACGTGTTCGATAATCCCAAACAGATCACTGGAATATCAATGGAGCATGACCTAGTCGGCGGCTGCTCTTATATGTGGAGGGCCGGCAATTGCGCACGGCGAACATCGCATCAAGGATGACATGGGCATGTGGAGAGAACCGTTGCATCGGCATGATTTTTCACATTTGGAATACAACCAGAGGGCCGCTTAACATGGCAGTGGGGTTCACCGGGACCTACCCTATCCAGGCTTGGATCGGCGGATAATACGGATTGGGCAAGGAACAAGACCCGGATCGTGAGGAGTTCTGCAAGGCATTAGACCTAATTAAAGATAGTCCCCATAGAGCCCCATCACTAGGTGAGGGTTACTCCTTGCGTGCATCTACCGCGGCTCATTACCGTATCGACTTCACTTGAATCTTCCCCCTTAATCGGTAAAACCTCGGGACAAAAACCAGGTAACTACCACCTTTCCATGTGAATGCTGCCGATGAATTTTTACACGAGTTGTTCGAGTCTGTTGGCATCTTCATTTTTAGACATAAATAATACTAATTTCGTACACATAATTATTCTCATACTATAATAGCCAATCATTGTCTGCAAGTGGCCGGTTGGACTACCACTGGATTTCTCCGTTCCTGTCCGAGAAGGTCTTAGGTTAGTCGGGCCCCTTTTCCCAAGTGTAGCCATCTGCACGATTCCCTCGGCGCCAACATTAGGAGTATGTCCAGCCTCAGCATATCCACTAAAATTTAAACTACAACGACCAGGCCTCCTACGAGGTACAAGATTCTGGCGTAGTTCAGCGCAAGCATGTTCACGGCTACCTTGCTGCAATTGTACGAGCGGAAATTGTCCTCGTAGGACGGCGCGTTGGATCGTTGGTATCTAACGCGTGAACGAGAGACCCGTGCCGCGAACGCATGAGTACGACACGCGAGATATGGTGGCCCTCCACCTTCAGCAGGAGCGGTAGCATGGCTTCGGTGACGCGAACCCGTCCGAACAAGATGGGCACAAATGTCTGCTCAGAGCGCCGCTGTACCGGGGGGACGTGCATCCGGTTCCATGAAATCGGCGTTGGCGTTGTTGTTGACTAGCACGCCGAGTCGGCCGTGCTCATTCTCCATAGTTTGCGCAGCCCCCTAAATATATGCTTCGTCAGTGAGATCGAGGTGTTCTGCTGAGACCCGGAAGTCATGCGCTTGCAAGGAAGGCGCTACGTTGCTACACTAGAACACGTGAGCTGATGATGACATGGTAACCATGGTCTGTAGCAAGTGATTGGGTGATAGCTTCGCTAATGCTAATATTGGCACCGGTTATGAGGGTAGCTTGTGGTGAAGAGGTCATATTAATTGGATGAGATAGCTTTAAGCAGGTGTAGTTCGAGTAGCTGTAATATAGAATCATTCGTCGGGGAACAGTCAATAAGGAGGAATTCTATATATAAGTAATTGTATACTATGAAGATATTGGTTCGTTACTGGTATATTTATATACCTATGTTGATAACTCACATATGTATAATTTGTATAACCACATCAATTGGCATGGGCTAAGATTGGCTCTGTCTAGGTACCTAGGAGGTAGGTAGGCAACTTTCATATTTTATATGAATCCAGCCCGAGTGGAGATTGTAGGCTCGTACTAAGGTGGCTAAGACAGGGACGTATCGAATTTGCTTCGTCTAGCATGGCTTCCACGTGATTTATATAACATCAAGTTACCTCCTATGACCTTGAACTAGCCCCTGGTAGAACTCTTGGCAACTACTTACCTGGGAATTACTAGGACCACATCTAATACGTGCAATCATAAAAGTGATGATTTTCATATTTGATTATACAGAAGGAATAGGCAACACGTACCTTATACCTGCTCTTAATGTCTTCATACTGCGCACTTTACTGTTACTTTCATACGGCCATATCTACCTACCTACTAGAGGAAGGCCTTGTGGGAATTAGCCAGAACTGGATGCCATATAAATTTACTAGAATCTTTGTTAGGAGGCCACTTATGGTCTTACCTAGCATATTAATATGGGAATTTAACATCTTATGGTTCAAGCAATGTATAGTGGCCCCCAGATCGCCAAATCTAGGCTGGGAGCCTAGAAGGCCCGGCGCGGGGAGACTAGACGATATGAGATTCAAAATGAACATATTCGCAATGCCCTCATACATAATGTGTGCGCGCGAGCACATATGGTACATTGATGCATTGATACATAGATACCTCCTACATAAAGTACCTACCCATAGTTGCTCCTGGGAGCATGGACCTTGGATGCCGCCAGACTCTCGCCTACCTAACCCATCTGGTGCTACCTAGGTAATTTCGATGGATACCTGAGTAGCTCCTTCCAGTTGAAAATAACAACCTATTTATTTCACCCACCCTCCATAAAAAACCATACATAAATAAATATTTTCATCTCCCTACCATCATCCACCATACCAATATTCTACAACAATGATACAACATCTCTTCAACTTCTCACACCGATCAACTCCGCGCATCTGACAAACAGCACCCAAGATACCTAGGTAGGTACATAAGTCTTTTCACCTTCCCACTACTATCTACTGCACTAGTATTCCGTTAAGACTATATACCACCTCTTCACTCTTCTACTCCTACCTGCTACGCACCTCTTCTGCTTATCTTTCAACGCCCACTAACCTCACCCACAGTCTCTTCATAGCCTGTTGCAGGCCTCTGACAAATACTCTAGCAAATCTGCGAGATACACGACCCCAAAACTCATCAGGATACCAAGATGGCCACTCAAGGTTTCAACGACCGTGCCCACCCCTTGGCGATCTTTTCGATCGTTCCACTGGGCGTTCATGCCGATAAAATTATTCAACACCGCAAGAATAATCCTTATGTCTCGAAGCTGCATAATGATGAGCGTGCCTTAAATATTGGCCATTTTCAGACCTCGCCGTCCACTCTTGCAACTGTGGGCCGCCACCTTATGTCTAACATAGTCATTCCATTTCCGTTCATTTCGCAATTTCAATGTTCCTTCGAGATCGACACGGAGACCCGCGTGATCACACTTGTCGATAGGTCATCTAAGCAGACGACTAACGCTTATGGAGGGGAAGGTTCTGGATTTGCACCTGGAACTGATCGTAGAGTGGTTATTCAAGAGGATCTCAATACGACAATTACAATGGGACCTCCGAATAATCTTATCGTATTCCGCATAGAGTGGCACCAGGATGGCACCGAGACTCATGTGTACCGAAGGGAAGGATTCCGGATTCCATCCCACCTCGCAAGGACTCTATCCACAGACCCTACCAAGGATGCTATCCTGCCAACTAATCAAGCAACCAGAGCCGATACACCAGATGTGACCGAGTCGCCTATCACATATGACACGATCGACACAATTGGAAATGGAGCATTCGGGGAAGTAGTTATGGCCCGCGATAAGGACACTCTCAAGATAATGGCAGTCAAGATACTCCGACCAAAGAAAGGGCAGTCCGATACCATAATTCACCGCGAAGTTAACGCCCTCAAGACACTAAGTCACGTATGTTGATCAATCTTTACATTATTTCAGTCCAGCGCATACTGACATGCGTTCATTAGCCACACATAGTCTCCTACATAGGGTCGCAAGGTTGGGGGTCAACGACAATAGAGATCTTCATGGAGCTCAAACAAGGCAGCTTATCCTCGCTACTGTCCCCAGATGGCACGCATCAAATCCCCGACGGCAAATTTGTTTATTCATTCTTGCACCAGGTGCTTCAGGCCTTGGACTTTTTGGCAGTGAAGAATATCATTCACCGAGACATCAAGCCGGAAAATATTCTGTACAGTGCCCAGTCAAACCCCAAGTACCTGTTCTGCCTAGGTGACTTCGGTTTGTGCTTCGACCAACATCAAAATCGACGGGCTGATTCCTACGTCGGCACCCCTGCCTATATGGCACCGGAGATGGGCGTCGAGTTCCAGAGCAATAAGTTGGATATCTGGTCCCTGTTTATGACCTTGGTATGGGTATTCAACTTTGACGAGTTTCGAGACAAGGTCCGGACGCTCGCGCAGCCAGGTACCTTAACCGTAAAGGACAAGGCTATTACTTCTTACTTAATGAAGTATAGACACATGGCAGAGGAATGCCCCGGTGATCGAGCGTCAGCCGCGCAGATGCTCTTACAACTCTACGATGGGGAGGGTCTCACCACCCCACGAGACCAAGTCCGCCCCATTACGGGTTATGGCAGTACGTAACGATGACTAGTCTGAGGAGGATGACGCCGAGGGTGACGACCAGTTTGAGGGCAATTACTGAATACAGCCGGACGATAGCGTCGACTGAAGGAGGAACGACTCAGAGAGAAAGTTTTCGTCGCTTAAAGCTGATAGCAAGGAGGAGACGAGGAAACACCTACAGATTTCAGGACCTTGAGTGGTAAATGAACAACCGGAAACGTGAGGTCTGCTATCGCTATGTGCTATTAAATACAATAGAAATTCACACAATGTCCTATCCTGATTTTGTGACTGAATTACCAACGGTCGATTCCGTTAACGTGACAATTAAATTAGTAAACAACTGATATCTGGGTTAGGTATATCGTATAATTTCTTGGTACAGTGTATTGCAGTGAGAGTTTAGGATTAGAACTCGCATGGCCACCATGTACCTGATTCGCACACATTTCTGTAAAGGTGCTTCCGCAGCATAGTCACCACAACAAGAGACGGGCGGGAAGCTTTGTACTTGTCTTTTTAGCATCGATCTTGTAATTAATGCGAGCAAAAAGTGCTTCGGGACCCCATGGCATTCTACTAGATCTTCTATTTTGTTTAGCTAAAAAGGAGTAGGTTGTAAATGATGTTATTAATCCAAAGGTTCTACTACTTGAGCTTAAGTTTGATATCCAGGATATCAGACCTGGGATACCACTCACGAGGTGGTACTTGCACCCTCTTAGCTTGCACCGGCCACCCGCTACTTCCCAACGTTCTCTACTTACCTACCTATGTACCTAGGAGGTAGGTAATAAAATGCCTGGGGTATCTTACGAGGTACTAACCTAAGGTAGGGTGTTAGGCACCTATGTACTTCCTAGACGAGAATATAAGAAGGTGCCTAGGTAATAACTTAGGTACAAGTAAACAGACTCGAGGCTAATGCCCGTTTTAGCAATTACCAGAATTACCTAGCTAACTTGTTATTCGATAAGATTAATATTGATAGCCACTAGGTACTTGTACTGTGTTTTCTAGAGGGGGCCCATTGCTTGGTTGTTCAGTCCGGATGATTACAAATGTACCTATAGAGTGGGAGCTGGCAGATATTCATGGTATCCATAGCAGGTACGGGGCTATTCCCACGTCAACCGCAGGTTGCTTACCTTGTAGGTACCTAGGTAGGGATCTAAGGTATTCCCAAGGATAAACGGTACTAGGTACCTAATGTAGGTACCGGTCGGTAGGTCCATGTATGTAGAAGCTGTGACTCGCTTCGAACCTTAAACTGTGTTACTCATATGCAGGTACCGATGACTTCCACCCATGTAGCAAACCTTAACCATCCGTATTAACAGAAAAAAAAACAGATTGGCCAGGGCCTTATGCACCTACCCAACTTAAATCCACGTTTCTTTCTTCTCTACCACAATCATCATTCTTCATTCATACCACCTCATAATCCTACTTACTACTACTTCATCATTCCCTCCTCAATATCACATCAGTTTCGTCACTGCATACATAACCTCCACCTTCAGTCAGTTGAACAGCAATCCTATCATGGCTGACGATATCCGTCAGTTGGACAGCAATCCTATCATGGCCGACGATATTCGTCAGTTGAACAATAATCCTATCGTGGCCGACAATGCCAGAGGAGGCCTGTTCGAGATTAGGTGGGCTCTAGCACAGCTCGCTGAATATCCCGACAAACTCGAAGGTGCTAGGGAGCGCTTTTGCCGTAGCCCACCGCCCGGTTCATACAGGGTCCCAGATAACTCAATAGCAGAGACCCTAGACACCATCCCCTCTAGCGCGGAGGACAAACGTCTTCAGGAACGTAAGAGCCTTCTAGAACGAAATCGCCTTGAAAAGGAATACATTCAAATCAAGCTCGACCGTTTGGCCTCGTATCCTAAAGCACAATTCCGGGTTCAGAGATTCGAGGAGAAAAAGGCTGTAATCGAGGGGCTCATCAGCAAGACGCTTGATGTGGAGATCGGTAAAACTTTTTGCGCGATTGCCAAGGAAAATGTCAAGGCGAGATGGGTTGCGCAGGGGATCTGGAACGACAACTGGGACAATATGGCTGCTGGGGTTTGGAAACACCAGGAACCACCGTCACCGGAACCTTTGAAACCCAAGCCTAGCCCCACCGAAGACACTGTAAATGAAGTGTTCTGGACGGAGGATAGTCTAAAAAGAAGTCGTAATCGCAATCGCAATCACAAGCGGGCCAAAGTGGTGCGGGACCCCGAGCGCGAAGCATCACGCCCATTACACCAGTTCCTCTACCAGGTGGCAAGAGAAGAGGAACGACTCAACGACGAGTTGGAAACTAGGAATCTGTTGGTAGCCCAGTACGCGTTGGATGCCGATGATGACTTTACCGGTGGACTTCAAAAGATCGGAACGAGAGCATACGAAAGGGTCAAGAACAAGTGGATCAAATGGGGCATCTGGGACAATGGCTGGGGAGTGCTTCCCGGCATGACTTGGAAGCACGAACGGCCTCTAGCAGACTTCCTTAATCGTGAGCTCATCGATTTTGCGAAACAGTATTCACTTGATGGTGGAACTTATCCGGACTCCGTACCATTCCGGAATCGCCCCGCCGATACAGGAAACCGAGCTTCTATTACTAGGAAGAAACATGTGCGTTTCGTATTACCGGATGAGCAAGACCAGGCGGAGGAAGAAGCACCCAAAACCAGTTCGACTCAGGCTCTAACAGACGCGACATCCTGCCCCACACGTTCGGTGAGGACAGTTCAAGCCTCTAGTTCGGATCAGGCAAGTCCTGACAGACGATCGAATGTGCTGGAGGAGAAATTCTCTCCGAATTTGCCCTTGTCACACGGAGTAGGAAGGCCAGCACCCAAGGATCAAGCCCTGGATTCGCAGGAAAATCTTTATTACAAGAGTCGTCCTGTCTTCAATGAACTTACATTTTCCCATTCGAGCATTTAACATAGGGTAATGCTAAGAGTACAAACGCTACGAGTCGGGGGGGACTCACGGCACCATGGGAAGATTTCCCCTTACTACCAAGTTTGTTTCATTAGCTCATAGACTGAGGAGAGGGTCATGGAACGCCTCAATATGCAGGTTGTGCGGGCGTTCAGGTTATCTTTCGAGGGGCATGCAGTAGTATTTGGAAGGAGGTCAATCAATCACGATGATGTCTCGATGGTTTAATCAACCAGAATCGAGGGTTAGCTCCTACCATTAAATCGAGAATTTCCGATTCACAGAATCAATTCATTTCTGTGCAAACGTGTAAACGACGAATCTGCGAGAACGGAAAGGCTGGTTCTCTTCCTAACGTCAAACCTAATCATCTGTTGCCAGGAAGAATATATGGACTGCGGTATATTCCTCCTCTGTTCATCCGTAAACGTTCAATATCGTTTTCTCGCTGCTTTCTATCTATAACCAAGTTAGTCGTCACCCGTTAAAGATATTAGCGAATAACGTCGTGGGGTAGTACAGAGCGAAAGGTAGGGGATAGAGGCTCACGATGGATAGCGGAGATTTGATTTGAAACAATACACTTGTTTCCCCCGACAAGTGCTTATAGTTGCCTAAGATGTATGTGATGCTGTATTTCTAAGACTCTTTTAGTGCGATTGAAGCTGAGAGGTTTTTAGCAGGTAATCTTACGGCCGGTGTGAATTATATTTTTGTATTCGCCAGGCCTCTAAGATTGTGTGCTATTACAAGAATTAGTATGTACTTATCGATTTGAATCTCTTATGATTCATTCCAGGATATATTAGAATATTAATTGATTGAAGAAGTTGTGTGTATAGACGTCCGATGGTCTCTGATGTAATTGGAAGAGATCATGTGATGTATACCTGGTTATATAATCCGCTATATCCAATGTGTGCCACACGTACATACGCCACTGGAACCTTGAATGCGCTAGTGCACGGATCAACAAACCCACATATCGTGGAGTGTGACAGCAAGGATATCAAATTACCTAAGCATCTTGTTGTAGCCCCCATTTCAATATCGTCCCCTCTATTATCCAACCATTCCTCTCACCTAGGCAATACCCAGGAACCGACTAACTTCTCACTCAAGTGCATCGTCTACGAGCGGTAAGTCGACCAAGCGCTGTACATACGTTCCTCCTGGCCCGGCGAAAATTCTTCATAACAAGCGCTGATTCAAAACACAGTCAGCGAACGGAATCACAATGACAATGAGGGATAGAGAGCTACGTACTCGTCGCTGTAATCCATGTAGTTGTGGATAGGATCGACGCCTCCGCCCGGGCAACTATCACGTCCCACGGGGCATCCGCTAGAAGCGGAGGCTTGCGGACTTGTATCGTCAACCGAATCACCTGGCTCCCGGCAGCCGCCCTGGAAGGTGTGGTAAAGGCCCATCCAGTGTCCAGTCTAGCATCACAAGTCAGTCATCCTATCAAGATACCTATATAGGCTAAGACTTACTTCGTGAATAGCAGTTCCTCCGAGATCGTAGGGTGCTGCGTCACCGCCAGGAACCGAGGCACCTAAGATGGTACATCCATCTTGATAGAACGCCGTCGAGCCGGATGAGACGCTGTCGGGGAAGTAGCAGTAGCTGGTGAGATGTAAGCAGCTAGTCATGATCAGACCTTCTCTTAAAGTTGGTGCTACTCACCCGAGCAGGCCGCCTCCCAGGTTACCAAGGAAGTAGATGTTGAGGTCCGAGTAGGTGCCCTTGCGAAGCGCCCTCTTCATGGCGAGCTCGTTGCCGTCTGCGGCCCAGTTAGAGTTGACGGTCCATTCAGTGCTGATGAGGTTAAACGTGATCCCGTGCGGGGAATAAGCAGCGTTCATCACATCAAGTTGATCGTCAATCATTGTTTGCTACACATGAGTTAGCAACGGTGTCGAGATGTTTCGTATCTTTCTACCTACAGTCAGGTAACCGCCCGAAATACTTGTGGACGAAGCTACGACGTGAAAGTATGTGTTCACGGTGATCGACGCAAGGGCATTGAACTCGCCCTTGGCACGTTGCTCCCGCTCCTTGGCAAGCATGGCCTTCGAGGCGGCGATCTGCGCCTCGGTTGGCTCAGGGGTACCGCAAAGCCTCGTGGAATTTCCGTCGAAGACGTATTTAGCTGCGGCCGGCAAAGCCAGCAGGGCAGCCACGGCAGCAGATTTGAACAACATTGCGATGATAAACCTGAGAGGTTTGCACTCTAGAGAAGATGAGAAGCTAGAGTGGATGAGACGGTTGTGACGGAAAACCGAGTGCTAGTTACGAGCCAGAAGGTGTCTCTTATAGTCGATCACATGGCTGCAGAGGAAGATAAAGCTTCTCTGACAGACTATCGACTAGGTATCTAACTCGGGCTGTGCGAAGCTACCCGGCTCTCAGTTACCTGCCTAATTCGCACCATCGTGCAATATCGACTGCACGTTTCGACGCACGGCGAACTCTGCGATACGATACGAAAACCGCGGGTATGCTGCGTGACGCGCGTTGCTAACCAATCATCCCTTGCCATCTCCAGCAAGATTAGTCGAGGTATGAGGGTGCGCAACTTTGATGCTTCTAGAAGATGCCAAGACAGCCAAGATACAGGTTCTCGACTACGAAAGAGCCCTACCTGTAAGAAGGAGGTTACCAGTGACAGCCCTGAAGGCATAGCAGACAATCCGTAAAGAGAAGCTGGAGAGGCCCTTGTCAGACGCACCTGACAATCCTTTCTTGAAGCAATTTATAGATGGCCCTATCAGCTCAAGTACCGCGGTTCGCACATACCGGGAACGGTGTGGTAAGCGCGCAGGCATTTTTCCCCGAAGATATCGGCAAGGACCGATCACGGCAGCTTGGCGGAGGGGACCCCCCCTGATCAGCAGGAGCAGTAAGCTGAAATTGTTGGATCGAATCTGCCGTAGCATATCAACCCGCCCTGATCCCCCGACATGCAAGAAATGCTAACTGCCATTCCTGTCGCTTCACCGACCAGGTAATAATACCACCGTCCAATTACCACCGACGACTTTGATTAATGCAGGTCACCCGGCTTGGTACAGCAGAAGATAAGGTTGACAACCCATGAGCAGAAACCCGACCAATTGCCCGTTCTGGTTGTTACGAGGTATAGAACCGTTACCCTGGTTGCGGGACCAGCATGACAACATCTGCAATCTATGTAAATAGCAGGTAGCCACACCTGAGTAGATTAACACGGGTGATTCGGCCACCCAGCGGCGAAGGCGATTGAGTCGTGGGCTGGACTTCTGGCGGGCTTCACGAGAGCAGAAGAGATAAAAAAAAACCCTCTCTCTCTCTCCAACGAGATACCGCCAACGCCAAGCTGCCAAGCATGTAACGTTGAGTCCCGTTGACACCCATCATCGTATTGCCCACGATAGCTTTAAGCGCCGTCTACGTCAGATTCCGAGGCAACTTCTTGTTTATGCCTGCTCGTCGGTATGCGCGTCGCTGCTGCTCGACTGATTGCCGGGCGAAAAGGGCTCGGACTCGCGTTGGTCGCCAAAGAAACTCTTGCCGATAGACCAAGATTCATCCCATCGTCTTTTAGCGCGCTACGGTAGACTTTGCGGTCGGATGCACTCAGGATCTGTGTTTCGGCGGTCGACGTATTATCTTTGACAGGAACTGCCGGATTTTTGGAATGGTGCTTATCGTGCTTGCCGGCGGCCTGATGATGGCATTGATTATTCCATTCTGAGCATCCAGATTGATCACATTCAAACAGATTTCCTTCGATCGTTGAAATAACCCGAGCAAGCTGAGTTCGACCATCGAGAGGTCTCGTTATCGATGGAATTTTGAAGGAGTCTCGGCAATCTCATGAGCTAATCTGTTCATAGATTGTCGAGGTCGATCAATGGATACAGAGGGAGTAGAAGAAAGGTAGGTATGATTCCTCAACTTATTGTATATCAATACCAATTATAGCGCGTAGATTGGCGAGAAGGTTGATATCAAGATATGCTGTCGCCAAATTTAGCACATGATGGAAGGCTAGCTAAAGGAAAATTAAATCTGTATAGGACATACAGTTCCTGTTCAAGTGGTAGATGCGACGTTAAACCTGAAAATGACTATGAGAACCCCGTCTATAAGTAAGGTCTTGATCAAAGGAAGTTTGCTCCAAAGGGGAGAAGGCAGAAAACTCTAGATCAACTTCAACAAATTCCCTTTCGCGAAGCAGTATCGGATAGTCTACCGGGATCAAGATTGCAGCTAATACTAGGTAGGCACGCACTTGGCTCTACGAGACCTTAATCCCCTCAAACCCTTTAATCGCTATTATTGTAGGTTCGATTTGTTTATCACAACTGGTGGCTTACAGGCCATCTAGGCAAAGTGATCTGAAGAGCGGTTAGACTAGCTCACAGGCTAGGAGAGTTGTAACCCTCATATTAGTCACGTTGATATAAAGGAGCGAACGCCGACGGGTGTGAAGGGTCGTATAAAAGACGGCAAGAAAGAAATACGCCCTTTACGGATTAGAAAAATATCCCATTGGCGAGATGGAATCCAAGTCCAAGGGAGACGCTATGGACTGGTAGTAGCTGTCTCGGTTAGCTAGCTTGGACTTAGAATGATATGACACAAGATGATCGGCGGTGGAATGAGGCTAACCATCCATCCATTGCCCACTGACGTCTAAACTAACTTCCCCACGTTCCGAGCGTTCGGGACGCGTGCGTAGGATTCGCCTGTGAGGGTCCAACGACCTGGATGGCTGAAAAGAGAAATCGCCTGTGCCCTTACCGCATGTCGTGCCCAGGTAGCCTGCAGACGCCATCAAGGTACTCGATTTTCTGTCTTGGATAAAACACCGAGGCCCCCTAACAAGTTAGATTCAATACGGGTTCTCATGGAGGACCTATTCATACAAGTTCGGGTACCTCTCAAATGAATGGCTGGAAGGGATAATACGTCGAGACCGTGTCGGAGGAACGCCAACCTACATCTAACTGTTATTGTTCATATAGAAATACGATGGCAAGTTGAATGTGTCAAGACAGAAGTGGATGCAACGAACTCACTAGGAAAATTGTTGAGTAAGCGTTAGCGAGTGTTCGGTCAGGGCACTCTGTAAATAAGTTGCGCATGCACTTTAGAGATGATGTGGCACTTCGAGATACACAATCTGCTCAACAGTGGATTTCAACTTGCGATTTCCCAAGTTTCCTTGCCATTAATCTCGTCGCCTCGTCAATCCTCCTGTCCCTACCCCCGTTCCTGCCCCCGACCCTGTCCTCGGCTCCATCGAATCTCAATAGCCTAGGATATTCTCCATCAAAATCCCAATTCGTGTGCATATTTATTCTTTCTTTCTTTCTCCTTCACTTCCATCACCGATATATCATTTGCAAGACCAGCATTCACCGACAGGGTCGTATCCGACTCCGAAGTCCGTAGGGAACCTGCAGTATAGCGAATAGCCGATGCAGACGAGCTCCCCCGACTTCATAACACATTCTGCTGGTACCCGTGGCATCTCGAACGGTTTGCACTCCGACTCGACTTTGTCTGTGTCTGTGGTAGATGTCGCTGGCGGAGGGGGAGCGGTTTCGGTGTCATTTGCGACCATGTTCGAGCCTAGAGCTTGGATGTAGATCTGTGCCAAATTATAATCACGGCCCGTAGGAACCGCGATGGCGAAGTGCGAACATGCCAGAAAAGCTAACAGGTGTAGATACGCCGCAGTTCGCATGGCTGGTTCTATCGTGTGCGTTATTGTTGAGAAAATGATTAGGCATATGCTTGGTAGTTCGTGATCTTGGCCCTAATACTTCGACACATACTTAGGTACTATCTAAGGTACCTATGCACTTTACGACAGTTGTCCATTATATAGTTTTAGTTGGAGTCCAGTCGAATGGCGTCTCTGACGTCGTGACTCGTCGTTCTGTTTACCGTGTCGGCTAAATACCACGAGGCCACCAGGATCACAGTTAAGGCCAACGTAGCTCCTTGGAGGTTAGTACCGTTTATATCTGCGGCGACCATGATTGGATGCTTTCAACAGCCGAATGATTGATTCGGTACATGAACGGAACATTTAGCGGAGAGTGGGTTTAATACAATATGTCTTATCCCTTGTACTTGCCCATTTATTCTAGAGGGTTCGATCATTTGGAATGAGTACCGGTATATTCTTAGGTTTTCCATGAAGTTCATCCGGTCATTCAATCAAACTTCTGCATGGGAATTCGGTGGGAAGCATGCGTGCAGATAATGAAATAGGTGTCATTCTCGGTCCCTTTCTAGGAATAATTAAACTATAAGTGAAGATCTAAAGGGAAAGGGGTGTTATCATTCCCTAGGTGAAGTTCCTATGCTTGAGGTCGGTATTGCATCATACTCTAGCGATACGTTCGGCCTCTGCGTCTGCGAAACTCGTTGGTCTTCTTCGCTGAGTCATCTCCGCGTTTCCTAAGACGAATATCGAGGGGTTTTGAATGAACATTTGATCCATATCTTCAAGTGTTCTTCGTGACGTCTCAGGGTAGAATAGAAGTACGATAGGGAAATAGCAGAAACAGAGAACGCCAAATACTGCTCACGTTAGAGACTGTTATAGACTGCAAGATAGGATTGGTGATCCCCATATTAAGTACTCACTTAGGTAGAATGCCCAACCCAGAGATTCGATTCCCACTTTAGTAAACTGCGTAACCACGAAGCCGAACAGCCAGTTGGTCCCGGTCGCAGCAGCCGCACCACGCGTCCGCCAGCCGAGCGAGTTCACTTCAGCGCTGTAGACCCACGGCACGCTCGAGAAGCTCGTGCCGAAGAAAACGTGATACACAATAAACATGGCGGTCGTGACATTGCCCATCTGGTTGACATGTGAGCATGGATCCGCAGTTGCAGGACGCGTAAACTAACTAATTTTCGCTTCGAAATATCGATCTCACTTTCTCTAAGACTAAGAGACGCAATCACATGACATACGCCCATTGTAATAGCACCGTATAGCATCATTCTGTTAAGAGTTAGCGACATATGATAAGATGCCCATGGTATTATGATGCATACTTTCGTCGGCCAAAACGATCGATGACGATCAAGCTCCCAAATGCGGACACGAGGTAGACTGTACTGCTAATAGCAGAAATAAGTCGGCTCATTTCTTGGTTGAAACCAACGGTTTCGGTGAGTAATGTGGGAAGATAGAATCCTGTTAGAGAAGTTAGGATAATTCGCGGATGGGAAGAAAAGGGGAAATTCGTCACCTAAAGCATTAATGCCGCTAAATTGCTGCATTAGCTGCGTTCCGCATGACAGTATCAGCCGCCGAAAGTTATGCGTCTTGTCTCTGAAGCAAAGGACGTCCCTAATTGGCGTGCGGTCTTCTCTCTCAAGTTCTATGGCCACTTTGATTGAACGGAACTCGGCTGTCACTATCGCATCATTCGTCGCGATATCCTTTCCAGCAAGTCGGGCAAGCACTTCTAGGGCCTTCTTATCCTCTCCCGCTAACAGTAGCCATCGTGGGGTCTCGGGCACCAAGACGAGAAGTGGAGCTATCATAAAAAAGAAGACTATTTGAAATGCAAGAGGAAACCGCCATTGAAACGGGCCTCCCTGGGAGTACAAGGCGTAACTGATCCAGTTCGCTACCGCAAACATCGAGACGTTGGAAGAGGCGCCGATAACCACCAACTTTCCACGTTGGTGAGACTTGGCGCACTCGGATAGCTAGACGCTTGTATGTCAGGTATATATCGCCCCTTTTACACCAAGATCCATGGGTTGAGCTTACATAAACAGGCGTCGTTGTCGACGTTAAACCAATGCCAAAACCGTTCACCAGTCGCCCTATAATCATCTGGGGTTGATGCCATGCCAGAAACTGTAATGTTGCTCCAATCAAGTTGAATAGCAAGCCCCAAGCAATAGTCTTCTTCCGACCTAGTTTGTCACCCGAAAAGAAGGCCGCGATTGATCCAACAAAAGCGCCGAGCTTAAGAAGTTAGTCTCATTGCATAAATTAGTCGCAGGACGTAGAGGAGTAAAATACTCACGAAAAAGCAGCTCGAGGTGATGCCTGAAATGTTTGCATCGAGGATCTCAGGGAACAACGCTTTGAAATTGTCGGAAACTAGAACGCCGGCGAATACCCCCTATTCACCGCCAGGTCAGTCACATTCACCGCACGCCCTGCTACTAGCCACATACCTGACAATAACCAAACCAGCACGACGAAACTAAATGAAATTGTCAACAGACGTTTCGCAGTTGGTGGAGCGTTCTTACGGGCATCAACAAGTGTGATCAAAGCGATCAGTCTACCGCCGTAAATCCGGCTTTTACTTCGTATCATCTTGTGCTTCGTCGATCAATAAATAGGTACTCTAGAAAATTCGTAATAGTAACTTAAGAGAGCAACTCTAGACAAGAGTGATATAGCAACGATAGGTACTCAAGTAGGGGTAGACATCGTGAGCGAGGTGCGTTGGCAGTTTTGATGTACGAAAATCAACGTTATCTCGGGCTTTCAACGCCGACGCCGGCTGCATCTATCGCGAGTCCGGCCTTGGCTTGCAGCCGGAGGCTCCCGCGAACGGTATCGCTCCGGCCCTAGACCGCAAGTCGAAGACTATGTGGAGCCGTACCACTGATGACTTGATTAGGGGTAGGGACAGTTCGGCGATACGAGCCTAGTCTGCCCATGATAAGAGCCACAGTTTTATTCCCGGGTATAACCATGTGCGTACGACCAACGAGCGAATTCATTGGGAATCTATAATCCTGAACTGAGGACTTTATAGGAAGAAAGTCGGCCAGCTATAATTGTAGCTATGTTTCTGACGGCTCCTTGGTGTTTAAGCCTTCGTCGGGTCTGGATTCTTCAAGTGTCCAAACCTCAATGATTCCATGCCCGGATCAAAAGGTAGTTCGATATTCCACCTGCAATTAAGCACGCCCCTGATCACATCGTAGCATGCACCGATTCTGACAACCTCCACAGATGGTCCACTGAAATTCAGGAGCGTGGAGCTTCGACCGTGAACCCACCACTTCAGGAGCCCACAATCAGTCACGATGTCCGCGATGTCGTTGAGCTCCTTGTTTATATCTTCCACCCGATACTTCGTGCCCGAATTGTCAACGTCAGCGGTTAACCTATTTATATCAACGTCTTCATTAAGGAGCGCTTACTAGTCCTGACAGATTGGCCAAGCTGCCTAGGAGTGGTATTCTCCGCGATGGTCGGGCTCGTTAAAGCGTCCTTGAATGTGACTAGAACCAAAATATTCCCGTTAACGTCGGAAGCCTCCAAGGTAGTAACTAGGTCGACGTTCTTCACCATTGGGTAGTTGCGCTTGTATCGTGCGACGACACAACTGGAATGTCAAGATCCTGCGTCAGATGATCAACTCTAGGGCTGATACATTTGATTTGTCTCCTCCGAGCTTCCGTTCAGAGTCCTCACT
The DNA here is from genome assembly GCA_022578875.1 of Hypoxylon crocopeplum. Classification (NCBI taxonomy): domain Eukaryota; kingdom Fungi; phylum Ascomycota; class Sordariomycetes; order Xylariales; family Hypoxylaceae; genus Hypoxylon; species Hypoxylon crocopeplum. The sequence continues at coordinate 100,243 of MU399590.1, read as the reverse complement.
GAAAAGAAGCTGTATTACCTACGCTTCGGAGCGGCTTCAAATGATCGAGTTGTGCTTTGGTTCGATCATACCGGAGGCCATCCCGTTTTATCGTGTTGGAATCGATACTTGCCTACCTCCTAGGTACTTAACCAATAGGGCTATGAATGGAAAGAACTATTCCGAACTTCATGCTTGATCTAGCTAATTAGAATTATTTTCAACTTTGAGTTCTTGTGCTTAAGAATTGGATTACCTTGCTTCATATTACAACTAAAGACCAGATATAGCTGCAAACCCAGGATCTAAGTAGCGAGCATATCTGTCCTCGTCGATCGCGAAAGGGTGTTCTCTTTGAGTCTTAGGCGATCTTTTCCTCATGCATCGTCAACGGTTCGTGTGTTTCAACCAAAGCTGAAGAGGCCACTGCAGCGTATCAGGATACGGTTCAAGTGTCTGCTTATCAGGGGCTTGCAAATTACGAAGTATCATCAGCGCAATGAATAGAATAGCTGAATGAACGCATATCTATCTCGTATGAGATAATATGATGAATCGCAGTATGATGCCCAACTTGTACATTGTGATCGTAGCTGATGATTCGTCGAGTTCGTATTGCTTACGTACAACATGCCCATTGGCCGAAGGACTGATCGTCGCAATGCGACAGCATCACAGCTCGTATTCTAAATTAGAATGTTTACTTGGGGTAGCCTATTATTCTGCCTGGCGTTCTTTAGAGATATATATCATCGTCCGAGTTCCATCAACCATAATCCAAATCTACCACACCAACACAACAACTTCCATCAACTTCAACAACAGTATCATCTCATCAAACAATACAGCAATTATGGCAGCTAAACGACAAACCATCACTGCGGCGCTTTTCACAGCCCTTCTGGGTACTGCCAGCGTCGTCTCAGCTGCACCTAGCCCAGCCACTGGTGTCTCCAAGGGTTTCAAGCTGGTCGCCCACATCATCAGCGCCGATAAGACCCTCTCAGTGCCCATTCAAGGTGCCCTCCTCGAAGGCGCGCATGTGGGCGCCGGCCTCAATACCGCTATACTAAACACAACCAGCCCTGGCCAAATTTTCTACCAGAACGGTACGGCCGAAGAAGTTAGCTCTGGAAAGTCCAGCATCCTCTCCGACGGTGGTACGCCGCCCTTCCCGTTCGGCGTCCGCGTGACCCTGAACTCCAGCGACCTCATCGAGCCGGTCGCGCTCGCCATCAACGGCGATATCGGTACTCCAGGCGTCACATTAACCACGCCTGTCCTGGGTCCCGGCGAACTGAAGTACGAGAAGGCTAGTTTCATCGCCTGTGACGAGACTATCGCGTACTACGGCCCCTCGTGGCATTTCGCCGTCGTGAAGGCGTTTGAAGCCTACCCAGAGCCCGCCATCATCCCTGAGAATTGCGTCCAGATTAGCCTAGTGCCGCAGTGCGCTTCGCTTCCCGACCTGCCCGCGGGCAGCCAGTCCAGCCATGAATTTGCGCATGATGTCCGCTGCTCCAAATAGGACACATCATGATTAATTTCGGGACATGGTTTGGAGAAATAAGTTTAGAGCATGGTTTATAGATATTGCATTGTTTTGAGGATTCAGGAGAGACTTGTTGGTCATGTGTTAGCTTCTATTGAATTTGTAAACAATGATTATAGATTAATCTTGAAGTATTTTCTCCAAGACCCCGAGACTTTTCGGAGTGGAATTTAGAGCTACTTTACTCACAGAGATAAAAGCTCTCTATAGTAAGGTCCATCCAGGGTGGTGTTGTAGGCGGTGTTGTCTACAAAGGGTCATCGTCAACTTGGAGGCGGACGGTCTTTTCTCTAGGGGTGCTGCGATTAAATAATATTAGAAATACCGGCTATATCACTCAGAGGTTTAATACTTGCTAATATAGCCTAACTACTAAATCTACAACTTGACTAGAAATCGGGATGAGACGTCCTTTAGAAACGGTAATGTGTCCAATAGTGTGGAACGGGGAGATTCCGACTGGATGTGACGGTGACGACAGCTAACTGGGTACCTAGACCTTCCGATATATGCGAAAGATCATGTAGTTTCTTCAAGGCACTTCTTGGCTCTTAACGTCTCATACATTCGGTAGGAGGAAGTCAACCGTTAACTTTACTATAGGAGAGTCCTACTCGAGCGAACTAACTGCTAATCTTTGACAATTTTGAGACCTTGTACATGAGAAAATCCTCAGCTAATAATCCTCCGCCCACATTGGCATGGAGAGATGGATCGATCGTGACCATACATCCATATTTGAAAAGTGATGGCTACACGCACTTGTAGTCGTAGCCAGTACCGGATTTCCTTCGATAAACCTGCCACACTTACAGAAGGGCTTCATCATATTTTGTTCCACCAGAGGTAGAAGTGAGAAGCCCGATCCATTTTTCAATCCTTCCAACACGAGGCGCATGCTGAAACGATCAGAGAGCCACGGATCCCCATCATTGATACGCCTATACGTGAGAAGTTCGGTCTGGATAGCTGCCCAGAGCACCCCCAAGTCTTTGCTCTCTCCGTAGAAGTTCGAGAACCAGTCATGGTCACACTTACTATGGTCCTCGTCGTCATCTGATTCCCTATCAGACAGGCCATCATAGTTGATACCCTCCATGAAGTCAAAGTTGTCTTCATAGTCAATGTCTGTAGCAGTCCCGTCCCCTCGACCTTCTGGGACACCTGTAGTGTGTTCTGGTCGTCTTTCCTGCTGGGCAAATCTCAAAACTGCTAGGAAAACCTCCCATCCAAGCCTCACTTCTGCTGTCCAACTAGCCAAGATTTCTCTCGGCAGCTGATCTGCGAGCTGAACAGGATCAATAGGGGTATGTGTGCATTTCTCGCCCGAGTCGCTCCCCATTAGCGCCCCGACTGAGATGTCTGCCTGTTCAAGCGGGTTCGCGCCGTGGACGAGCATGCAAACTAAACAGGCCAGAACTCCAAACAGGTTCTCGTTCTCACAACCCCGTTGTGACAGATAGAAGGCAGTGAGAACGAGCGAATGGAGTGGTCCTAGCTGGAGTTTACAATTGCATTTCTCACACATCCTCACGAAGAGGCCACTGGGAGTATTTATTTCAGGCGCATGGCTTGAATTGAATATCGCAGCGATGGAGTGGCAGACCGTCTGCACAGATGTGTGGCAAAACATATGTTTCCACGAAAATGGGATACTCGCGTTCCCTTGTGCCTGTAGGGCCCGAACGCAAGGAGAGTCTGCATCCCATCGCCCGCAGACATCTATTTCTTCTCCGGAGAATCGGCTAACCATTTTAAAGCGGTCATTAACCATCGAGGGCGTACACGATGTATGAGCTTTGAGGATGGACATCATGAGATTATCTATCAGAGTATGGCCGAGCTCATTGATGTAGAGATTCTTCACCAAATTTCGTCCACCGAGGGATTTTGTGAGTACGCCAACCACATCGCAGCATGTCCTTGCTCCATCCAGGTAGCTAGTTGCGAGGTGGAAGGGATATAATCGAGTGAGGTCAAGGTTTGCAGCCCTTGTAATCTGGATGGTTTCTTCAAGAAATTCTCCGTTTCGAGCCATGATAGCGAATGCTATGGACTCATTTGTCAACTCAGGGGTAGAACGGCGAGCTGCGTCGGCAAGTTGAATTGTTGACAAGGGTAAGTCCTTGGCGTTGATGGTGCTAAAGCTATTGGACTCCAAGGCATCCTGGAGCTTCTTAACCAGGTCTGACGGGCTCTGATCACTGGTCCACTCAGCCCAGTCTTCAGGATCACCCAGGCCAAAGTTATCAGCCCCTTCGAGAGCATCTGAGGGGATTTCGCAATCTGTTGGTAAGTCGCAATGTATGCTCCAGAAGCATAGTGACGACGGAGGAATGACGTCTCGTGGATGGTTTGTCGGCTGTTCCGTAGATGTTCCACCAAACAGCTGGTCACCCGGTGATCCTAAGGTGGCAGCAGGAGTATTGGGTGATGTATGTGCATCGAGAAACTGGTCAAAGCTAAGAAGCTGGGGTGACCAATGAGTAGGGCCAACCCCCCAGTGCTTGACTGTCTTGAAGGTGAAAAGCCAGAATTGGTGAAGCCAAGTGGTAACAATCCTATGCTAGCTGTCAGTACTTCTCAACAGGTCAGGCTGGTAGAACCCACTTCTTATCGGAGCTAGGCATGTCTTTGAGGAAGTCATCATGTCGTCCTTGTATGAGGAATCGTGCCCTATCTGTGTGCCTCTTGCGCCGTACAGCCAATGTGGTGGGTGACGGCACATTCGTTGGCGATGGAATATTATTTGGAGATAGCCCATTCATTACCTGCATAGGGCTGAATACAGATATGTCGCTCGGCGTTGAGTGGGCATCGGAAGGAGAGGGTATTCCATATTCGCGTCCCATAGAAGCCCTCAAAGCCTTGTAAGGGAGGTTCCATGGGGTGAACCTGCCTAGTAGGTCAGCCAGCTAGGTAACCGAATCAGTGTGCTTCCATCAATCGACTCACACCGCCTCACTCAACAGTATAGCCGCCTCTGCTCTCGCCTGGTCGTTGATATGTCTCCGTAGTCGCTTTTTGTCGATCACTTCGCCTTTGTATCTCACGCCACCAGTGATCTCTCCGTCTCGATCCCGTTTACCTAAAGCGACAATAGCCTTTTCTTTTGCGGAGGATGGGACACTTTTGAATATGCCCCATTTCTTGAAGTAGTATTTGTACTGTCGCACACTAGCAAGATTGTTAGAGATCATTTAAGAAAAAGAACGGATATCTAGAATCATGAGTTAGGTAGTAACACATACTTCGCATCAAATCTGTACTCAGACTTCATAGTAGTAGCGATATTTTCAACGGAACGCCCTTCGTCGATATACAATGACTTGATCGTATCCTTGTGGCAGTCCCACCGCTTCTTGAAGGGTACATTTAGGAAGAAAGGATCGGAGCTATTGGCTTCTGCCATTTTAAAAAATTCAGCTGCGTCTCCCACGGCGAGCTGGATTGCCTCGTAACATGTCTTGGGTGGTTGTTCGAGAAGAATGAAAATTCGGTGCGATGAAGGGTCAGCGCGACTATTAATCACAACGGCGACGGCGGGGAAAGTAAGAGGCAACCGTTTGGCGAACCTTGGGCAATCCAGACTGGTTGCCTTCTGCATAAAATAAAGCATTGCATATGAAAGACGTACTGTTACACGAACCTGCGGGAGTGCCCTGGTGGCGGGAATGATATATGTAGCAGCAACGTGCGTCAGCCATCTGCAACCAAAAGTACAATAGCCAATCATACCTGAACAGACACTGGACGGCATGAAACATGCATGTGGGACACACAAAGTCACAGCGCTGAAAAATACAACGCTATTGTATCCTATGAAAGGGCGTACCTCAAGCCTACCCCTAGCAAAAGGACAAAAACCAACCACAGCTCATGGATGAGCCGCATAAAACTTGCGAGGTAAAGCCAAGGAGCCAAAGCTCGTGGCACTTGAGAGTTTAATATAAGTAGCGTCAGAACAACCCTACGATATGATTGGGCGACAAAAGTACAACATCCAATCAGCGCTCGTACAAGGAACGAGCCGCTGCCATTACGCATATTGCGACCACGAGATATCTTCGTTTGGCAGTCCAGAAATATCGAGTGGAGAATCATTTCTTGCTTTAAGATTCTAATTGGAGTAGTAGAGCGTGCGTGGCAGACCAAGATGCAGAAGAAATTATCGATTTGCATAAGACTATTCGGTGAGGATTGAGAAACGCCTGGTTTGGGGGTATTCCGGCCATACTGTGAGTGAACATAGAAAGTTACCCCGGGCTGTGACGATTAGGCAAGAGCCAGTATGTCGAGATTCATATAAATATCAGCGTTATTTTCCTCGATGAATTCCCTCTAGAAGCATTAGGCCCAACAACTTCTCCTCAAGAGCAGCATATTCTATCATCCCAGGCATCAGACTTGTAAGGTTCACAATGACTTCGAGTTCGCCCAAGAGCATTCAATCAACAAAGATCTCTGAGAAGTAGGATACCCCTTTCCACTACTAGCTAAAGTATACCATGAACTCATTATGAATATATCACAGTTCGAGGTCTATCCCAAGCATGGAGACTAACCGGTCTCCCACACGTTCTAAGATAGCGCTCGAGAATTCCGAAAAAAGCTTTTCTACCACCTCCTCCATCCAAAGCTACGACCACACAGGCCACGGCCATAATAAATACGTCCGAGACTTTGACCATGACCTCCAAGGTGTGGGAAGCCAATTTGCGGATGACACGTATTCGCAGAAAGATTGAGCATCGGCCAACCAAGAACAGTACCCTCGGCAGATATTACACGAGCTTGAGAGTTATTAGTTGTGGTTAACGTTCTATTATACGGAGATTTCACGTCTATGTTGGTGTTTGAAATTGAATATTTGATCACTTGCCTTGGATGGAAGGAACTAGCTTTTCGTTCCCTCTTGCCCATTCGCTATGTACCTCAATAATGAAAATTCGTATGATGGAACACATGCTTGAGTGTCTTTTAAACTTGTGTCATACCAGTAGTGATTTAACATTATCATCACCACTAGTTAATATTAAATACCTGCTAGAACGTTTAACGAACATAAAGGCTTCCTTAGCCATCTAGCCACGATATGATGGGGAATTACACCTCCGCCGGGATGGTAAACCTTAGTGTCTTCCACTCGCCCACATATATTATCCACGTGTAACTTACAGATATAATTATATGGGCAAATACTTCAGTTCTATCAGCTTATCCGAACCCCTTAGGATACGTATTTGTTGATCACGTATTTTCCTTAAGAGAATTGCTTTAAAGGTACGTGCGGGTAATATATGGGGGAATGGAGGACACTAAGGTTTACCATCCCGGCGGAGGTGTATGCTGTCAAACTACCTATTTTACCTTTTACAGATTTCGGAAGACGGTGAGCCAATCCGGAGGGCGGTAAGCATTTTGCCGCCAATCGCATTCTATTCTAACAAGAGCTCGCATATACCTGAATAACATTCATTATATTGCCTGTAATTAGATTAAAAATTATCCTTTGGAAGCGCCCATTCAGGCGATCCGAGTGGTACTAACTTTACCTTAATGCACCACATATAAGGTGTGCTATAGGAGTAGAAAGGTAGCTGGCAGTTAGCGAGGGCATCACGTGATACCCATGGTGCTGACCTGACCTGACTGACCCAATCAACTTGAATTGTTCTGATTATATTGATATAACTTGACCTTATTTATTGATTCAATGACTGACTAACTGATTAATTGACTGATTGGTTGACTACTTGACTGCTTGTATATGTATGTGTGTATGTAGGTCGTGATAGTCGAATAAAGTCAGGCTATCGGGTGTCACGTGATTCCTTTTGCCTTAGACAATGCCGCCCGGCCACTTTCCCGCTCACTTAGCCAGCCCCATATAGGATATACCAGAGAGATACTGGCATTTCTGGAGCCGCCTCCTTGAGACCTTCTAAATTATTTATGTTCCACAGCCCTAAATGAAGAAAATCAAAGGTTATTCAGGTATTTGTGAGATCTTGTCGGGATTGAATGCGATTAAGGGCAGAATGCTCACCGCCTTCTGAAATTCGCAAAATGTCCCACTATTGAAAGTGGGATACTATTGAAATAGTAATTCTCATGTACAAATAGTCCACAGGTAGGAATTCATTGTATGGACGTCCCTGGTGAGACAAGCCGCTAAGGTACTAACAATTCAAGCTCTTGGTGTGGCTATATTACCTCCAGGCTATCAGACGTCGTGAAGTATCATCTTAATCCTCCAGGGCAAGTGAAGAAAGGGAGAAGTGGTAGAGGAAAGAAGAAACTACGAAAAGACTGGACCTCCTCCCTACGAGCTCAGCCGACCCCTATACGTTATCAATGTAGGATTGGATCAAGGGAGGAACCTTTGGGCCAACTTAAACGACACCCCTTCCACGATTCCCAGCTCTTCATCAGTCTGACGTCGTTTGGCCATGCCTAAGTCATTCTTTCCTAAGCTTCTCTTTTCTTCCTTGTCATGTTTCTTCGGCTTGATCCATCGTGTGAGGGGTCTGTACAGCACCAGGGTCGCAATAACGAAAGCGGCTAGTATTACTGAAGCCACCCAGTAAACCCAGAACATCCCCTGCCCTGGCGCATAGCTGCCTGGCATGGATAGGACTGCAGCAACTGTAGAGAATGGGAGGTAGATTGTTGCGACTTGAGTGAGCGTCGTGATGCCGTGGTTCTCTTCCAAGCCTTGCCGAGCCTCTTTGATAGCGGTGAGGCCTGTAAGAAGGTTGACGTTCTTCCCGATAGTGGCCGATATCTGACCAAACCCTTGCTGTAGGCTGCGGAGGTCTCGAATCACAATGTTGTCTTTGTCGAAACCCCACTCCTCAAATTCTTTCTTGGTTTCCTCTAGTAGTTTGTTGTACTGGGTGCAGTTCTGCCGATGAGTGAACAAGTCTTTCAACATCCTCTCTGCGACGTCGAAGGTTGGGATATCTTCTAACCGGAGTTGGATGCGATGTAGATCTCGTAACATATAGCCCTGTACCACCTGCCATTGCTTTGATATCATATTGCCAATACTGTGGTATGCATGCTTCGTAATGCTTTCCCCTTTCGTATGACAATTCGATAGATAGTTGGCCATTCTCTCCGTCGGCGTTTGAGCTTCCATGTTGGGGCTGCTGTCCAGGTGGAAGTTGGCCTTCATCTCGAGACCTGACGGCTTGGGATCGATGAGGATTACCATGAAGTCTGTTCCAGGCCTGCGCTCCGATTCTCTTGTCCACACAGACAGCGGCCCCGGGATCAAGGCGACTGGAAGCTCAGGCTTGACTCCATCTCTTTGCACCCTTGCTTGGTTTCTACCTGGCAATATTTGAACATCTCTATTCACCTTGTGAGCATAGTGTTTCCCGCCAGATCTTTCGATCGCATAATTCTGGTAGTGCGTTAGGGGTCGCGGAACGGTCTGGATGGTGTCGAGCGATTCAAATGGGTGAGGTAGCTGTATGAGCTCTCGTGGTTCGAGATACTGTATGTTGACTGATTCTGGGTCGCTCTCTGGTGCACTTGACGGGAGGGGTGACAGCCAAAGGTCAACATCTTCACGTTGAGTTTGGTATGATTTCTCGAAATGGGTAGCCCAGAACCTTGGTTTGATATCGAATTTCATCCCGAACAGGCAAATTGAATATGGACAGATGTTTTCGGCTATGAGAGCTTGGAAATTTAGCCCATTGCTGCCGTTTTCCAGATGTTCCAAGAGCATTTCATGGCCGCGAAGAGTTGTGGTGAATGGTCGGGAGTCCTCCTCGTATGGCTTAACCTCCCCTTGAGATACAACGCCGAATACAGATTTGCATTCATTTGACCCGTGACCATTGTAGCAGCGGTTGTTGACCTTGAGAAATTCTCTCAAATAATCAACGACCTTTCTATTTGTTTCCCGTTCAAGGTATTCGTCGACCACATTGTCGAAAGGAGGAATGCTCGGCTGGCGGGTCAACCGAGACTGCGACTCGTTCTCGCAATGCATGAAATCAGTTTGCTCCTCCTTTTCTACTGGAGACATGATGTTGGTATCCTATTCACAAGCTGCTCGAAAATTAGCACAATATTGTATGTTGCTGGAGAACATGTGAAGTGCGTAAATGAAAGTTTTGGGCATCAGGTTTCGATCTGAAAGAACTATTATCAATTCTATGAGCGGTGTTTTCTAAGTTGTCTACCTAGGTAAGTACCTTCTAAATAGCGCAAGGCTCCCGTTTAGCATAACATTAGAGCGGTGTATGCTTATGCCGACCAGGAGATATCTACAGTACACCTTCGGGATTTATGAACGTGTTACAGATTATCTAGCCGGCCCGGTGAGACTTGGCCACGTCAAGAAGATCGTCGTTTGCGAGCACCACCATACCAGTGGTAATGCAACTTTGACCAAAGCTGAGCGTGTTCTACTGGTCAACAGTCCTTGTTTCAGCTTGCTGTGTGCGGCTCGGTTGGGTAATCGGGGGTTACGCGGACCCCGCTTACCCCGTATGGTGAGGAGAACGGACGTCGTCTTGCATATCCAATATTACTACTAATTAACATCTGCCATTTTTCGTAAAGCGGCCTCTTTGGAAGGTGGCCGAAGAGCCTCATGATAAGTTTGCTCCCCGGCCCAAATCACCCTATGAGATAGTAAACAAGTAAACTAATTTCACACCACTTCGCCAGCTAATCGTCTAAGATGCTCACCTCCGACGGTACGGCAATGGGCGTAAAGGAGGTGGGGCTGAAATATTGAGAAGTGAATCGGGAAGACCGCATCATATTGACTCGTTTTCTAGTACGATTCTTGATAGGATCCTATAAGATGATTGCGTGTAAAGTGGTATCCAGTGAGCGGGCACGATATTACACGGCACCAGAATCATGCAGGGGGGAAGCCTTGTTCTAGAATGAGGCCTAGAAGCACCTACCATTATCTAGTATGGATCGTAAAGGAATGTTGCTATGGATGCTACTTTTAACAATAGAAGAATTATAGTGCGCCTTTCGATTAGGCTCCCTCGGATCTTAAAGACATTGACGAGGAGCTGAAAGAGCCCGCCGTCAGAAACAGCCTAAACAGGAAGGAGAATTATGGAAATAGCGGTCTATTCACATACATGCCGTTATTCCGAACCACCATAATCGGGCGAGACTCTAATAATGGTCCCTCGAATTGGTTGGTATCGAGATTGAAATCATGCTGTGAAACGTTCACATCGTGTACGGTTTAAGTAGTAGAGATGGTGATCAAGTATTGAAGCCTTAATAACAGGTAGGAGGTACCTAAGTAATCCTTTATTATCTGATAGCCCTCCTTGTCAAAGGTAGCAATAGCTGAACCTCCTTACCTGATCTTCTAACCTTTCAGCTTTTCCTCTATAAAATTCCAACCAACCAGCTTTCCGAACTAACTACCTACATCCATAGATACCTATTTACCGGTAGTCATTAAATGAAATTGATTAGATAGCTCAGACGATCAGATCGACAAGGAGCCACTAATTAGCATAAAAAGCCATCAACACTCGGTGTACGACGTGAAAACTGCTAGACGCATTTTTGAACAACACTCCCGCCTCCCACAACGATTACAAATGCCGTCGTTGGGGAGGTAACACAGCATATAGGAAAAGGAGGTTGGGTAGGACTGTCAGCGCAACAAATTCAGCCAACCAGCTCACTACTACCCATTTACCCTTGCACGCGTCACAGTTTGCCTGGCAAATCAACATGCCAGACGTTCCTCCTACACACTATGCAATGCAGAGCCTGAGAGCCGCCTATCAACGAATGATTCAACAGTTTGGTTTCAAAAATGTCTCCCGATAGTATCAATTCGGCAGACTTTCGAATGCACATAGAGTGGCAGAATACCCGAGACAGTTCCTCGAATCAGACTTAGAGTATCCATCCTCCCCCAATCCGATATGTAGTCCAACCTCAACTACTGCCGACGACTCCAAACGAGCCACACACAGCTCTTATCACCTCATTGTATACCGGTACCTAGGTATCGACCCGAAGCAAGCCCTCAACTACTCGAACGCATTTGTAAGTATGTGTGGCCAGCCGACCACCAGACCCCTATGTCCTCTATACGATATACGATTCCAGAGTACCATACAATTCCTTACCATTGTGGCTTGAATTAACGAAATCGAGATGTTCCAATGTCGCATTCGAGAAAATTTGATCCCCCCTTACCGATACAGTTCGATTAACCTGATATCAATTTGAACGCGAGACGGGAACATGCTTACCCCTGAAGACTACTCCACAGAACATGAGAACGTCAGGCTAACGGGGCGCTAACAAGATCCTAAGGGGGCCAATAAAGCGACGACAATTAAATTCCACAGCGCTAGACGAGGACGACTGAGTATTTCTATCTAATCACAGTGTTGGAATTAAGTATTATATTGTATGATCATTGGAAGTTGTTATTATAAATTTCAATTCCATATTTAGGTGTATTAATAATGCGTGTATCCCCGATCGTTCAACACCGTATGACGCCAAGCAGGGCGCCCGTGTATCCATCACACCCCCTGAAGGTGCCTAAAACATAACTGAGTGTTAACATCATAAATCATCAGACGCGTCAATTATTCAGACCATATCATCTCCCCTCCTAGCAGTACCGCTCCCCACCGGCTTCCGCGGGAACCCCGCCACGCCGCCATGCGCATTCGTAGCATGTCCGCCACTCCCACTCCCCCAGCCCGAGGCGCCCGCGCCCCAACCCGCCTTGCGCGTCCAAAGGGCGTCCATGAGCTCGACGCCGTCGTACGTGTACAGACAGGCCTGGCCGCGGTGCAGGGGGACGTGGTTCCAGCGCCAGTCCCAGATCGCCGCGTAGCACATGCGGTAGGCGGAGAAGGCCATAACGGACCCGATGATGGCGCCGGCCACGACGTCGTACCAGTTGTGGAACTCGTCGATGGTCAGGGCGCCGGCGATCAGCGTGGCGCCGAGCACGGGCGCGTAGATGGCGACGAGCTTCCACATGGCGGGGTGGTAGTTGGCGAAGACCTTGAGCTTGGCGTTGAGGTACAGGTATAAATACACAAACCCCGCGAAGGCGGCGGTGCTGTGGCCCGACGGGAACGACTCGAGCGAGTCGTTGATCTCGTTCTCGTCGCCCGTGCAGATCTCCTTGGTGTAGTAGATGCTCGAGAAGCCCGCCGCGTTGTACCCCGCGCCCTGGACGCCGGGGGCGTTGCTCGCGCGCGTCACATCCGGCTGGCACACGGCTAGGAAGTGGGGTCGGAGACCGCCGATGAGCCATTTCAGGAAGACTTGGAAGACAGCGGCGGTGATTAGTGAGTATAGAAGTCCGATGACGGCGTTGTTGACGTCCCAGAAGGATCGCACCCGGATTTGCATGAGCAGTATGACAACGATCGGAACGACGGCTGCTAGGAATGCGGCTAGCCAGATGGGAATGATCTCCTTGCGCAGCGGGTACGCAAACTCAGGATAGACCACCTCGCCGTCGGAGAAAGTCACCGCGAAGGATCGAGTAGGGGCTGGGTTGGCCTCGTATACCTATTCGATCATTAGCAGGACAGTTCGAACTCATGTTCGGGAACATAGGACGTACGCCGAGTCCTATAGCACCCATGCAGATCATGGTGACAACGTCCAGCCACGTGACCTTGAGCCACTGGCCAAAACTCGGGCGCGTCGCCATGGGATAGGCTACGGTATCGTGAACATGCCTATCTCGACGTCCGTCTACATGATTAGTCCCAGCCGCATCCGGGCGTCGTCGACTGAAGAGACCCATTGTCCTAGGTTGAGGCTGGATGATTGATACCGAGGGCCGGCAGCTTCTGAGACAATGTGACGGGCTTGTCCTACTCGAATCCTGATTGGCGGCTTCTCGAACCTCACACAAAGGGGCCCAAGACTGAGACTACAGGCGACGATGAAGAATGTTGAAGGTAAGTGTAGTATAACTCGGCTGTTCAACTGTTTATTAACAAGAACGTTGATATGATGGTTGTACGATGCCATTTTAATGGTTTTGCTGCTGGTTGTTGACGTCATGATTTAAGGTCGTCAGCCGTGACATGGACGAAACGAAGCCTGACAATGACTCGAGCCAGTTTTCGGGTTACTGAGCAACATGGACGACCCCGAATCAGAGCTTAATGCTTAGCGAAGCCAATCAGAAACTCTTGGACTGCTTTAATTCAAAGCTTAGGATCACGATGTGGTACGGTATGTTCCCTTAGGTAAGTTGAGCATGGGCTGCCGTGGTGTTGTTAAAGTTGTCCCCATCCATCTGGTCGATATGATTGGTTAACCCCGGGCTTGGACGTCATGAAGGCCAGAAAACTTGGCACGACTTGGCAATGCTTGTCTTGTTGCCTGATCGGGTAATTGGCGATCCTGAAACACAACCACGATAACCACCAAGGCAAGAAGCTTCCAGGGCTTTGTTCTTGTCTCATTCGTTGTAATTTCTATAACAGCTGCAATATACTTGTGGGGTGTCGATGTTTCTGTATATCTTGGTTCTTACCTGGCAGACATGCCAAAGCGCAATAAGTAAGGAGACAGTAATCGAAACGATAATAATTACCTAGTAGACTTAGGCGAGTTAGTAACCTCAATTCTCCGGCAGGCACTAGGATCGCTAGAGCACAAGTGTAATCTACAGCTTGGCGACGCCACGATTGACGATTGGGTTCCTTGAATTTGACCACTAAACGGAAATACGGCACGTACCACAAAGACTTTTCTCTCCCTTTGCCTTCGTGCCTAGGACCTTGAAATGACGTTTGACGAGGAGAGGAGAAAAAGATAAAACAGCAGTAGATGACATCCCGTGTCGTGCATGCAATACATAGTACAGTATTACGGACGGAAAGACCTAGCCTGACTTACATAAGCACCGGGTCTGTGGAGTGAATTCGGTCATTCCGCTGAAAAGGGGCTGTAAATAAGTGGATTTGAACATAGGTACCACACCCGAATGTCTGGAACCAGGCGCTCATTAGTTTCGCAAGCCGTCTAAAGTTAGTCAGACGTAAAAGAATAATGCGAATTGCTAAGACGACAATTCTAAGCATCTTCAAATGAAATATAATCAGCTTCTCTTTTGCTACAAATAGAGAGCAATTAGTAGTACGAAGTACCGTCCCTCGTGTTACCCCCACGCCGAGTCCTTCCGTATGGTGGCCGCTTCATTAAAGCACTGCAGAAGTCCTACAACGCTGCGAGTTACACCGCGTCGGCCAGCTGCGCCTGTGTCTCACCTAGGTACACCGCTCGCAACTACAAGAACATTCAATCAATAGGCACTCATCGCGATCAATCGAATCATTTGGAGAATATTCATAGGGGGGGGGTTTTTTTTGGTTTTTTTTGGATTTCTCTTGCATGCATGAGCGCATGCATCGGTAGTATACAGACAGGTCTATAGGATATCGTCCATCTATGGTCCGTCGTCAATTCGCGTGAATAATAATACAGTGGAGGCATCGTAATGCCCGATGATCGATGCAGACGACTCCTCGGCACCAGGCCGCGTCGAAAATATCGCTTTCCTCGGGGCGTCTGCACGATGCGCTCAGCGCCGCACGCTTACCCCCTTGGCGCAAACTCCGGTCGCTGCCAGCCAAACTCCGAGATCAATGCAAGGTAGAAGGAATCTGCTGCGACCGGTAGGACCCTTCTCTACCAAGCCGTGTGGCCGCCGTCGATGATCAGGTTGCTGCCGGTCATGAAGCTGCTGGCATTACTTAGCAGAAACAGCGCGGCTCCCTTAAACTCGGTCGTCTCTGCTAATCGGCCCACTGTAATTCGACCGTGTTAGATCGGGCGCGGTCTAAAATAGGTAGATGCAAGGGATGACTAAATGCAAGGGGGACAGGACGTACTCATGTTCCCACTCTCCCACTTCTCCCGGAGGCCTGGAACCTCCTCAAAATTCTTCAGTACCATCGGCGTCAGGATATGTCCTGGGCTGATGCAATTCACCCTTATCCCGCCGGTACCGTCTTTTCGGATCGGGCTCCACTCCATTGCAAGGTTACGGGCTAGCTGGATGACTGCAGCTTTTGAAGAATTGTACACCTGCATCTCGGTATTAGTTGCATGAGCTTCTAATGAGACAATTGGGACTTCCACTCACTGGTGAGAGTAGTCCCTTGTTAGCGATGGTACCGGACATGCTTGCGATGAAGCACATGCTGCCGTGGATCTTGTACTTGAACATTTGGCGTGCCGCGCTCGTAGCCGTCATCATCAAACCGGTGTAATTAATGTCTAACATGCGGTTTACTTCGTCTCTAGTCCATTCTTCGGCCGGGGACAAGTGCTGAACACCAGCCGCAGCAATGACTCCGTCTAAGCGCTTGTGCTTGTCCGCGATTGCTGCGATGGTCCGGTCGAGCCCGTCTGTGTCTTGTACGTCTTGCTGCTCGTAGTGGAGAATTCCGCCATATTCTTCAGCTCGCCGAGCCGCCTCATTCCAGGCCTGGTCCGCCTCTGGTTCGCGATCAAAACAGTAAACTGTGGTTACCTTGTTAAAAAAAAAAGAGAACTACGGCGAATGCTTGGCGCAAACGTACCCTTCCCGCCCGTCTCCGCGAGGGCTTCGGCTAGTGACAGACCCAAGCCCCGCGCGCCGCCGGTCACGATGAAGACCTTGCCGCTAAGGTCGAAATCCGCTAGTCGCTTCTGGCCAACGTTCTCGCGCGGGTTTGGCGCAATGCCAATTGTAGGATTTTCTCTCGACTCTGGTGGTTTCGGGACCGTCTTGGTTCTCCTTCCAAATTCGGAGAGAGAGCTCGCGGTCGGAGCTGTTGCGGTTGGTTTGGAAGAATGCATTTGTCTGAGATGCGTAGAAGCAGTGGAAGTTGGAGTGGAGGTCATTTTGGCAAAAGTGGACGAAGCTCGCGAGCACCGTCTACTCAGGATTCGCGCGGAGGACGACATGATGTTATATGACTTTGTGGCTGGTAAGCGATGTGCTTGAAGGGAAATAGCAACGAAGATCAATTCAACAAGTTCTGTGAGCTGCGAGTGTCCGATATATAAGTGGCTCTGTAGTTGTACAGTGGTCGGGTTAAAAGGTCCGCGCACGAGAATGTAATTGCATCGTGATTCTCGGCGGTAACGACAATACTGATGTCAGCTTTCCAAGACGGATGTCATACGCGTAATGGAGCAGTGCCCCCTTCTCACGAGCTTCATTGTCTTGTCAAAACGGAGCTAATCCCGAGCAAGCCCCAAGCGAGGCTGATCAATGGTCCCAACATCTTTTGTCGCCATCCTGCTCATGGCCCCTCAGTACCCTCTAAGCGAGTCGACCTGTCGGCTGCGTGTCTCAAAGTGAAGGATCGCCCGATTGTACAGCGTGGAGTCTATTAGGTACCACCACGTGCCTTTACATCTGGTGAAGACAGACAGTCTGAAGTCTGACGTCTGACAAGCCGCGAGACATGGAATTGTTGTCGCTTTCTTGAAATCCCATATGACGGATCCATTTTGAATATCTCCAAATCAGGGTCCGTGGGGAGCTACTGAGAAACTACTGAGCAAGCTACTGTGAGTTATCCCATCTACAAGTGTCTACATACAAAGTTGGGAGGAAATGTGTGTCAATGACTTAAGCCGGGGTAATACAGAATCTCAGGAGAATCTTCTCTAAGGTCCTACCTGTCCCACTTAGATGGATCCTTACAGCTGGTAGAGCTTCCTAGCCAATCGTGAGCTTTGATTTCTGGACCCTGGCAGGAGATCAACCAGATCAGGCAGGGATATACGGCAGCTGGTCTCGGGGAATCCCAGCTGGGTGTTTTCTATGCCCGTAACATGTACGTCATCCATGGAGCATTCACCCCGGAGCAAATGCTCCTATTGACCGTCAGTCTCAGCATTCAATGTTCTCAAGGCAATTTCTAGACATTGAAAGACACCACAGTAGCAAGATAGCTAGATAGTATAAGCCAGATAAATATTCTTTTAAGGGCTATATATATATGTATAGCTCAATTCTCGTTACTGATCATTCTATGATAGTTCTCTGCGGCTAATTGTATGTCAGTAGTATGATGAGCCTATTGTCGAATAATTCCTAGGTGTACTATTATTGCTTGTACTATATACCTATAATTATACTATCGTCAACTTGACATCATGGCAACAAAGAATATCGACCACGATGACCTCAAATCTCAGATCCTAGCTGACGGGAATATCCACCGACCCGCTCGTTAAGGTACCTACCTCCTACCTACATGGTAGGCTACGTACATGTATTTAGGCTCAAAAATCCCCGAGCTTACTATAACTTTACATCATACACTGACCTTTCAGTCTTATGACACCTCTTAAAGTGAGTTTATAGTGGGGCGTGCTCTTCTTCGACTTCTCTTATAAATAAAATATGATTATAAGGTAAAACATTATAAAGAAAAATAAATTAAGGGGATTTAAGTAATTCTTTACACATTCCATTTCATTTTCGAATTTTACGATTTTTCGTTAATTTGTGATCGTGTTGCGAAGTTGGTAAGTTTTGGTGAGAAACCAGCAGGTGTCCGCATAAGACTGGAAGGTGATTGTAGGAGACGTTGACTCTAGGACCCCTGACGACAGCGGACCTCCTCCCGAGCCGAAACCAACTTACTGCCGCATTCCCGGTGTAATACTAAAATACTTTCGGAGTCCCACGGAGGCAATTTCTCACCGCCACAAGGAATTTCTGAGTACGAGCGCACGTTCTCGGACGTATGTCCGGCGGAAAGAGACCCTTGCAGCTCTCCGGGCCTGTGCGATGGCGACTTATCGAGACACGTTTCTGAGTGGCCGGTCACTGTGGAGTGCCGACAGCGGTTCGAGATTGGTTAGTGACAATGTTCTTACGTGAATACCGATCTTCGTGACGTTTTATTTTTGCATCGGAGTTGGAGCCGAATTCTTCGATTAGGAACATCATTACCTAGGTATCCTTCAACTTCGCCAAGGGCGTACTGCTAAATGACAGTACAACTGGGCGGTCACGGGACCCAAGGCTTGAACCCGGGAATTGATTGAATAAAGGTTGGCCTTGAGTTCGAATATGCCCCTACTCTAACTGATGGACATTAAATGAGCGCGTATGAGCCGCAAACCTATCATAGTTCTACATTCACGAGACATTCGTTAGAATAAACGTGATAGGTAAAACAGACGATGTAGTGCCAACCAAGCAACATGTTTCTAGTCTTCCCAGGCCTAAAGAATTGCTGTGATAGATTCGTCAATAAACACGTTTCTCATATTCATATTCATGTTTATCATTTTGTATCCGAACGCCATGCAATGCCCACATTATGAATCGACACCAAACCCATGATGCGCAGGTATCGAACCGTCTTCCATACCTATCAATGTTACCGTCTTCCACCCCTTCCACCTCCTCCACCTCCTCCACCTCCCATCATGCCGCCCATACCCATACTCTCCATCATCTTCTGCATGTCCATGCCACCAGGCATCCCGCCTCCGCCGCCGCCAAACATTCTCGCCAGAGTTGCCATGTCCGGCATGCCACCGCCCCCGGCACCGCCCATGCTCTGCAGCCGTTTCTGCATGGCGGCCATCTGTTGTGCCTTATTGCCTCCGCCCATAGCTTGTTGCGCTCTCTGCATATTCTTCATGTTTCCGCCCATCTTCTTGGCCATGCCTGCCATCATGCGCTGTTGCGTGAGCAGATCCTCGACTTCTCGGACGCTGACGCCGCTCCCGCGAGCCACTCGCGTCATACGCGTTGGCTGGTCGATGAACATCTTGCCGTCGCAGTCGAGTTCCTTCTCGGTCATGCTATCGCATATGTAAATCATGCGTTTTAACCGCGCACTCGATTCCTCATCATCCATACCCGCCATACCCGGTAGGTTCGACATGCCGGGAATCATGCCGGCCATCTTGGAGAGAGGCCCCATCTTCATGATGTTGCTCAACTGGTCTCGGAGATCTCGTACTGTGAAAATACCTTCGGTGATGTGCTTTATCGTCTCCTTCTGGTCCAGCTTCAACGATTGCACGTGCTCCACTAAGCCAGCCATGTCACCCATTCCCAGCAGCTTGTTGACGAATTGCTGTGGGGCAAATCGCTCGAGGTCTAGCATATGCTCTCCGGTACCGATGAAGACGATGGGTGTATGCGTTGCGGCAACGGCAGAGATGGCACCACCTCCACTCGCATGACCGTCCGTTTTGGTGATGATAATCGCTCCAAAATCCGCCGCTTCCTTGAACGCCTTAGCTTGTGCTTCGGCTTGTTGACCGATAGATGCATCGAGAACCATGATAGTCTCGTCAGGATTGACAGCGTCTTGGATGTCTATCATCTCTTGAAAGAGCGCGGATTCCTGCCGGTGGCGACCAGAAGTATCTACGATGATAACTTCGAACCGCTCTTTCTTGAATTTCTCTACGCCCTCCCTCGCGACCTTTGCCGGGTCCGTCTCGGTGAGGGAACCGTAGTATGGAATCTTTGCCTTTGTCGCATTTTGTTTCAGTTGATCGAAGGCACCGGCTCTGAATGTATCGGCGCAAACTAGACATGCGCGGAATCCTCTGGCTTGATAGTGTCGCGCGAGCTTCGTACACGTAGTCGTCTTTCCAGCACCTTGTAAACCAACGAACATGATGACATTGGACTTGCCCTTCTTGGGCTTAAAAGGTTCGGCATGGGGGTCGACTAGCTTGACCAATTCATCGAAGACGGCTTTCTGGATTAATCGTTTCTTGTTGACGCCAGGTGGTAGATCCTTGAAATTGACGATTGTACTTATTGAGTTCTTCAGCTTGCTAACGAGTCGCACATTAACGTCGGCTTCAAGGAGGGCGCCGGAAATCTCGTTGAGCATGGCTTTGAAGGCCTGCGATGCATGTCAGCGGATTCGGCCCATTGCATCGCATTGCGGGGTGCAATGCGATGCAGTAGAAGGGCGAATACCTTTTCATCGAGATTAGGGGCTCTAGTAACATCATGTAAGGCGCCGCTGATGCGACGGCCGAGATCTTGGAGAACCATAATAGAAGTTGGTGGCTATCGAGCCGTCACGGATCCAAGACAGCGTATGGTGAGGCGATAAATGAGGTGCGATTTTGAGGTGCGATTTTGAGGTGCGATTTTGAGGTGCGTTTAGCTCTTACCTTAATGACCAGGGTATGAATCTGGAAGAATAAGTTTTCCCGATGCTCCGCGTCAAGGTGTTTGGAAAGTGGAGTGAATACAGACCCCACTATTCGCTCCAAGAGAACGGGTTAGGGTTATTAAGTATTATTAGAATAAACCTTGATATCTACAACCTCAGAGTCTAGAACTCTTGACTTCTACTTTTAAGCATTTCATAACTGCATTTCATAACTCTAAGACAACTATAACTACGAGAGCTCCGATGATATTTCAAGAGGTCTATTTCTACACAGGACTTTATGAGATCCTCTGCTTATTCGACCTTAAAGATAAGAATACGATTTAACCTCTTCAAAGCATAGATCGAAGTAGTGACTATTTAGGTCCTGTCAATGCTCCCAGATCCACTATTTACCTACCTAGGTAGATTCCGGGCCGAGTCGGTGTTAAGCGCTTATCGTCCGGAGGTAAGGCACTAGAAGTCTATTGCACTTTTAAGGGTGGTTTGATAGGAGGTACCTTGATGACAAATACAATGAACGCAAAGGCTATAATGAATTCGAACTCATGTAACTATACAATGATTGATATATCTCCCAATGATTGGTAATATTATAATGATTGTTACTGTTCCAATGGTTGTTGCCTGTTCAATAATTGTTACCTGTTTAATAATTGTTGTCTGCCTAATGATAGCTAGAAATTTTAATAATTATTATCGTGACTGCTGACAAATCATACCAAAAGGGGGTAAGGAGAGTCAACAAGATAGGGGTTCATACGTCTAAAATATTCCATTCGTAGCGCCCTTAAGTCCACTTAGGTCCGGTAAAGCCAACGGTATCTCTTGGCATCTGGTTTGCTGGTTGCTAGAAATATGACGTGCCGCTCTACAATGGTTTCCTGCCCCTAACCTCACTTCTCTCGTAAAATTGCAAGATAATATAGATTAACTGCATCTCGTGATACAGCCTACTTTACTGCATAGTTCAGAATCTACTCTACAAGACCTAAGTTAGAATCAAGCCTCGCCATGCCGAACTTCGATGCTACCGCGACAAGCGACGAGGTCATTGACGCCTTCGCGCCACAAATCAAGGGCCGAACCTTTGTTATCACGGGTGCCGGCATGCCCAGTATTGGCAGCAAGATGGCCATCTCACTTGCGAAAGCCTCGCCGGCACACATTCTAATCGCATCGCGGACGGGCAAGAATGTAGATCCCGTGTTGGAAGAGATCGCCAAGATCGACAGTTCCGTCAAGGCAACATTCGTACAGGTAGACTTAACGGACCACGACTCAGTACGACGAGCAGCCAAGGAGATCTTAGCGGCGGCGCCCAAAATCGACGTGCTCATCAACAGTGCTGGCGTCATGGCCATCAAGAAGTACACCGTGGACAAGAACGGCATCGAGATGCAACTGTCTGCAAACCACGTTGGACATTTCTTATTAACGAACCTGATCGCACCCGCCCTGATTGCCGCTGGATCTCAACCCGGTGGTGCCCGCGTCGTGAATTTGACCAGTTTGGGGTTCAAAATTAGTCATTTCCGCTTCGATGACTGGAATTTCTCGGGCGGCAAGACATACGAGCACTGGACTGCGTATGGACAGTCTAAGACAGCCAACATCCTGTTCGCGTTCGGTCTTACAAAGCGGCTGAAGGATCGTGGGGTCACGTCAACAGCTGTCAATCCCGGCAACAACGGCGACACGCGGCTAGGGAGCCATCTAAAGTTTGAGGAGTACGACGAAATACCTGCAATAATGCTGCGCAACACGGGTAAAGAAGTGGAATGGGAGTTGCCTCGATTTAAAACGTTTGAGCAGATCGCCGCCACGTCCCTGATCGCGGCCCTAGACCCAGAAATTCCCGCCAAGTCCCCGGCCTACCTCTCGAATAGCCAGATCAAGGAGGCCGACGAGTTTGCAACGGATCCCGATAACGTTGAAAAGTTATGGAAGTTGAGCGAGGAGCTGGTTAAGCAGAAATTCGAGTATTAGTCTGGTCTGCGAGAAGCAATCTATGTATAGTAGATCTAGGAGTGGCGGCGTAAATATCTAGAGACACCACTCAGTCAAAATCAACTCTGCTCTCACATTTCCGAAATCTGGGGACCCTAGAAAGGCAATCTTGAATTAATTAAAACCCATGTTACTGTTGGATGTCACCATATACTTAGCTAGCTCCGTTTAAAATCACCGGCTAAATTCAAGGTTGCAATACGGGAGGCGGGAATCCGGGGTGCTTTTTAGTACCGTTGGATAGCCGAGCCTAGAATTTTACTAGAATTTTCTCGCTCGATAGTTGTAGTTATGTAATGTTCTTGGACGTGTAGAAATCATGTCAGCGGGGTTGGTGAAGTTAACATGACTGTAAAGGGGACGTGAGAGCAGGTCAGGGGTCAGGACGTAATATTCCTGACACAATTTTCAAAATATACTATGTGAGTGGTTATATCACTGAAGCCCCAGGCCTCAGGTCATCTTCAGCTCTCACTGCCATAGTTGCTTGGAATACGTTCCACAGCATCTGGGGTGGTGTATGTGACAGCATAGTCCCGAGATGCCACTAAATTAGTTGCGGCTCTGTTGATGTACCGATATTCCTATTTAGCGCACAGCCAAGCCGCCTAAATGATACTTCGTACTCTAATGGGATAATATCGTACTATTTCTGCGAGCTGTGACGCTTTGTTGCTATACTAATGTAAGGTATCGAGTAAAGTAATGACTGAAGCCGACGACACTATCACAACACTATCGCTACACTACGTGACCTTTGTTTATCTTTAAGACTCTAAGCCACAGACTTATATCAATTATTGACCACTTCTGTATTATCCTAGTCCTGTTTCATTTAGTCCCGATGCGCAGCCTCGGCCAGGTCTATGTCGGTGCTAGGCCAGAACCGACTGAGATCACCAAGTGGGAGATTCAAAGTGATGCGCATCTCTCCCGCCATAATTATGACGCACATATACCACCCCAAGGCGGCTACAGCAAATAGCAATGCACCACCAGCCTGGGAAACTGATCAGCTGTAATCAACATATGACATGAATAAAAGTAAACTTACCTTCTGCCGACTGGCTGCGCCTTCAAGGTCGCCCGCCGCGAGCTTGAAATACGAACTGGATAAGGTCCAAACGGCACTGGTGGCGCAAGCAAAAATGAGGGCAAACACCGCGTTGACCTTGAGCGTGAAAAGGAAGAAGGTAAACAGAGCAAAGCCCCATACGATGAGATATATCCCAAGCACAGAGTTGGCCTCAGGAGACATTGCCCCGGTCGGGTCAGCGGCTGTAGCGTATGGCGAGGTGAGCTGCAGTGTGGGCAGCTGTAGCAAGCCGAACGACAACCAGAAGACGGCATATAGACCCATGGCCATCATGGGGAAGAAGTTACCCATGACCCACTCGAAGACCATAGAGAAGATCAGCAGCACGGGGCCGACGAAGAAGAATATGCCGCTGTTGAATGATTAAAATAGGTAATTTAGCCGTGGCGGACAGATGACGGGCGGAGCGGAGCGGGTAAAAGACGGGGGAAGGGTAGAAGAAAATCCTTACGCGACTGGTGTTGTTCCCGAGGCACCACCCCAACCCATCAGGCACATTGCAAACGTAAAGGTCGAGATCACAAAGCTAGAATACTTAGCATTGTTCGGTTTCCAGGTGGTTACAAGAGACTTACCCGACGATGCCAAGCGGCGTTGGGTTGGCGAAGCGCCTGTTATAGTCGCCAACATGAGGAACCTTAGGGGTGAGGTAAAGCTAATAGAATGAGTTTCAACTCAACAGTAAATCGTATTATAGAGATAACTTACCTTTTCAAAGAGCTCTGGGGGCATTGTCACACTAGTGTCTGTCCGTTGCAACCCCTTCTCCTCGTCGGAGTGGTTCATGAGCTTGTGGGCCATCTTGAGTCAGTGTTACTTAAACAATAGCTAGACTGATACAGATTCAAGGAATAGTAGTAACAGCTTGATAACTGAATATTCGAAGAAGTCTCAAGTATGAGAATCTGTATTCTCCTGGCCTTTAATAGTTCATGGCCGCACCACTTGATTCCCATGTGAATAGGCTAGAACGTGTCTTCGATATGTATAACACCATACCAGGTGCCCCCCTTTTGGTAATCGTAATTGCCGGACCTTCCACATCCATCCAATTACAACCCGAGCAGCGCTTAGCCACCGAATCGCGCGGCCAGTACTACATTGGCATATAATTGTCTAGAATCTCTGCCGAAGCCAAGACAGAACATCCTCCAAATGCGCGAGCAATGGATACAACTCCGGTGCGGGGCTTGGCCATAATAAGCAGTTGGCAAGCTTTTTGATTCCTACACAGCCTTCCATTTGCTGATAGGTCATCTAATCGAATATAAGGTAAGTATTAGCCAATTGGCTGTTGCATAGTTAACTTGTAAAGACGGAAGAAGCTCGAAAAGAGCTAGAAAGTGACACGTTCACAATTGTATTGCATAGGGCGCGGTTGCAGCGTATGGAGATGGTCCGGTTGTCAGCTCTTGGTAAGGGTTTTCATTGGAGGCAAACCGGGGTCATAATAAATCAGCCATTGATGTTCGTTCAACATGCAGCCTGCATCGCCGGCTATGCAGAAGTGCGCATCTAAGGTATCATCATGAAGGGAGTATTGGTGGATGTTGCCTCGCTATACGTTCCACTACCTACCCACAATGAGACTGCTGAAATCTTTTCAGCTGCTGCCTCATTACTCAGGATGTGACAGATCATATTCTCAAACACGCGGAGAGTCAATCTAATTACTCTTCATATGAACCATTGATTTGGCTCAATTTCCCAAGAGCCGCCGTGCATTTCCACGCGGCTGAAACATTGCATAGAGCACAATCTCATACAACTCAACTGCCAACTCACTGCTTACCCTTAGGGATTAGCGAGAATACCAAGCGCTTCACTAGAGAAAATCACTTTATATACGCGGCTGTACAGTGGCTGTACACTGGCTGTACACGGCCAAATATCCTTATCTAGTTCGTTATCAAAGCTTCATAGACTTCTTACCATCATATTAATCAGCAGTTTCTAGACCTTCGCGTGCTGTAATAGGAAAGTAGAGAGAAGTTGACTGTAAGTTCAGGAGATAAGCCCCGCTAAGCCCTACGACTTTCGGACTGCCAGATACAGAAAGAAGGTGAGAAAGGGAGAAAGATGGAAAGAGAGAGAGAGAGAGGCGCGATGCAAACATTTTGCTACTAATTAAAGGGGTTAAGATAGCTCATTACAAATCAGTTGCCATCATTTCGCTATGAAAGGCAAAGCTATGAAACGTAAGTAGGTAGGTATATAATATCCCGGTACGCATATGGTATGAAAGAGTTGGCTCAGTAAGTCTTCATGCCGTATAACTCCAGTCAATCATTTTGGAAGATTAGGCCTAGAGAAATCTAGCTAATATTGGATTGGTGGTCATCATGTTTAACCTTTCATTCTATTCTGTCTCCATTTCTCTCTCCACTCAGAGAATAATCGGCGTAGCCGTGAGGGTCGAGGCCCCTGGAATTCCTGGGGTACCTGGGGCTCTATTCTCGTGGTGCCTCGAAAGGTGCTTGGTGTCTCTGCTGGTGAAGAACTGAGTGATGTATATCCGGAATCATGAAATTGATACCTATAGGCTTTAGACGACTGATCCCCCGACGAGTAGCCAGAATCATAGGGTCGAGGATCCAAAGTGAAATAGTTACTACGCCTATTGAGACCAACCAAGTGATCTCTAGGCCTCGTTGGGGGGCTTTCGCTTAGGCCTTGGGACGAAATGCTTCCCTCTGCCATTTCTAGAGTACCGTATATGTCGACAAGGTCGGGCAGCCCCACGATTTGAGCCCCTAATTGGGATTTTATGTCATCCATAATGTCTACCATCGGTACAACGTAGCCATCGCCGAGGACGTCCGAAGCAACGAGTTGGCCATAAACTTTGAAGTTCCTGGCATCGACAACCCAGGATCCCGAATCTCCATCTTGTATCCCTGAACATTCCGTTAGCAGACTTATACACCCTAAAGTCTTCTTATCGCTTACCTAAGCTATCATTGATTGTAATCATGAAAGTATCAATGAACTCTTCTCCATCTCCCAGAAACCGGCCTGGTTCGGATAAGATATTCCCTCTTTTACAGTTGGTTGAGCCACTCAGCACAAAAACGGGCCGATTGTTAATTTCCCCAGGCCGGTGTTGTGACACTTTTAGTTCTGCTTTCCCTTCAACCCCATCTGTTGGTATGTGGTTCATCGCGAAACCCTTCCGGAAATCCATCGGTTGAAACAAAGCCCAGTCATAGCACTTTTTGGTGCTGCCGTTCTTGATAGTGCGACCGAGCACAGTCGTCTTGTCAAAGTTCCACTGCCGGCTGACAATGTGATTTGTAGTCTCCGGAAATTTCTCGAAACCAAGATTCGAAAAGTCGATTTCGATATCAGTATCATCATCATCGTCACCATCATCATCACTGCTCCAGGCCGGCGTTCCTGGATGAGGTGCATTTGGTTGGTTGCTTTCAATGGATACCGCGTCGTCCTGCTGCAAAGGTTCCCCATGCTTCCATTGATGTAATGCATGACCCGCTGTCATTCCGAAGAGCTCTATTCCACCACTTGCGGTAACAACTTTGATTACGCCACCTAAAGTAGCGTTCCGTCGTTGACCACTCGGATGCCGGAACGAAATCGGAACACCGCAAAGTGTGTTTTGACTTCTTCCTAGGATGCACTCAGTGTCGGCGATGACCTCAATATCTGATATGCCTAAATGTAGCCGTGGTGCATTACCAAGGACCACGACTTCAAAACAGGGCACACCGGTTTGGCGCGGCCGACAGATATCCGTGACTATTATCTGCTTAACAAATCCCCGAATCAGGCTTTTGTGCGTGGGCTGGCAGAGGATGACAATGTGTGGCCGAGCCTCGTCTTCCGATATGCCCATCATTGCCAGGCGTATCGACATTGGCGAGTACTTTGTACCAGGCTTGAGGTGAGCCCGCAATTGTCCAAGAACAAGCCCTTCTAAATAGGTTTGAATCGTCTTGAAACGTTCCCGGGTCGGCTTATCAACCTCTTTATCGAAGAAAGATATCTTTTTCTTTCTGAAAAGCTGGAAAGGGTTAGAACCCCCTTGGGACCAGCCAGCCTTCGAGCTGGCGGAACGGTTTCCATCCGGTGTCGAAGACCATGAGTTATAACCAGAATCGATAAAGCTTTCTGTAGCCGCTTCCGACGAAGCACTAGCCTGGAATGATTGTGTTGATTTTTGTGACATCGTAGATACTGTGTTGGCTTGTGAGGGCAAGCCCTCCAGAGATAAGTCGGTGATAGTCATCTGCGGTTCTAGACACACCGTCATCGAACTGTCGCTAGATGTCGCCATCCTAAGTCGGGTGGTTGACGTCGAAGAAACAATGTTCAGAAAGGGAAAGTGTTCTGGGTTAGATTTTATGGCTTGGCGTCCGCACGGCGTAATCGCACCCACCAATCCATCTTCAGCTGATCAACGTTGCATCGGTCCTTGGCCAAGGTTGATAGGGTCTCAGCCACAGGGCGGTGCTAATTACCTAGGTACAATGTAGATTTTCATTGGCCTCTTGAGTCTCAGCAGCTGCAGGATGATCGCCGGCTTCGTAACCACAATGGCGTGGTTGATTCTGAGCGAGGCTGAGAGGCCTCCAGGTAATGGTTTCAAAAAATTGCCAATTTCGAATCTCACCTATCTCAGCATTACATTATCACGGATCATAACAGATGATAAACTCATTCTCCAGCTTGAAGGATGATGGCGTCATATGAGTCTATATACCCCTTACGAAAAGTCTCTAGGGAAGATTTCACGAATCTATGCGAAGTGCTATGGAATTGGAGGCCGTGTACCGAATGGGCCAAGGAGGGCGATTGCCAACGACGACTTAGGCGTATCGAGTGCCCATGCCAAAAAGCAGACGGACTCACAGCCTTTTTCGACTTTTACAGAAACACGACAGCACACTATGTGCCTGAGCTAACTAACAACTCGGTTCTGACTTTGAGAACACACAGCGATCTGCAAAGAGTCATTGAATCCATCAAGAGTTACCCAAATAAGCCTCGGTTGCAACTCACGAAGGAGCATTTTGGCCATTACGAAACATGGGATTCACAAGGACTTCCATCAGACGACGAGAACAGGGCTTTTAATCTCGCTACTCGAGTTATGACTATGTTACAATGCTCAGTAGAGGGACAGTCTGACGGATTACTGGAGGCCGGCTCGCAACCTACGATTTGGCGCAGTGACCAATCGTTCAATCAATTCATTAATTCGGCGATCCCTAAACGAAGCCAAGTATCATTCGAATCACATAACGATACCTCTCCAAGCATTATTTTACCATCAAGTTCTATAACTGCTAAGCGGCTAAAGACGGTAGCGAAACTGAAACTCATACCAACCGACGATGTTAGAGATCATCTCCTTCTAAATGAGAGAAACGGCACAGTTGCTGTGTATCATTATACCAGCGTTCTGAAGGAACACCTTGGAATCTCCCAGGACCAAGACGCCCGGACGAGTTCAGAACAGGCGGCTGCACAGTAAGTACGCCTATAACTAGCATGTAGTCCCGTGTTTAACTATTACCATGCGTGAAAATTCAAGCTATACCTCTTTATGGAATGCAATACGCGCTAACATTTCCAAGGTATACTGCTCTACCTGGGCAACTCCTAACGGAGACGTTAAATTCCTTGAAATACGTCTTGTTCCCGATTGAACCTGAATCTCAATCCATCCTTCGCTCTCTCGTAGCTAGGGATGGATTCGATCCAGACAACTGTGGTGTGGATGCGTCATCATGGAAACCTCTGGAAGGAGAACCACTTCGGTACGAGTATTGGGGGGCTAGGCTAATGAGATTGTACGATGAGCTTGAACATCCGACACCGCGGGGATTCTTGGAGAGTTGGCTTGAGCGTAGGAGCGGCGCGAGGTACGTCATGTTCGTGACGTTAATAGGGGTACTAATTGCTATCATGCTTGGGATTCTAAGCCTTGCCGTGAGCATATTCCAAGCGTGGGTTAGTTGGCAACAGTGGCAACACCCAGTCGCATGAAAGGAGTAGAGAAAATACGCACCAAGATCTATCCGTACCCCTAGTCTTAGGAATACTCAATATAGGTGGACGCGGAATATATTGACTCTCGCTCAGTATTGAAACACTGTTGGCAATAAACTTCTTATTGCAGTTGGGGCATTAGATCCAAGTCTCGTATAGATAGGTAGACTTCTCAACAAAGCTTGCTTGTGTATTATCTCGTGAATATTACCTCTGATATACACGTCTAGAATATATTTCTCTCCGCCTTATCTACCTCTTCAACAAACTCTCTTTACGCTCTGAATCCAGATCTCCGGATATACCAATATGCAGGATCCTAGGGTATATCCTATAGCCCTCGCCTCCTTCACCTCACATTCATCAAATACAAGAGCTATCTTACGGTTCTATCACGAAGATCTTTTGCACTTCTGAGGCCGGCTCTTTCAGACACCTCGGCAGCTCTACCCCATAGTCCTCAGAAGATAGGGTATTTGCAACATCGTCAGGGACAATCCATCTCCTATTCTTGAGGTCGCCGTCCTGAGCCCGATCGAAGAAATTTTGCGGTGCAAACGAAATACTGCTGACCGCTTCGGAGAACAGCGTGACGGGCACGTCCTCTGCTCTGGTGAAATGGTGCATGCCGAGATTGAACCAGACGACGAGATCTTCTTCGTCGACGCTTTCGTTGTCAAAGAATTTCATGAAATCTTGTTGGGGTTTCCAGGGCAAATTAGCGTTGTGTACACTGTTGGCGAACGGCTCTATATCGTGTTGACGAGTGACCGCAAGGTGTGATTTCGCAAATGCCATATTATGTCGGGACCATGGTGATTTCATCGTGCTCAGGTGGATGTTCGATTTTCCGGGTATGATACGGTAACCCCTTTTCTCGCCCCAAGCATTTGTTGCTTTGGAGTTAACCACAGTGTACATTACCTCGTGGTTAGGTGCCCAATTCAATTGCTGCTCTTCCTTTAGAATGCTAGAATCGAGCTCAAGCTGTTCGAATGTTCCCATCTCAGCAAACCAAGGCTGATTTTGCGGCACTGCTTTCAACTCCGTCTTTTGAAAGCTGTTAGCTGAATTGACAATATCAAAGTCGGCCTTGAATGTGATGACGTGGTCGTGTATTGAGCCTTGTGTTGCTTGCTGGATGTGAGGACCGAATTTGCCCTGGTCTTTGTAATAGTACGACGACATGAGGTAGCCTGACGCTCGCACCGATATGTCTAAGGATCCATCCAGACCAAAGGCATAATTGAAGATGTAGTCGTAATTGCCGACTGTAGCAATGAACCTAACGTTGAGCTCGGCATTTTTCACAACACCAAGGTTCTCAAAGCCCCAAGTTCCAGACTGCGCACCAGTACTGTATGCTGCAGCACGATGTCTTGAAAGCGGGTGACCAGGATCTTGTTCGAAAATACATATAGCATTTGGATGAACAACCGTCCGGTTTTCTTCATGGAATGACATATTCCAGAAGGTACTTCCGAACGGACAGTCGAAGCCTTCCACCAAAGGGAAAACATCGCTTCCGAGACTGTAGGATGCATCGTGGTATACTGTAGATGCCGCCTTTGGTTGGAAACCTCCATACTGAGATGCCGCTTCCTGCATTGAGAGCTCATATAAGATCCTCTCCCCATTAAAACGGATGTCATAGAACATAAGTCCTAAGGTCCGTGTATGAGATATATAGAACGACCAGCCCATATACTCGACGTATTTCTCTTCAGTATCAACTTTGTATCGCTTACCCCCTATTTCGGTACTCTGGGGTGCTGCTCGGCTTTCCAAGGGTCGCTCTCCTAGTTCAGGCTGGTATTTCACCAAAGCCCAGTCGTAGTCTTTCCTCTGCTGAAAATCTTGCACGAGCGCGCCTGTATCGAAAGCAAGTCTTAATTCTGTTGAATTGGGGAAGAAGCGTTCCTTCGTGACAAACCCCTTCACAGACCAAAGGCTGGTATCAGTTCCTGTCCAATCAATGAGGACATAGAAGTCAATTGGGAGCAAGTAGAGAGCCGGCCCAGGGAAATTAAAGACGGCATTGATGTGGGCTTGTGTTCCGTCTAGTGATATAGGGGTACCGAAGTTCATGGTGACTGTAGAGCGGTTGTCGTTGAATCCATAATATTGCGCACCCGAAAAGATAGCGCTAGTGATATCCGCAATTTCAGCCATCGTCGGCGCCAAGATGTTGTCGAGAGCCATCCTCCTTGCGACATCGACTCCCCGGCCATCATATGGCACTGCACCGCCCATGCCGCCATTGTAAATATAGTCGAGCTTCTCCATCTTAGTATCCGAGTTTACCGGAAGCGGACCTACCATGTATTCCTGCGCAACAGGTTCGGCCTTGCCGCCCTCATATATGATAACCCTGGCGTACGACTTTGGCTTAACTCCATTTCCATCCATGAATGGTAAAGCATCAGATTTATTGACGTGAAGCGTATCTATCCAATATATGTAGTTATCGTTGATCTTGGCGTATTGAGGCAAGGTGAGGTTTAAGTCTTGGGCTGGATCATGCAGCCAGTTCCAGACAGCTGCGTTGTCTTCAGGAGAGATCGGGGCCCAGACATTCGGTTTTGGAGCCCTAGTGGTTATTGCAGCATCGTAGATACTACAGGTTGAGCAGCTCTTCTGAGTGTCCTCGTGCAGTGTAGGTTCAACCCGCTCGAGACGTATGATTGATATTGAGACATCATAACCGAATGATGAAAGAGCGATTTTGAAAAGGACTAAAATGAAGAAAAGTCCTCCAATACTTTGGAAAACTGTCCTGACACGCTGTCGAATGCTTGTCACCATACCGTTTGGTACATCCGCATTATGGCAGCTGGTGCTGTAATCGGTAGGCTTCAAGTCCATATCTCCCTCTCTAGAGGTAGGGACGTTGAAATTAGATGTCATGGCTGGTATGCGTTTTGCATAGGGATTCAAGATACTCAAACCCGATATAAGTCAGTCAAAGCTCATGACCAGTAACTCACTAGAAGAATCTAAAGCTAAATCGAATTTGTTGGAGTTCTTATCCCATACCCCATACCTATACAGAAGTACGGGAGGCCGATTATCTCCGGATTCGGCCGCTTCGGCTGTTTCCGCGACATATCTAAAGGTTGGACATGGGCCCCGTATGATAACCGGCACAAGCATGTTTGGTCACTCTTATCAGACCCAGCTTCGGGATGGATTAGGCAGCTAAGCATAGATGAATTTTGAACGAATCATATTTACGCTAATGCAACGCTACATGCTGCTTCACAAACTCGGGGTTATTCTAATCTAATGACAACAGTGTGCCTTATCCTTTGTCCTATAGGACCACTACGAATCGTTGCTGACTGGGACTGCCACCATTAACCCAATCAGACTCCGGGCCACTTCCGCAGCAGCCAGACACGTTGTCTCGCCCTTGTTATCGTAGGCTGGTGCTACTTCTACTACGTCTGCGCCGATGACCTTCATTCCAACGAGCCCATCAAGAATGGTGAGAAGCTCTCGAGTCGTCCAGCCACCTGGCTCGGCAGTACCTGTGGCCGGCGCGTATGCCTAGTAGAATAAGGTCAACAAGCGTGCGAGAGATAAAAAGAGATAGAATTACTCACAGGGTCTAAAACATCAATGTCCACTGTTATGTACACTTTCCCGTCTTTGACTCGGTTCTTCAACTTTTCAATGACCCCCTTGGTGCCAAGCTCGTCGATGTCCCTCGCAGTAACAACCTCGAATCCGCATAGCGCATCGTTGTCCAGGTCCCTTCGGTGCGTTCCAAGCGGTGCACGAATCCCAGCATGAATAGATGAGTCGTTCGATATCAAGCCTTCCTCGTGGGCAATATGGAGAAATGTCCCGTGGTTGACAGAGGCATATTCAGTTACGCCTCCCCCCTGGAGTCTGGGATTCCATGTATCGATATGTGAATCGAAATGAATCACGTTCACTACTCCCCATCGCTCGAAAGTAGAGCGTAGAGCAGCCAAGGTGATGGTATGGTCTCCGCCTAGCATCAGAATTCGAGGAATGGTGGCAATGGAGGCATTATTTGCCATCCTCCCAGAGACTATCTGAACAATGTTCAACAATGAGCTCCCTGACCAATATTAACTTGACATACCTTGTGAGCTTTAACGAGCTGTTTAAGAGCGACGGTATTGTCAACATATGTCAGTGGTGCGTCGCCGCAGTCGACAAGTTTTGCCCACTCTTCGAACCTGTTTCGTCCAGAGTAGACGTTCCATGAGTGCGGACCGCGAATTCGCCGCGAACCATCACGGATACCGTGAGGCCCAAATCGGGCGCCGGGACGGTACGAAGTTGCCGTATCGAAAGGCGCTCCTAGAATTGCGATGTCATATTTCTCGACCTCGTCGTCGGTCCTGGGCGCGAAGCAAGGCACGTACGGCAGATGGGCGAAAGAGGGAAGACCCCCGACAGCATCCGTAGTCAAGTCGACATCATCATCCGGGTCAGCGCCGAGCCGCATCGGTACTTGCCCAGACTTCCCCTGTATCGCAGCAACTGCGGGGAAGATAATCTCACGGGCTTGGCTCACTGCCACGAGGAGGCAAATCAAAAAGCTCGACATCTTGATATGTTTTCAGATACGTTGAAAGTCAGTCCATCAACCCCCAAATTCAAAGCATAAGGGGCAAACCAAAGTATACCTATATGGAGAGCAGTGAAATATCCAAGATTATCGAAGCGTAAAAACAATAGATAATCCTTATCAGTGTTGGTAGCAATCCAAGTCGTTGGTGGAGGCTATGATAAGCCTGCAGGGGAAGGTCTCCGCGAGATGGAGATTGCTGATCCCAGAACTAAAGTATAGGCAGCTATCCTAGATCCTTGTAGGGGAAAATAACAATCCTGGAGGAGGCGATAATGAGTTGCCGGTGTTGGGATCACTTCCAAACTTGACAGTGCGTGAAGCACAACACCACACAACACCACAACACCAATCTTGTCTTATCAGCTCGCGGTTACCTGCCAATGCTACGTCTACCCCGTATTGATTGTGACCCTGTTTTCCACGTGGCCGCCACCAGAAGCTATCTTCCACCGGCCTATCATCCTCGTCCCATCTCTAATCCTGAGCCCAGATCCGGGCCGCATTACTGATACCGGTGCTCCGGCCGTGTGCTAGTTCCCTCCTCCCCACCTTATCCATTTGCTGACGGAGATAGCCGTATACTAGGTACCGGCTCGCATCTAGGGAGGCTTGGGTGACCGGGTTCCCATCCCCATGCCTATCTCTGCGAGTTCGATGGCCTCTCCGAGTTTCCGAAGGTCCAGTTAGATAAGCACGTTGCTTCCGCTGTAGCTGTGAAGATATCCTATATAGGTAGATATGGTATCGGCCTTACTCGACGAGACGATCTAAACCACAACACAATAAAGCTGGCTCTGGTCATATCCTTTGAAATCAGTTATGGATGATACCTGGAGTGATCCCAAATGGCCACCGGGGACTGTGCGGCTTGAAGTGTTGAAGCCGGACCGCAGTGCCGCCATCATCCTACAACCTCGTCCGACCTCCAATCCAAATGATCCTCTGAACTGGCCAAGATGGCGGAAATATCTCAACTTCGGGCTCGCCTCCTTCTTCGCATTGATGGTGTCAGCCCAGGTTTCCGCCACTACTCCCACATGGGGGCCCATGGGCACCGAACTCAACTTCAGCGATGAGGTTCTCAACGATACATACGCCATCGGATGTGCGACACTGGCTTTAGGCGGCTTTATGATCATGCCGTTCGCGCTCAAGTATGGCTTGCGACCCGTCTACGTGATTAGCTGCGCTGCTCAACTAGCCGTGATGATATGGGCTGCCAGAACCCAGACTGCCGGGGATTGGTGGGGCGTCAACGCGGTCCAGTGCTGGCTCGGATCTCTGGGAGAATGTATGGTGCAGATGACAATCGCCGATGTCTTCTTCATCCATCAACGTGGCTTGATGAACTCCATCTACGTCTGGTCTGCCAACTTCGGCGGAAGTCTTGCGCCAGTTGCTGCAGGATTTATAACTGCTTCGCAAGGTTGGCGATGGGTCTGGTGGTGGTGTGCTATCCTATTCGCCATAGAAACAGTCGTCATGATCTTTGGGTTCGAAGAGTCCAAGTTCAACTGGAAAGAGAATGTCACGGGGAGACCTGTTGACATTGAAGATGGGGAAGCCATTGTGGACGGAAAAGTTGACGAGAAGACCAGCCCATCGAACACCTTGAAAACTCCCGAGAGCCAAGTGGACGAATCATTCGCAAACGGTACTGCAGTTGATATTGATCGGTACATCCCTCGAAAACCATATTGGCAGAGACTAGCACTCTCCACCACTACCAAAGGCCCGTGGAGACTTTTCGCGAGACATGCCTATCAGCCATTCTTTATAATGTTCACCATCCCTGGAGTTGGATACATCTGCCTTGTTTATGCCATCCTCCTATCCTGGGGCACAGTTATGAGCGCCGCTCAGAGCACATACATGCTGGATCCCCCTTATTCCTTCGACTCGACTCAAATCGGGTTGATGCATCTAGCACCCTTCATCGGAAATACTATAGGTGCTCTCCTCGGTGGACCGATCAGCGATTGGCTAGTCCTAAAGCTCGCCAAGCGGAACAACGGTATCTACGAACCGGAAATGCGACTCTGGGTGCTTGTGCCATTTATTATCCCAGCCCTTGGGGGTCCATTCTGGTTTGGCTACGCCCTCCAGGGAGGACAGTCGTGGGTTTCCGTCGCCTTCGCAACGGCAGTCACCCATTTCGGTCAGGCTCCAATTTCAAGTGTCACATTGACCTATATGTTGGATGCGTACAATGAGGTAAGAACACCATTCATCATACCTATAGCTAACAGCTACAAGACTAATTTAGACGTTACAGATAGTCGGCGACGCCCTTGTGGCTCTCACTTTCTCGAGGAATACCTTAAGCACCGTGTTTGTCTTCGCAATGACACCTTGGATTGCCGCCGTCGGCATGTCAAATGTATTCAACACCATTGGCGCCATCGGCGCAGCGGTTCTGCTTTTTTCCTTCGTATTCATCTGGAAAGGGAAGGAGTGGCGCTTTCAGCATGCTCAACGGTATAGATACTATGCGTCGAGACAGTTCGACCCCCGGCCGATCAAAGAATACACTTCTTAGTTTCCTTCCTGGCCTTTTCATATTTTCAAGGAATTTCTGTCCGTCTGAGAAGAAGGCGAATGGGGATGTTATTCGTTTGACTAGGTCCTGTACGGGGTAAAATCGAGGGACGCTCTCCAACGTTAGTTATTTCAACCTATTCAATTATTATAATTTCTCCATTGGTTTCAATCATTGCAATATGTGAGTATTGTGGCAGATTAGTGGATAAACATGTCCTTTGGAGCCATAAGATATAGTTGTATGGTATTGGCTACCATTCATATAAATCTACAACAGTAAGTTCCAGTGAGATATCCAACAAGGTGTAGCTACCTGTAATCTACCTGCGTAACTTATATATTCCAAACTAGCAGGTTACTAGTCTATAGGTACGCATGCTGAAGAGTGTATACCTCCGACAATACCCAGAGAGTGAAAAGCTTCCCGAGGACGTCGAGGGGGTCTCTTTGTTCCCCGTCTTGTCACCTATCTCAAACCCAGCACCCCTTAACAGGCTGATGTTGCTGTCTAGGCCATGATATTTCCATCACCAATCCTACGTACAATTATGTGGGACAACCTAATCTTCTATTGCCCCTTTTTCGGCTACGGAGCCTCCTACGCGCAAGAAGTTTGACGAAGACGTTACTCAAACAACTCCAGTATAAGCTTGAGAACCCATAGACAGTAAGTAGAATTCATGATAGTATGCGAAATTATATTTATTTAATGAAAAGGGTGAAAAGAGTATTAGCTTCATCTAAATAAGCCTATAAGACTTAAGGCCCCTAAACATACCGTGCACATACTCCTTCAGTCACCACTCCCCCTTAGTTCTCATCCTCACAGCACATATAATTGCCTTTGGAAGGTACTCCTGAGTACCACTAGGAGCCAAGTACATAATAGCCACGATATATGCTCGGAATTACTATAGATGGACATGGATCTATCTATTCTTGACACAATTCCCGAATACAACTACCAAGCGTCTGATTTCTTATACATCAATGCCTTGTAGTTGTCATGTACTTGATATTAATACATCATGGAGCAGGCAACTAGGAAGGGCGAGAGCTAAGGCAGAGGAGGTACAGCGAGATATGCCTGGAGCCAGTAAACTCAACTCCACCCATCTTATCTCCTCTTGTCTGAAGACCCTATGCCCGACACAACCGCCCACCTCCTCCCACTCCCATCCACTCCCCTCAAACCTCTAAGCCTCCACACCAGGCGGCGGCACCTCAGCCCCCGCCCCAGGCCCCGCCATCTCCGCAGCCCTCCGAGCGCGATACTCCCTCATCCGCCTCGCCCTCGCCGCCCGCTGCGCATCAAGCGACTCCTTGCGTCGAGCAATCTTATCCTCGCGCTCGGCGCGCATCTCCAGAGCGATCGCTCTCGCCTTGCGTCTGCGGTGTCTCATAGCAACGCGGCGACTGCCCATCTTGCGCTTCTCAGTCCTGACCAGGGTCCCCAACCTCCAGCTCTCCTCGGCGTAGGCGTAGCTGCCGTCGTCGCGCAGCTTGATGACGCGCTCGTCGCGGGGGTGGGGGCGGCGGCCGCTGCCCTGGCGCACGACCTGCGTGGGGATGC
Organism: Hypoxylon crocopeplum; assembly: GCA_022578875.1. Classification (NCBI taxonomy): domain Eukaryota; kingdom Fungi; phylum Ascomycota; class Sordariomycetes; order Xylariales; family Hypoxylaceae; genus Hypoxylon; species Hypoxylon crocopeplum. The sequence goes on along the minus strand of MU399590.1, from coordinate 61,699 downwards.
CGGAGGCCGACATCTCGGGCTGGGGGCGGGGCGCGGCGATGGGCGAGGCCGTCATGTTGAGGCGGCGCTTGCGCATGGCGTGGGAGTGGTACGGCAGCACGTCGGTCTTGTTGAAGACTACGCCGATGTACTGGCGCTTGGGGTGCTTGGCCGGGTCGCGGTAGTACTTCACGTAGCCCGATGTCAGGGCGAAGATGGTGTGGTCTCGGCCCATGCCGCAGTTTTCGCCCGGGAACCACTTGGTGCCGCGTTGCTTGTAGATTATGTTGCCGGTGATTACGTAGGAGTCTGTTTTGGTGTTTCGTTAACTTTCGTTTCTTTCTCTTATAGTTCTAAGTCTTGCTCATGTCCCGTTGGCAGAGACTCAAGACCAATGTAGACCGAAGAGAATAATAGTGACATACCACCACTCTTCTTAGCTCCCAGCTTCTTCGGAATCGTGCTCGAATCCCTCAATCTATACGCTCCCTGCGCCTTAACTGCGGCGTTTCTCCGACCCTCGACCGCTGCATTGCTGGCTCCTATCCTCAGCTGCCCGAATACATCCCGTAGCTGACGTATCGTGGTGTTGGGTGCCGTCCTCGATATTCCGGCAGCAGCAGCCGCTATGGGCCGCTGCAATTGAGCGATCCTCATGGCTGCAGACGTCGTTGTGTTGTTGTTGAGGTCGATGGCCTAGATTGTTGCAGCTTTTGAGCTCAAGAAAAGATTGGAGCGAATCGGCAACCACGAAATTTCGGCTTAGTCACCCGCCGCAAGCTCGGGACTTGACGGTGGGTCAAAGAAGACAGGCCTGTTGATAACGATAAGGGATTGAATTGTTGCCAACAATGCGACTTCAACAGAGACAACTTACACCTCACGATAGATAATTATAGAAGAACCTCCATCTTCCCTTAAATTGCTATATCACACACTCTAGCTATCAAAAGTCATCAATCGCGAATAACCCTCATCCACAACACAACCCCCGAAAACCAACAATGCGCACCACCACATCACCCCTCTACATCCTCCTCCTCGCCCTAATCTCCGTCGCAAACGCGCAATTCGGCTTCTTCGACCAGATGTTCGGCGGGCAGCAGCAACAGCAACAGCAGCGACAACCGCAGAACGTGCCCAGCGACTCGTCCATCTACCGCTCCAACTTCGAGCACATGCACTGCGACAACTATCTATGTCCCGATACGCTAGGTAAGTGACCATACCTCTAAATATCCCCCCAAGTCAAATGGTAGTTGTAGTTCAGTAGGTACTAATAGTTATAGCCTGCGTTCACTTCCCCCACCACTGCCCGTGCCCATGGCCCGCCAACGAGGATAAGTTCGAGATGGGCAACGGCCACCGATTATGCGTGTCGAAAGGAGGATATAAACCTGGGGAGGCAGCTCGGAAAGTCGAACTCGCTAGAAAGGGGATGCTATGAAATGTCCCGTGTACTTATGGTTGGCGCAATGTTTAGCTAAGGGTTGGCCCGCAGCCGACTCGCATCTACTAGAAGAGGGTGCACCTAGGCTTAAGGGTCAGTGTACTTGTACCACTATATATGTAGCCCAAGACCGGACTAGATTTGACCTTCTGGTCATGTTATCACACAAAGAGATATGAATGATTCTTATTCCATTGGTGCTGGGGACGAGTCATCGATGTAAGACGTCTATAATTACAACCGTGATCGACTGATATCTTCCTCCCCCCGGCCCTATAGCAGTGTTCAGCTCCTCCAACACCGTACTCATCTAATGCGCCCGTGGCAAGAGAAATGAAGAGACAATCCACCCAGCCCGTAAACTCCTTCCGCATGCATATCGTCACCACACTCGCAATCATCCCGATCTGCTTACCCCGGCCTACTAGGAAATGAGGGTCATGCCTAGTGGAAGGGTGTTTAGCCTGTTTCCCTAGTCGCCAGCCCCGACCTTGGCACCGTTAATGGTAGGTACCGGCGGCGCCTCCTCTTCGTCCTCGATGTCGTCGAGGTTCTCCGGATGGCCGAGGAACTTGGCTACATCCTTCATCTCATAATGCTTCTTGCGCAACGCCTCAAACTTGCGATGCTTCTCGCGGTCCTCGGGGCTCATGCCGAGAAATTCGTTCTCGGCATCGTGCAGAGGTGTGGCATCCTCGTCGTTAACGTGGACCTTGCTCTGCTTGCGCGCGGACCCAAATTCGTCTTCGGGGATCGCCTCTTCAGGTTCTCCGAGTGATAGCCCGGGGATTTCCTCCTTTCGTGAATCCTCGCCGTCTAGCATCTCGTCGTCGTCGTCTTCCGAAGGCTCATAATGTCTAGCGTACGGAGTCTTCGGCTCGGTGATCTTCATGGTAGCGGTGCGCTCCTGTTCCGTCAGGTATAAGTTTGCCTCGTCCCACTTTAGGCGTTGGTTGTTGTCGAGCTCCTGGTCACCGGCGTGTGAAGGGGTGCGCGAGGATTGGCGGCGAGAGCCTGATGGTCGGCTAGCGGCGCTCGAAGATCGACGGTGACCGGCGTTTGTTTGCGTGTTCATGATGGTGATCTCCTTCTCAGACAAGTCCTTCTCCTTAATCGGGGACTCGGGTGGTGGCGATTTCTGGTAGGAGTTCTTCAGAATACCTAGCCAAAGACTATCAGTCAATACGTTGCTCTTTCTTATAAAAGCATGAGCAAGGCTGGATGCCTAAAGCATGACGTACCTCTTGGGCGCTTAACCTCATGTCCCGGAGGACCATGGGTACTCTTAGGACTCATCTCCACGGTCGCCATTTCGAATAAGAATCAAGGATTCGAGGTTGCAAGTTAGGAGAAAGTTAGAGAAAGTTGGCGATGAGGAAAAACAGCGATGATGTTGAGTAAACAAGTAGAGGATAATTTCCGAGGTAGAGTGATGGGAGTAAATAGAATCAGTACGGTGTAGAGGTTAGAGTATGTACTAGTTCGAGGCTAAGTAAGTTCAAATAGCGTCTATAAACTTAAGCTAGGCTCGGTTGTGTACCTAGGATAATAACGGAAGGAAGTGGGCGGTTCTAAGGTAACTGCACAAGTAACTGGAGGCTGGTGGGTTGGTGACTTGTGGATCAAAGTTGGAAGTAGTCGGACGAGCGCGGGGAAGGTAGAAGGACCTTGGACCCTGCAGCGGAAATAGTGGGTCTGTTCGGCCGGTCGTGTACTTGTGATTGAACGAGACGTTGATCCTGACGATGCTGGTCCCGAAGGTGGGATGCAGATTTGTCGATGGGAATGTCGATTTGTGGGTGGTATGGACTTCGGCGATAGGTATGTACGTATCGAAAAAATTTCTTCTCTGGGTTTTGTGATGGTGACGGTGATGGTGGTGTTGCTGATATGTCGTGTGTCTATCTGTCTCACTTGGTGGGGAGACCTCGTGATAATGGAGGGGTCAAGACGAGATGAAGAAAAATTGTACTGAGTCAGAAGAGGAAATAGAACCGACAAGCGATTATCTACTGTATGTGAGGTGATAGATATGACGATAGGTTGCTTGGGATTTGGTTACCTGTCGAGGTCGAGTTTTTGTGGTTCTTGTGGTTGCTCTGGTGAAGAAAGACAAGCCCGACACTAATCACTCATTGTTGTACTATTTGAAGCTGCCACTGCCTTGTTGCTGAAAGTTGTAGAATGAAGGTGGATACTCTTTGAACGGATGTGGAGTCAGCAGCTATTGTTTAATGTTTGTATTATGTATCATGTATTTTGTAATTTGTACCGGCGGGCACGAGCCTCTCATGCGAAGCAGCTAAGAATGGAAATGATCAGCCCACCACATCGTAAGAATTTTATGTCGTTATTCTTCCTCTAAGCCTGCAAGTACATACTCAGTCTCCAACTTTATGCTATAAATCATGTACTAGATCTATCGAGAAAAGTATCGATACTTCCTTTCCATAAAATTTGCACTTTTACACCCTTGCGAAGCCAAGCGCCGATCAGGTTAAGGCTTGAGCTCGACGAGATCCACTGATGCTTCCCGAAACATTGACATCATCTCTCCAAGTGACCTCATGATACCTTTGTCTATTTGTTTGTTTCGTCCTCGGTCATCCTTCACCAAACCATTTGCGGAGTTAACCATCCTAGAGTCTTCGTCGGCGCCTCCTACTCGTGAGCCGACGGTCGGGTCTGTCTCATCGAACCAGCGAATAACTCGTCTACATATTCTCAATCGTTACCTTTCAACCCTCATATTGACGTACGTACATACGTACGCCAGCGCCAATCTTCGAAATCCCAATCCCTTTATGTGTGACAAAGAGGTTTCTCATTGAGCGGGTTGTGCGGGACCATATTCAACCCAATCCCTCATCCTCTAATGAGATTCTCTATTGGGAGTATTGCCATCTCTCGCTCCTCTAATAAGGAAATTTCCTGGTTGCCGCTCTACACGCTCGGAATCTCTTCTCCCTAAAATAATCAGGATCTAGGAAGGGTGTTATTATTTTCTCTTTGTGCTAATTACCGCACCGCCCACCCTACCTCTGAGTTGCCGCCGCATTGTAAGATTTCTATGTATGGACGGGCTGTACACACGTCAGATAGCAGATCGGGTGGAAGAACGGCGATCATAGTTGCATTACGGCGAGTAAGAGTTACAGCCGCAAGCACATGCTTATCGGGGAAATATATGAGGCTCGAAATGAGAGCTTGAAATATCTGTCCAATGCTATTGCCGATGTGCGTGTGGACACTGGTCAATTCAAGGGGTAGGTTGGGTAGCCAGGTCAGGTAGGTAGCTACCCAGCAGTCGTTCAGGGGTCGCGTGTTATTGGACAAAATCTCTGTGATGCAACTTGACATTAGGCGTATATTCTTCTCGTCGATATTGGCAAACATGCATATAGGGCAGAGGGTCCATTGAGGCCATACTCCGCTAGAAATGCATGCCCAAGTTCACAGCCTCTTTCACAATTGATTTCTCATGGCGCGGAACAATATTAAGCCAAGAAAAGGAAGGAGATGTGCTTCCAGTCATCTCGAGCGTCTTCTATTTGACAGTTTTGGTGTACTTATTTCTTCTAGTCTATCCTCTGAAATGCCACTTGTCGACCAGGTCTATATCACCACCCCCTTGAGTAGCTCAGTCTCAGAACTCATGTCCCTGCTAACTGATGGCAGGTAGCGTAAGAATTTCGAAGACCTAGGCAACTAAGGAAGCTTCATACCGCTTTTACAGCTCTTGAGTATCTCCCGCGCTTTAACGCTGGGTAGTATCTAATGCTTATGCCATGATATTTAGTGCGACTAATGTATGGTGGTAAGGATAAAGGGGTACAGATCGATGATTTCACCGCATCTATCTATATTGTCATCCACATATAGTTCACCGCTCCCTATATGTGTTTCCTAGACTCCCCACTGGTATTGATACATCGGAGCTGACCACTCCCACCATACATATTAACCCTTCTCTAATAAGGTAGTGTAGGTGAAAAGGCGGGAAGATGTTGCACAGCGTCTACGCCCAATGATATTCTACCGGGAATAGTTCCGTGATATAATTATCTTGAATTATTGTTACACAACTGCTCTAAAAAAAGAACAGTCGCTTGCCGACCTAGCATTTTCATACATTCTCTGCATCTGGAACGATCTTAATCAATCTCATCTGCACCAAGAGGTATATATGACTGGTCTCGGTAACTTCCGTCGATAGGAGCCATGTCCTCCGCCGTGACATAGTAGTAACCTCATGGTGTTAGGAGAAGAGGTCTGAAACTTTGCTGTTGCAACTTACCAAGATTGCAATATAAGTACAGACATACTCCCAGATAGTAAGCACATTAAGAGGGAGAGTTCTAGTTCGGTCAATCTACTGATTCATTGCGTGCGTAGGTAGGTAATTATCTTGACGTTGTTCTACTACACCATTTCGCAAATGTACAAATGACAACTTTATATTGATCTAGAAGTACCGTCACCAATCGAGAACGACAAGATGACAACATTTCGTCAATACCCTATAGAGGTGACCCCCTGATATCTCTACACAACCGAATCTACAAGCGCCAGTAATACAATTGACTAATGAAAGGTTCCAATGCAGAACTAGTCATCCTCATCCATTTCGTCACCAACCTTCTTCTTTCTCTTGACCTCTCTCTTCCTTAGGCGGAGCCACTCCTCCATCCCAAGCGGCCAATAGACCCGGTTGTCAGGGCCGCCCATGCCTAGCTCTGACTCGGGGATCTCAGATGGTGGCGTCGGTTCCTGCACTGCCTCCTCTTCGGCTTCATCCTCCATATCTGCCGCTTTCTTGTTCTTGCGCCGCTTCTTCTTCGCCGGCTTCGGCGCCGGTCTGTTCTCGTCCTCCCGCTCGTAGGGAGTCACGTCGTTGAAGCTGTCCCAACCAGGAAGTCTAAAATTCCGCATCAGGTCGAAGACAGCTTGCTCTTTGTCCTTCGCCTCGATCATAAGATCAACATCGTTCGGACACGGTGGTAGAGTCATAACGCGTGGGCGATGCTTTCGTCGCTGCCGAGGGGTGATAGCGTCGGAACAGGGCTCGCTATAGTGCATCTTCTGCGTAATACCTTTCCTGTCCCACGTTGCCCTAATACGCGGGTATAGTTCCACGATATCCTTAGTGCCCTCCCGAATTTGGTCTTTGTCGAACATGATATTATGATGGTGAAAGTCTAGGACAAGCGGAATGTTTAATTCTTCGCATATCGGGAGCAAGTCGTGTACCGTCCACGACACATCGTCGTTCTCCAACACCAGCCTTGCCTTAACACTCGGTGAGAGTTTGGCGTAGTTCTTTCTAAACCGATCGAGAGTAGCCCCTTTATCACCAAATACGCCACCCATATGCAGAATCATAACGGCATCTTTATCAAGCTGCTTTGGTAGGCGTAGAAGCGTGAGCATCTCGTCATGGTATTCTAAGTCGCGTATTGCATTTCTCACAACCTCATTTCGAGGCGACCCGAGTTGTGTAAACTTTTAGTCGGTTAGCCAAGCTACTCTCAATGTCTGATATCTTGGCATACTTGTCCAGGATGAGTGGTCAGTCGGTGACCAAGTTCAGCCGCTACTCTCCCAGCCTCGGCAAGTACTTCGGAAGCGAACGGCGCAAGTTTGTAGCCGTACTCTTCGTGGCTCGCGAACGGAAACATCTCAGAACTCAGACGCATGAACTTGATACCATATTTATCATTCCACCGAATCATTTTTACGATATCACGTGCATTAGCGAGGCCAAGGGCTTCGACATATTTCTGACCCCTGGCAACGTCAGCCGGTTGGTCTTTGTCTGGACGATTTTTGGTCGGATGCTCGGGCTGAGACGGATCTTTGAGAGGATGACGATGTTCCATTATAGAAGCTATTCGACATGTTCTCGAGCTGAAAACTGGTGGATTCGAAAGTCGTAGATATGTATTAAGGCAAGCCTAAGTGGTGTTAGATCACATATTGCGTCTCGCATATACTTAATCATGGCGTTCGGGGGGGTTCACATAGCCCAGTCTTCCCTTCCACGGCAACGGTAAATACTCGCTGTTAACGGGTGGCGGTCTCGATCCCTCCTGTGAGATGGTTTTGGCGTCGGCATCTTCCCCTTGTATATCGCCACCTTCCTCTCTATCACCTGGCTCTCCATCTGCGTAACCTGCATTGGCCCGGTCGACGTTACTATCCCCGTCCTTCGCTAGATCCTTCTTCTTGGTGTCTAACAAGCGTTTTCTCTCGAATGCCTCCGGTATCGAGTCCGGCGTAGGTTTGTCAGGTCTCGGTAAGAAGGCCGCGTCCTCTTCCTTCATCTTCGGGGTGCTCAGCACAGAACTTTTGTCAACGGCCAATTTTTGTCGCTTGACGGCATCGCGCAAGTTATCCTCCATCTTGCGAAGGTTATTCATCGCCCCGACGGGATCATCGACTCCCACTCTTTCCAACATCTTTTTCGTCTTGGCCCTTTGTTCAGCCGAAGCCAATAGCGAATTGTCTTCATTAACCGGATCGGTGTCCGGCTTTGATTCCTGGCATTGTTTTTGGACAATGCGCCCTGACCTTCTTGGAGCAGGACTTAGGCGCTCTGATTCGAGGTGCTTTTCTGGCTGACTGTCCTGCTGTAGAACTGTACCCGACTTCTTTCTCTTAACCATGGTGGTAGCAGAGATAGCTGTAAAATTACGAGACGTCCAGGGAGACGTGGATATATAATTTGAGGCCGGAGAAAAGAGACCGAGAGGGTGTTGCGATTCAGCCCATGAACAGCGAATCAGACGACGAAAAGAGATGGACATACAAGGTGGATGGCGGATGTAAGACGAACTGGGTGTTACAACTGCGATTTAAATCTTGGGTATGTAAGGTAAGAGAAGAGAAGAGGGTGTTAGTAACGATTAGATGCAGCCAGGGATTTGCAGATGAGAGAAGGGAACAGATGAGGATGAGGTCATCAAGCCCGAAAGAAGCAATCCGCAACCCGCCTTTTCAAGAGCAGAGATTCTTTCGCCTCCCTCAGGTACATAAGGTAGCATAGATCCTCATAGCTACCCATACGCGGATCACTATGTAGATCAAATGTAAAAGAGGGTGCGCGCGTCATGAACTTGGCCATTGGCGCAAGACACGAGGCGCACGGGAAGTTTTGCTCCGTCGTGCATGTTTGTCCAGTCTTAGTTGTGTAATATGATAAGCTATCCGGACCATTTCCAGCGACAGCATCCCGTCTGAGACAGCCAAGAAGACCAATTGGAGCGGGACTAGAGCCGTCGTCGATTCTAGAGGCCGACAGGGAGGTGAGGTCATCTCGAATTGAGAAGGAAATCGATGAAATCATTTAAAGCCGATCGAGATGTGGATTTTCTGGGGTCGACAGGACGGGCCCACATGCGAAGGCTACTTCCCAACCTTAAATGTAGGAGATCAGTCACGTGAGTCCCTTCCTTGCGGGGCAGGACGAGGGCCCAGTCAATTCGACCGAAATCATTGGATAATCTCAGTATAGTATAACTGCATACCTACCTGGTACATGCCAGATATCATTCTTTATGTAATTACTGCGATTTAACCTACGAATTCATTCGCCATCGCCTTCATGTGTTAATCAAATCATCTCGTAAAGCATATGCCTAATTCATCGTTTCAACCTTCAGCTTATCGGTGTTTAGAGTGAGACCAGGTAATCTTCCTGCTCTTCACGACGTATTCCATGCCTGATTCAAATATCAACCGCTTAGCCACTTCAACATGTCCGGCTCCCTGATAGACCAGCCCCTCCATGTCGACTACCAAAACGCGACGGCTGGTAGTGTAGGCGGGATTCGATAATCCTCCTCAACATCCGTATCATCAACCACTTGATAGTACGGCGTTCTGCAGACCGGGCACTCGTACTTCTTCCGGAGAAACCACGTAGCCAGACAGCGCGCGTGGAAGACGTGTCTGCATCGCTTTAACTTTAACACCTCATCGTCGACAGGTTGCATGCGCTGTCGTTTCTTCTCCTCCGCAGTAACATCCGTAGTAGTCGTGGTGGTCGTTCTTGATATGCCGTTTCCAGCCTCCAGATCTGCTTTATTGCCCACTACCGATGTCGATGCTTGTACATCTGCAGGATAGAGGTATGCAAGACATATCGGACTATCCACAACGTCAGAAATGTAGCAGGGACATTTGATATGCTTTGAGATAACACTACCATTCAGCCTCCTCTGACTCGGTCTGTGGATTGCGATTAGGTCTCTTCTCAGTCACACCCTCCAGTTGCGTCAATGCTTGCTGGATCGATTTCGGCAAGCTAGTCTTCGGTCTTCTCTCCCTCCTGCCGAACCATAGACCTCCATTCCCACATAGGCCGCCCCATCTAGCACATCTATGTGAACGTGATGGTTAGTATGCCTTGTTTTCTGTGACACCCTGAATATCCTTAGTAGGTTCAAGGATAGAGCTTACAGTACTACCACGACGACGGCTCCCAGGAGGACGAGGATAGAAATGACGATGGATTCCCAGGGGTATTCCATCGTGCCGAGATATCGCGCGAAGCCAGGCCAGATTTGATTTTGCGTGGTATGATGGTTGTGACAGGCGAGGTCGACGACAGGTCGCCGAGCGGGGCAAACAACATTCCACAGAGCTCGGTGAACACAAAACCTAACTCGATCGGATTATAAATCCTCGAATAAAATAATATTGTCTCGGAGGAGACGCCGTCAACCGATTTCTACTACGTCTAAACTCCTGGCGTTGAGGCGCGGTTTGATCAACATGAACACAGCTTCTCGTGCGGTTGTTGGAATGGCAAGCTCCGGTCTCTCGCATCCCTTACTTCTGCTGAATGGTGTGTAACGAACGTTGTCAAGGTCCAAACTTCGGTCGGGCAGGGAACTGACAATAATAATAATACGCCAACCTTGGAAGTGTGAGAAGAAAGGTAATAAGGCGACCAATGGCCCGATAGAGGGGGCCGTTGGGTTGATAAAAGCCCCCAATTCTGACTACTGGGACATACCTTTCATATGTGCCATTGGAATTAGATTACCGTGAGGTATAAATTTAATATCTACCATGTAAGGCCGTCTGCCATCTAATAAACACCCTATTTGCTATCCCAGTCCTTGCATTTTCGCGCGTCTCTAACTACCGCGACTAGCAACGTGATAGGTTCGTCGGTAAATAATAGACATGATCGACGTGGACAGCGATCCATAAGCGACAAGTGTAGGTTTGGGGGCTACCCTGCCAATTCCATTTAATCTATTTCTTGGCTCCTCAGAGGCCAGGCTGTCGGGCTGTAACACCATGGCTAAGCGCCCTCGGAAGACGACGCTGGGAGACGGAATTCCGACTCGCATTAGGCTTTGCATCGATAGCATGATTTATTTCTCATCTGGTCCTTTGCCTTTTCGCGTATGGTTCGCTCTCCTCGCCGGCTTTCGATTTTACCTTCAGGACCTTTTCCTGTGTAAAGTTGATCGCCTCTTGCAGCAACACCTTCTCGCCCCATCGCACCACCACCGCCATCTTCTGCCGACCCGAAACCTTGTTTTCGGACAACAAATCGAGGTCGACCACTTGACTTGTGGTGTATTGGGCTAATCTCAACTCCAGAGCACGATGTATGGCCAGTAAGGTGATCTCGTCCCGTATCACCTTGTCGGGAATCGCATCTGGGCTAACCTTTCTGATCGCCTTGAGTATCGTATGTATTTGCTCTACCAGGTCCGCAGGGAGTTCCTTAAAGGTAGCCTCATGGTGAAGTTCACCTCTAGAGTCTGGTTCTCCCGAGTCTCGTTCAATGACGAAAGCCTCCTCAATCTCCTCGAGATCGAGCTCGTTGATCTACAGCGAATTAGTGATGTGCAAGGAAAGACGCTGAATGAATGAAATATGAGTTACGGAACCCGCCACATACCGCCTTGCCCCAGATCGAGTCGTCTAGCTTGAGCGTTTCCTTCAGTACCGATATTATCAGACCCCAGGATATCTCCGTAACGTCATATCGAGAATGGTGGCTTGTTACATATCCATAACGTCTGAGTAACTCGCCATTTCCGAGCGGTCCATAGTAATTGAGCACTTCGGTGCCGGCCGGGATTGGTCGCAAGGTTGTGACACTCAAGTTGTCTTCGCCGTGGTTGACGTGTGCCTGCTAACTATCAGTATGGAATAGGGTCCATTATAGCGTTCAAGATACTCACATTGAATTGAGCATCGGCGTTCAGAATGTCAGCCATCGGCACCATGCCCATCATGAGCGATCCTTCTTTATCCTCCATCCATTCGTCATCATTCTCAGGATCAGCTTCTTCATCGTCGTTTTCCAGATCGAAGGCGTACGCCATAATCGTACTACCCATGCGATGCGCCAGGACCATCAATTGATCCTCGCTAAGCCTCTCAGATCCCGCCGGGTAGAAGATGTCGGCATGCTCGTCGATCACGGGTAGAACTTTGGCGCGGAACATGTCATTAGCTTCGTCCTTACCGATCTTGGCGACAATTGAGCTGGCTTGCAGCTCAGCTAGTTCCTGGCCCGACCACCACATCAACGTCTCAAACTGGCTAGGGAGCACATCGAAGTACGGCTTCCAACGGGAGTTATCACCCTGAAGGTACTCATAGATCATGATAAGAATGAGTGAGACCCAGTTGTCGGGAGGACCGCTGGTTTCATCTCCATCCTCGTCTGCTTCATTGTCAGTATCCTCCAAGCCAGTCGTCTCGAAGACTTGTGGAATGCGTCTAGGCAGGTCCGAAGTCTGCGTGTTGATGATTGCTGTTCTCGGAATGGTGAAGAGTACGGTATCCTCAGGGATGTCCGTAGTGGCAACTGAACAAAAGTATTGGTTAGTGAATTAATGCTCGTCAAGTTGCATTTGATTGGTGGCGCACCGATGCCTCTCCCGGCTCCATTCTCGCGAAGATCCTCGATCTTGATATCCGGGTGGAAGGTCGCTCCCGGCAAAGATCTGAACCAATTAAGGAACGATGCAGACTTAGAATCAAATACCGGATCCGCCATCTTTCCCTTTGGTCAGAAGTATCCGATCAATAGAAATGGTTGTTGGTTGTTCCCTGACGAGATGTTGCAGCTGCTGAGCCAAATTTTGATAAAGTGCGCGTCGCACCTTCGGAGATTGCTCGGAATTAGGTAGCCACCTCGCCATGTCGTAAGCAAAGACCACGATATGCAATGACATGTATCAAAGAGAGTTAATTCATATAGCGAGCATTACAGCCCCTTAACCAGCAATGAACCATTCGTCAATTTCACTGTCCTAGGTTGATACTATTCCAACACTCCGGTCTGTAAGATTTGACGTCATCTCCAAAGATACAGTGGTTATTATAGAGTGCACAACAGTTTATTTCCACCTTTGTCCCTTTGGTACGAAGACGCGAGCATCACAGTTGCGACCCTTGCCGCAGGATGAATTATATCACGAAGTGTGATGCGATGCGACGCGACTTAGAAGATGGAAATGGGACAAAGAAGGAGCGCAAAGGCACGATGATTCCACTGCCTCGGAGGAATCCCTGTGATTACATCCAAAGAGGATGGGTACTTATTAAATCCAGGAGAGCTTCAAACTTTAGCATACCGTGGCCACTATGCAAGACTTCCACGCATATTCGTTGCTAATGGCTTACAAGATAACAAGATAATTATCCCCAGTAGAATAGAAGTCGTCTCCTGCGACGATATCATGCCCTGGAGAACTTGACTTCTAATAAAGCCTACATCGTCCGTTTGAGACCATGGCCCTTTGACTGGACTCCTTCCAGTACTCGGATATAAGCTATCCTTTGGCGTATCCGTTGCGAGCATTGCTCTATCGATATAGAAGCCTACCTGCTGTTAGATGTTTGCACGCCCGGAGATATTTTCCCTGTGGGACGAGTTTTAAGGCCCATTCAAGCATGCTCTAGATCATCGCTGGGAAGAAGACTTCGTGGAAAGCATTGACGAATTGCTCTAGAACTATACCGGCAAGTGGCTTTATTTCAATTTCATGATGCAGGTTAGACTTCTTATACGAAGAATTAATGGGAAATGGCCTCAATACAATGGAAACAGGTCTCTAGAGCGTATTTATAGTCCGACTTTGGCCGACTAGATCTCCACGCATTACATAAAAACCCCGACATCCAAGTGAAAGATATCCTCTCCAAACTCCTCCGAAATTAAGTCAGATCCATTAGAACATCGTGTATTTACCTACTCTCACATATACCCGACAACAAATGTAGACTCATTCTCTGGATGTCATGTCATTCCACCGTCAAGCGCTTTCGTAATCGTGTTCAGCTCTTCATCCGTTATTTCGGTATACAAGAGACAGGCCGAGCCGCAGGGGATAGGATGAGGGCCACTAGATGCGTCGCAAGTGCCGGCTAGCACACCTGAGAGGACCATACACGTAGGCGGAATGTTATCAAATTGCGCCTCTAGAAAACAAGTCAGTTCCTTTAGAAATAGTTTAGCATATTATGTAGAACAGACTCACGGCCTGGTGCTAGGACGGAATGGGTGATAGTCAGACCCCTGAGCGCGTCGCGACACATATCGAAATTGTACTGGGGAACACCACATGGTCCCGCGTCGAGATCATTCCGCTCAGTAAGGTTAACTCGTGGGATATAATTAGTGTTAAATTTGCTGGGCTTGCCAGTAGGACCGGAGATCAGTGGAGCATCGAGCCCGGCATTGCCATTCGGATTGCTAATCGCATCGATTAATGGAGGAATAACGCTCTCAGCTACCTTCAAAATAGTGGAAACAATGACATCAATAGGCATTTTCAATCTAGGAAATGTCAACCGTTTTAAAGCTTTCGTAAGAAGTGTACAGCTATATGCGGTTAAGGAGAGAGGAGAATTGTTGTGATTACTTTATATTCCTTTAGACTTGTTATATATTCCGTGACAGCGTATTTTGCATGGGCAATCTTGTCCTTCGGTAAAAGGACAAATTATTTCTACTCTCGCTAGCTACCTCCTAAACTACCAAGGTGTAATATCAGATCCTGCTACTTTGCATATTACTATGGACCTGTAGGTTAATCTTCCAGACTGTTGGTTACATTTCGCTTATAGGTGATATATGTCATTCAGATCTCCTAAACAAACTCAACATCTTTCATTTAGTTCAATATCGTTAGGCTGGACTCAGGTGGCCTTAGCTAACCCAGTGTGAACTCTACCGTACGTATGCTAATGTGGCATGTTATGGATACCGACTCCTGTTGCACACCTTGAGTCGTTTGGATGTACAAACAGCCTGGTGCCCACATTACCAACAGAACACGGAAAATTGTAGTGTTACAAGTTTAGAGCTTTCTGTTGCACAAGTTTTCCACTATTAAAGACCCGTAAACTCGGGATCAAGCGAAACACAAGTACTATAATTAGTTGATTCGTACCCGAGAGGGATAGTGAGGATAGTATGAATTGAGCCTGTCCCTACGTTAACGAGGAGTAAGTATATTACCCCTATTTTGATCTCATCTCGTTTAGAAAGACCAAATACCCTTCAGCGGATAAACATTTGGGATGTACACTTCTATAACTTAGGGTTCGCTGGCAAATGACGCCATTGTTAACATCCCTCGATACATTTTCCATTTACATGTCAAGTAATAAACTTCTCTCTATGATGTAACATGGCCCTCCCAGCTTCCTGGTTTCTTCTGGCAACTCTGCTCTTCTGCCTCGCTATCCAGCAGAAATACCAACATATACGACACAACTTAGGTATCCTTCACGTTCTCAGCGTGGTGAAGAGTCTAAGCGAAGGCCCCCTGAGTCTGGGCCCCTACTCTGATGTTTGGGTGCCGTTCGTCATCTGGGCCACTATGCACACGACTTCTATCTTATTCACAGAGACCCATGTCATCTGCATACAGTCCACCAACTTCGAAGACAGACTTAGAGAAACCTTTTGGATTTGGAGCAACATCCGCCGAATACCATCCACCAACGGGAAAATCACCGTCACAAGGAGCGAGGCAGCCTACATACGTGTATCTTTTGCAGCGAGAAAGTCCGCCCGCATTCTAGCCTTATATATTTTACATCGTATGATTGATTCATTAGTCCAAAGGTTTCTTCGAGGTTTTGGAATCACCATCGAGGATTTCATGCCTGCCAAGCAAAGCCTTTGGCCTCCCCTAACATCTCGAGATCTCTCTCTCCGAGCAGTTATGTCCACCCACTGGATATGGAGCACCTACGCGCTTCTCACTTCGACGCATGACCTCCTAACTGTTATATTCGTGCCTATCCTAGGATGGAACCTACCCTCGGAGTGGCTGCCCCTGTTTGGCAGCGTGGTTGAGGCGTATTCGGTCCATCGCTTCTGGGGTGTCTTCTGGCAGCGGCTGCATGTTGCACCTTTCACGGCCCACATGCCCTCCTGTTTGCCGCAGAAGAGGCAAGAGTGCTGGAGGCACCGGGTTATCAGGAACAGCCTAAGGTCGCTGTGGATGTTTCTCTTGTCCGCTTTCTGCCATGTACTTGTAGACATGGTGGAGTTACGAAGAAACACGGTGAGACAGGGGATTCGATTCTTCCTATCGAATTATGCCGTTTGTTCTGCTGAGATAGTTATTGGGTCCATCAGGAAGACAATATTCTCACAAGACATTAGGCCTCGTCTGTGGCTACGAGTTCTTGGGTATGCTTGGGTATTTGCTTTTTTCTTATGTACTGTTCCGGCTTGGAAATATCATCTCGTATATAATTCTGTACATTTGGATGTTGGGGACTGACAACTGCAGCGATGGACTGTCGTCAATAACTGGGTAGGATCAGTAGGCGAGTTTCTTATATTGAAGTTGATATCTACTTAGGAGGTACCTTAGATCGGTAGGTACCTAGATAGATATCACGTGGTCTCTTACAAGAGACCATAGCCGTTTGTACACACAACTTCAATCAATATGACAACAGTCAATAATTCTTCAGCCCCCAACTTTCGCATCATGCATTGCCGTATCACTCGGGCAACACTCGGGGAAATTCAAGATGGTTGGGGTTACACAAGACAACCTCAGCTCATGCAGGCTGAGGACTCGGGATCATATATCATTCCTAATAGAATTTTGCTCACCCGGTTCCCCTCTTCTGAACAACAAGTTCTGCCGTCTTCAAGACTTGCGAGAACATGGATCCGATTATCGAGACGCCGGGTACGGAATTGCGCGGCGCTGACCAGAGTCCCGAGCATGGAGAATCGACTTTCGTCGCATCCCCTTCAGCCGCCAACGAAATTACTGTACTCTTGCGGGCAATCAAAGGCCTCACCGAGCGCCAGGAGACCTTGATTAACCTCATGGAACATTCCATGATACCTCGTCCTAAAGACAAATCCGTACCAGTCGGCGATTCTACAGATGAAGATCTTTTAAACTTGGATGGGATGAGCGAAAATGACCTGGATGTAGCTAGAGAGTATGCCCAGAACCTCAGACGCTCCATAGAGTGGGAGTGGAATTATGGGCAAGATGATGAAGCGCGGTTGCAAAACTTAAACGCTCTGAAAGGGTTCCTCACTGCTTTTGCGATCCCGGGCCTTGGCTATTATCAGCATCCTTTAGATCAGATCGATGTATTCACTCATAATATTCCAAAACCAAGCGCCAACTTACGAAACTTATGTTCCGCCATCCTTCAATGGGGAATTTACAAAGGGTCGCCTGACCGTGCCAAGTCTGAACTTTCGAGTACGACTGTGCGAGATAGATGGATTCACGAGACTACCACTCCAAAACTACCTCACGTATCTCTGGCACCTAATGATGAGAGATATATGTCCTCTTGGCAACAGTATGAGCCAGTGTATAGCATTGCTAGGCACAATCATCGTACTAACGTGGTAAGATAATCTCTAATCCGTGTCCTTCATTATCCCTTTTCTGTTGTAGAATCTGTACCTGGTACACACCTCCCCAGGTCATATTAGTAGCAGTAACTAAGTAAAACTATCAGAATATAATCAATGGATTACCTGAGGAGCGGTCTACAGGTCTGACTGAAGGACTTCTAGACCCTGAAAAGTGCTATTTTGCTCGTACCTGGTATGTTGGACGATGTCTAAGATAGATGAAAAGGTACCGCTGACTTAGTAATAGGAGTGTATGTGTCAGATCACGTATATCAATGAAAGTCTTGGCAATGTTACTCTGTAAGCTAAGTGGCCCTAGGATTCAACTTCGGAATTGGACGGGTTCAACGGCAGAAGGTAATAACACAGACTATCAATTCTCACGTGGACTGGCAAAAGGTGCTGTTGCATTTATCTTGGCATTCACAGGACCGTGGTCTGAGAGTGCCGGGTTAATCTCCCCTCAGATTAGCGATAGTGCATATTATCACATCCAACACCATATGAGGGTTTTACAGTTTGCGAAGCCCACAGACCTAGAAAGCCAGGGATATGAAGTACCCCAAGACAGAAGTTCTAAGGAAAAGTCAAATAAAACGACAAAAGACAGCGGCAGTATTTCCTGTACCCGAGTCATCGGCCCGTTTGAGCGGTTAGATCGGACAACTATGCACATCAAAGAGGCAAGACTCTCGGCAGCGGCGATTACTTTCACTAGGTGGCCCTTGCCAATCTTTTCTATTTCCCGGCTCTCGGACTCTATTTCCCGTCTGGATAGCCACTGGGATCCTAGGTTCAAACCCGAAGACTGGACGGCTGGGATGAAGTTTGGAAGATACTTCAAAGGCATAGCCACTTTCCAGCTGGCTCTATATCGGATTATGAACGAATGGGCCGGTTATTGGTCAAGTTTTCTCTCTGAACTAGACAGCACAGTACAGATCAAGGCACGTTGTTGAACACCATCCTCATGGCAGAGTTCCATACTAATGTACTAATGTTGATGTTCAGCTCGAGAATATCCTCAACCAAGAAGAAAGGAAGAAGCTTATGCTTGACGACGCGGAGTTGAAGAAGTCCGACCGGTACTTCGGGGTCTTACAACTGCTTCGCATTATGACTCATTGGGTTGAGCAGAGCAAGGAGGGCATTGAGAAACTGCCTAAGGACTGGGATGAGAGACATTCCGGTCTATATTTTGACATCAGGGGTCTGCATATACCTTGTGATCGAAGGAAGATAGAACTCGACGCGTCTGTGATCTCCAAAAATTGGGAGATTTTAGTGCATCGACATAAAACCTTAGCTGAGGGCCTATTGAAAGAAATAGGCAGGAGAACCGAGGATATAAAGACTCTACGCGATGGTGTAAGTCACCCGAAGTCTGGAGATCCCCACGATTTACCACCCTCAAATTGGATAGCTTACTCATGGAGGTAGCTGTTCAACGCCACTTCTGTCGGTGAAGCCACTAGAAGCGGCGAGTTAAGCCGGTACATCTACATATTCACGATTGCAACGGTCTTCTATCTCCCAATATCTTTCGTTTGTGTAAGTACTGTCCAGCTTAGTCGAGAAATTTGAACGTGCCTGCTGAGAGCTGGATTGCTCATCTATCTAGACATTTTACGGCATGCATTTGTTTGACAGTGGAGATACTGGGACAAACCAAATATCGTTCGCTGTATCTATTGTCGCGATATCTATTGGCACTTACATTCTTCTGTTTGGGTTCTGGTTGAATGATAAACGACGTCACAGAGGCCTGGAATGGACGCGGAAGAAAGCAGACAAAGAGGCTCCCTCCACGGCACCGAAACAGCCGATTATTTACGGAGACGATACAGAGTTCTTAGACTATGTGCATCAGCAGGTTGCGTTGAGGGTACAGTCATTTTCTAGGACACAAGGATGAGGAGCCGTGCAGGTGTTTGTAACGGCTCTATACGTTACCCGAAAACCAGGTGGAGAAAAGGAGAGTAATGGGCTGGCATAATCTTAGCTAGGGAAATATGTCGTCGCTAGTTAGAACCATGCCTAAGGAGGTAGGTATCTACCGCTTTAGACTTGTCCGAGCCAAACAGTCCGTCGTGTTATATGGAATATGAATTGATGGCTTCCATCCATCCAACTTGCCCTTGGCGTCGCCGTTCCAGGCTTGAGAGACAATCTGGGCTATTCTACGGCGTTCTAGCATTCCGCTATGGATCAGACGTGGCGATCGAAGTACGCTAATGTAAATCATGTTAGTTGCCTGGAATTCTCGCTCCTAGGATTTACGTGAACTCGAGGCTCGAGGCGGGAGTGCCGAAGATAGCTTTCAACTTTCGAACAGCACGGTATCCAATATGTGTGGTTGAACAACAATAGGGGTAATTTCTCAGTTGTGTTATTTACCTAGAGTTAGCAATTACCTAACTATCAAATCAAGATTCAACCGCCAGATTCGGGCTTCAAACTAGCCTCTTCATCACCATCGTCACCCTCGTCCTCCATCTGCACGTCCTGCGCCCCCTTCTCCAGACCGCCTTCCTTCGCATTGCCCCCCTCGATGTCCTTGCTCTGCGACAGGAAGTAGTCGACGACGTGCATGTGGTTGTTGAAGGCGGCAAGGTCTAGCGGGATCTGATCCTTGTCGTTAGCCGCGGCGGGCGATGCGCCGCGCGATAGGAGTAGCTTCACGACGTCTAGGTGGCCTCCGAGGCACGCCCAGTGCAGGGCCGTGTTGCCGAACGAGTTCTGCAGGTTTATGTATGGCGTATCTGATGATGTAGCTGGTGCAGCTTCTTCTGCAGGCGCCGTTGCTGCCCCTTTTATTGATGGTTTTGGCGGAGCTGGGAAGTGTGAGAGTATCAACGTGACGGTTTCTATATGGATAATATTAGTGAAAATTACCTACCAGCGGTAGATGCGGGTGCCCGACTTACTTGCATGTCCATTTGCTGCTGCCATGTGCAAGCATGTCGCTTTGCTGTCGTCTCTCGCCGCCTCTAAGATCTCGGCGCACGTGACGTTCTCCCGGCTGGCCAACTCCTTGAGCATCCCAGTGAGCTCAGCGTCGTCACCGGTCCGAGCGAGATAAATGAGATCATCTATCTCATCCTCCGACAAGTTTGGGGCCATTTTCTCTAACTCCTCACTTTATCTTGGCCAATTTACCCCTTCAAGTCGTTTAAACTCCCTTCAGCACGGATCGGTGTTCTGTTGCTCTGGTCGCGCTTTTAGTGGGGAATGGTGAATTGAGAGCGAGGATGAAAATTTTCAGTTGATATGGCGCAGACGATTTAGCGGAGATGTCGAAGCACTCTTCCGCAAACTTGAAAAATCGGCGTTCCTCAATAAGCTATTGGCGTTGGGATATGGATTAAACAAATTAGTATTTTATGATGGCGTTCGGTTGGGCCGATGAGAAAGAATTGGGTTGTTTGATCACGTGACTTGTGAAAAGTGACCAGCGATGTAATATACTGTCTCAACGGAAGCATTTCATATTCTTAGTGTGTGACCTTCTATATTAATTAGGCATTTTTACCGAGGCGTACCTACACCAGGAAAACACAGTAGATGACTGTAATGGCAAGCCTCGTGTTTATCATCTCGTTCAGTGAAGACGGTCTGATAGCTTCCCGTCTAACCACCCAGTCATATCCCCGGCATCGTCCACAGCTTGTATTTCGGCCTTGATGTTGAGTATAAGCATTAACTGCAACTCATGCACCAGCTCAACCTCATCAATGCTCTGGTTTTGTTTCATGTCAAGCTTGCGTAGGAGGCCGACTGCCTTTCGTCGGTCAAGAGTTGTCAGATGAGAGAAGACTTCTGGTTCGTTTACTGATAGAGTTTGGCTAGACAGTGAAGGAGGACATGATGGTTCTTGACTTGATGGAGGTGTCAGAGCCAAGGGTTGATTCGTCTGAGGCGAATGAGTTGATGGGAAATAGTCGTGATAATAGCCTAAAATATCACTACTCTTGGGTCCAAGCCATGAAAGTCCCGGAACTGTAGTATTCTGCTCGTGGCTAAGAGCTAGGCTCCCATGTTTGTAGGTGAGCATGATGTTGATACCGCTAGGATCAAAGTCGACAAGCGCGTACACAGGAAGTTGCGGAAAGGCTGAATGGAGAAGGTTGAGGAACTGCCGCGTGAGTAGATCTGGATATCCTTTGCCCTGAGGGATCTGTAAGCCAGAAATCGGAGACGCCGTTCTGTAGGGAAGTGATCCTACTGTAACGAGAACCCCCCTTCCAGCAGCCGACTCCTCAAAGTATCGAGACTCAGCCAATCCGCGGAAAGTGGCCTAGTAAATCCATGAGACAAGCCCGTGGATCGGATGGTGGAAAGTCCCACCTCTTTTTCGATGACCAAAATCCATTTTGCCTGACCAATGTCAATCCGATGAATGGCTTCAGCACGCGGGATCAGAGTTCCCTAGTGAGATTGATCAGCCAACTGCTGAATCTCGGTATGGCGCCTGGGTCCTCACGTTGCTGTCTGAGCTGCAATTGAGTATGGAGTCGTCCTTTGAGGTGACGATGACGTTTCCCGCAATAAGACCTTTAAAGGCCGCGACCTATTTCGACGGTGAGCCTTCCGATCTCGAAATAATTTGGGGAGACATACAATATTCAAGGCATCTCTGCCAACCCCGAAAGTGAAAGCGATGTCATCGATTAGGTTATCCACATATTGTTGGTTACCAAATAGATCTGGGTACTGATAGTATATGTTTCTACGGACATTCAGTAACTAGGTCTTAATGAATGATTATCTTCACAAGAGAGAATAATTCAAGGCAGGAAGAGACCAGACCTCTTCGTAACAACGTGGCCAGAGACCAGTGCTTCGTGACATATATGAAGAATTTGAAGAACACAGGCTTAAATAGGAAACGAAGTCTATGTGAGAAGATTCAGAACATAACGCGAAGAGGCATAGCAGATGAACCCACCAAACCGCTTTACACCGGTATCCGTATTCGATGGGAACCGGACCAACCTCTCATTGCCTGACGGGCGGCTGCGTAGAGGAATGGTCAGCTCTCGATTCTCGTCGAGTGCGTCGACGATGTCTTCTAGGACATCTTCAATTTTAGTTACGACGGTGCCGATCTGGGTATCTCGTGTGGCATCTCTAGCGAATGTGACGACGGTCGGTCGGTCCATTCTCTCGGTGGGCCATAAGTTGACAGATACCTAGGTAGTTCTTGTCTTTGATTTGCATTGCCACGGAATATGATCGATCTGTTATGCCTGACTACGAGGTCGAGTTGAAGTCGAAGCTGAAGTTGGAGTTGTGCAATTGCTACGACGAGACAGGAGAATGCATTATTAGTGGGTTGTTTCCCTGTAGCCAACCAACTTACTGCAATTAGGGCACTGTAAATTGGAACGCCCCTGATCCTTGTAGTACCTACGAGGTAGGTAATACAGAACCTAACACTAATAGGCTCAGAATCTTCAACCCCACAGCCGTTATGCAGCATGTCAGGTACAAGATTAGTGCATGTGGCGCCCGAATGAGTTAAAATATGCGGAAGCCGGGCCACCGGAGGAAATAACCTCCTTTAATTCGAACTTAGTTCGTCTCTCCCTGCAACGCCTCATCCTTCAGAGCTACAAGTCGCTCTTTTCTTCTTTAACGGAGCCTTGAATATGGTGGTCACTCGTTCAAGCACCGCTGCGAAGGCCAATGGTGCCCCCCGCAGAGTCAATGGCGCCTTGTCCAATAAACTACCCAAGAAACGCGCTAGCAACGACACCCTCGAGACGATATCGAAGCGACCGAGACTCGAAGAGAAGACCGACTTGACACGATGGCGTATGCTGGACGAGAAAGGTCGCCACACTTGGCACTACTTAGAAGATGACGAAGAGGTGGAGAGATGGCCGCAGAGCTGTGCCGATAAATGGTATCTTGGGCTGGATACTGTGAGAGCTTTGTTCCATTGTCCTAGAGCACCAGGACGACTATAAGGCTATAGAGCTGACTATTGTGTTCGTCGCAGAAGCTTCCCACTTTGCCAAAACCCAAGAAACCCCTCGATTCCGTCGTCAATGGCCTTACTTTCTTCGAAAAGCTCCAATTGCCTTCGGGTCAATGGGGATGCGAATACGGCGGTCCTATGTTTCTCTTGCCGGGCGTCGTCTTTACCTGGTACGTGACGAAGAAGCACATTCCTTGGTATGTTGCTACGGAGATAAAAAACTACTTGTTTGCAAGAGCAAACCCTGAAGACGGAGGTTGGGGCTTGCATATAGAAGGCGAAAGTACCGTTTTTGGCACCTCTTTGAACTACACCGTCCTTCGTATCGTCGGAGTCGATCCCGAACACCCAGTAATGGTCAAGGCCCGGGGAACGCTACATAAGCTTGGAGGAGCTACATTTGCTCCCCATTGGGCCAAGTTTTGGTTGAGTATACTAGGTGTTTGCAAATGGGACATCGTCAATCCCATTCCGCCAGAGATATGGCTGCTACCTGACTGGGTACCCATTGCTCCCTGGAGATGGTGGATCCACATGCGGCAGGTCTTCCTACCTATGGGCTACATCTATGAGAAGAAGTGGTCTTGCGAGGAGACAGACATGATTCGGGGGCTGAGGCAGGAACTGTTCGTCGAACCGTGGGAGGAGATCGACTGGGCCGGCAACCGAAACAGCATATGTCCTACCGATAATTACCATCCTAAGTCCTGGTTCCTTAATGCCGTCAACTGGGTTCTCGTGAACATCTGGAACCCGTACCTCCGCACGCAGGGGCTGGCTCAGAAAGCCGAAGATTGGGTCAGCAAGCTTATTGATATGGAAGATGCGAACACAGACTACGCCGACTTAGCCCCTGTGAACGGGGCGATGAACACTGTGGTCTGCTATATTCGTGATGGCCCAGGCGCGTACTCGGTTCGGAGACATATCGAACGGCTCGAGGACGCACTGTGGGTAAACCACGAAGGCATGTTCTGCAATGGTACCAATGGTGTGCAATGTTGGGACACATCCTTCCTGATCCAAGTTGCGACGGATGCAGGGCTCGAGCAAGACCCCCGATGGCGGCCGATGTTGACAAAAGCGTTGAAGTTCCTCGACGATCAGCAGATACGTGAGAACTGCAAGGATCAAGCAATTTGCTATCGACAGCAACGCAAGGGAGCCTGGGCCTTCAGTACAAAAGATCAGGGGTACGCCGTGTGCGACTGCGTCTCTGAGGCATTAAAGTCAGTTATGATGCTACAAAGGACACCCGGGTATCCCCAGCTCCTCGACGATCAGCGCATATTTGATGCCATCGATACACTCTTAACATACCAGAACAAATCAGGTGCTTGCTCGTCGTACGAACCAACACGAGGGAGTGAATTGCTCGAGATGCTCAACGCGGCGGAAGTATTTGGCAATATCATGGTCGAGTATGATTATGTTGAATGCACGACAGCAGTGATCACTGCTCTATCACTGTTTCAGAAACACTGGCCCGAATACAGGCCTCAAGAAATCAAGGCTTTCATCGGCCGGTCTCTAAAAGCGATCAAGTCAATGCAGCGTCCAGACGGATCATGGTACGGCAACTGGGCAATTTGCTTTACATATGCCTCCATGTTTGCCCTAGAAAGTTTGAGAAGCATTGGCGAGACTTACAACAACAGTTCTTACTCAAAGAAAGGCTGCGACTTCTTAATTTCCAGGCAGAAAGAGGACGGAGGATGGTCGGAGAGCTATCACGTAAGTCGCACTCTGTTTAAGCGAATTTCTTTAGATTATGATCTGACAGCTAGCAGTCCTGTGAAAAAATGGTATATACAGAACACCAGACAGGCTCGCAGGTTGTGATGACGGCCTGGGCTTTGATCGGTCTAATGAAAGCAGACTACCCTGACATCGAGCCCCTGAGGAAAGGCATCAAGCTCATCATGGACAGGCAGCAGCCGAACGGCGAGTGGAAGCAAGAGGCGATCGAGGGCGTGTTCAACAAGAGCTGCATGATATCATACCCGAACTACAAGTTCACCTTCACGATGAAAGCTCTAGGGATGTTCGCGACCAAGTATCCTAATGAGACGGTAGTTTAACTGTCTGATGGTGTTTAATTCCAAAACATGAAGCGTCGTCACATAGGGATAATGACGTGAGAATAGGGGTACTCCAAGACGGGTAATTAAATATAATAATTCTTAATGTCACGTATGATGTTACCATTTCTGTCGACGTCAGATCTGTCTAAATATCTCTTTGATGTTCTCACCTGACACTGGAGGTATAGCTATCACGCATATTTACCAGGCTGTTCAACCAGAGTTGCGACGTTTAGGGGACTGACGTCGTTAGTCCTACCAGGTAGGTACATAACCCACTGCTACATTACATAGCGACCCACTGTTTTAAGCCTTTGCTTTATTAACTTTAATGAAGGACAAGCTCTCGGGCAATGGGGCGGTGAGCATAAAAAGCCACCTAGCGACCTAACTTTTCACCGCCTGCCTCATGTATAAGTCGGGCAGAATTATTATGAACCCCACCAACAGGATGACTAGTAGCTTCCACGATACCTCAGTCCGTTTGAAGCTTGAATTTGTCGCGTCAAACCATCACGCCCAGAATCCACACACCTTCTCAGCTATCGGTACTTTAGGTACCTAGATCGCCGAGTCAAATTAATCAGGAAGGCGCAATACCTTTTCCATCCAGTCCGATTTCCATTCCCGTCCCGACACCTTCGACTTCACCTTCGACTTCGCGTTCTCCCCACCATCTCTTCGTAATTCACAATCGATCATCTTTTACCAATTTGGTCGCATAGGAAACTTTTAGCAACTACTACGCATACACGATAGCACTACAACCATACTCGATAGCACTAGGATCATAACTCAACATCCTTGATTAAGACCCCCTGCTACAATGCCGTCTTCCACTGTCGTCGCCGCCGAAGGCGTCCAGGCCGTGGCCGCTGGCAAGTACGCGGAAGGAATCGACAAGCTATCCCAAGCTCTGGAGGACCATCCCGCCCCTCTCTGGCTGCTCGAGCGTTCCAAGGCCTACGTACGAACTAATGAGCTCGACCTCGCTCTACACGACGCTGAGAATGCTCTCCATATAGCCTTCCAACGCGCCAACCGGGATCACATGGTCGAGGCTCAGATTCGACGAGCTATCACCCTCTTCCGTCTCGAGCGCTATGCCGACGCTGACGTCTGCGCTTTCTGGGCTCTTCGACTTCTCGACAAGGCTAAGGCTACTGAGGACGATGGACAGCAGAACAAAGTCGACGAAAATGGAGAGTACACTGTGAGAGTTAAGGAAGTTAAGGACGCGAACAAGCCAGCTAAGGACTTGGGACTTGCTACCGCTTTAGGCGGTGGCGGTGGAAGATCGAAAGACAGCTTATTGCGAAACCAGGCGATATCGTGGCGTCTTCAAGCTTTGACTCGCTTAGAAACCCTGCCCGTCGGACACCATGGTCGGAAGGTGACTATATGGACTAAATATCCCGAGTCCTCTGACTCGCGTCCTAGTGGTAAGGCTGAGCAGAAGCCAGCGCCAGCAGACCTTGACAACGATGATGATCATGCCACCAAGCCGGATTCAGCTTCAGGTAATCGTGACAAAGATGGCTCTTGGGAAATCCTCTGGAAGCGGTTTCTGGCTGTTCGCGAAGGGAACACGATCCGATCGAGCTTTTACCAGACAGAGACTACTTTCAATGCCGACTTCTTCGTTAAGAATGTACCTGCAGCTCAGTTCTCTGTGAATGCTGAGAGTCAGAAGGTTATTATGGGACCTGTCCCGAACGTCCACCCCGGATCTATTCAGCTCCACCTCTGGGGTAAGATCAAGCCTACTGAGACCAAGCACACAGTCAAGTCGATGAAAATCGAGCTAGTTCTGAAAAAGGAGACTCCCGGAAAATGGCCGGCGCTGCAGTGTGAGGAAGCTGAGAACTTCAGCAACATTGTAGCTAACACTAAGCTCCACCCCTCTTTGCAACAATTCTCCACTTTCATCCAACGCCTAGGGTTCGTCCACAATCCTAATCCCAATCCTACCAAGATTCCTGGGGAATCATAAGCGCTAACGCTTACTAGATACAAGGATGCCGAGCAGCTTAACTTTCCAGACTTGGGTCACGACAACGCTGCCTGGTACGGCGCTCTCTTGGACAGACTCCATGCTGGTCTGGATGAGCCTAAGGTATCAGCCGCGACAGATTCAGAGCTCCCGAAAGCAGCACCCGAGGCTACCTCGTCTGCTCCAGGCACGAGCGCTACTACCCAACCCCAGGTCGGACTTACGCAAGCTAGCAATCCTGCGGTAAAGGCTGCCCCCATTGTCAACAAGCCGGATTCGGCAAAGCCTACTGGTAGTACCCCGGCCTATCCTACCTCGTCGAAAAAGGGAGCGGTAAACTGGGACAAGTTCGCGGACGACGATGATAATGATAATGACGAAAGCGATTCTAAGGATGGCAACGTTAATTCGTTCTTTCAACAACTCTACAAGGACGCGGACGATGATACAAAGCGAGCAATGATGAAGAGCTATGTCGAGAGTAACGGCACGTCGCTCAGCACGAGCTGGGCCGAAGCCAAGGAGCGGACTTACACGACCCAACCCCCTGATGGTGCGGAGGCCAAAAAGTGGGATGACTGATGGATGGTCTACGATTTGTCTAGTTTAGCTTCTCGCATTTCCCTACACACAGGCGAATAACAAAAAACGGATGGTCAGTTGGCTCGGTGGAATGATACCAAGGTTGGCATTGATTGCCGCGTTTAGTGCGCGTGTTTTATGACTTACTACTTCTTCGACTTACTGAGACTAGCCTTGGAGCCCATCTGACATGGTAAACAATTCCATATCGGGTTTCATTTTCTCTGTCTTCGGCTTGTCTGATTTCGCAGGAATTTCGTGTTTGTTCTTTTCCTCTTTCTCCGACCCTGCTCATCTGACACCGTGAAAACTTCCCGTCGGTTCCGTCCTTTGTCTCTCGGGATCTACTTACCTACAATGGCAAGGCAAGGGATACAGAAAGGTGTCACAAGACTGTACAGGACCAATGCATCGCTTCATTTACTAGAATAACTAGTCTCTCTTAGCAAACCAGGCAAACCAGGTGAGTGGATCGCCACACAATGGCTAGGATTTGGACCGATGACGTTTCTAGGGTTGGTGATTGGTGGCTCCTATATTTATAACCACCCATAACCACGGCGCCGGCGCCAAGCTTCGCTAAATGGTGTGGGCACCGATACCACGTTTTACGTAGTGCATCCCCGGCATTTGAATACACAGTCTATACGACCGCCCCGGGGTCGTCCCCACGAACCCTACCCGGTCTCATTTCAGTTGCCGACACACTCCTGTTACCTACTGTTACCCCCTGCTCCCCCTTGGACGGTTGGGACTCAGCTATCATCCTTGCATGGTGGACTTCTCCCCGCAATTCCCCAAGGTTGACTCTCCACATGGCGCCCAGGCCACTGTCTTGAAAGTTCAATGAAGGTATAACCGTTTCGTCGGCAGTTCGCTGATTGGCCAGATACGTCCACGCCGAGGTTAATAAGTGCTTGAGTAAGCTATGCGAGCGCACATCACGTATCAGGCGATATGGCGAGGATCTGATGTATGATTTACCCGACCTTGCAGCAGGTACTGACGAGTATTTCATATATCTAAATTACCCTGAGATCTGGACCGTGAGTGGGATGGTGTGTCTGTCGAGGACCCTGAAGTCTGATTAACGATTCTGATTAATGCATCTGATTAAGCCATTAGATCATCAGAAACGTCTTGACATCACTTGCCTTGCTTTCATCTATTTTTGTTAGATATATTTGAATCTCTCCCAGATCTCCTTCAACAGGAGTTAGTGGTTTATGACAAGGTCACGCAAGGGAGCCTCAACAACTGCTTCCGGAGAAGACACACTCGATACAGCGCCCCATTCCAACTTGTGAAGTTTTATATCTCCTTTCTCATTAGACCGTCGCCATGAATTCGGACGAGGTCACCATCTCGCCGACCCGGACTCTCCTCCTGTCGGCATGGGGTATCTTCAAGGAGCAATGGTATCTTCTCATCCCGCTCCTGCTCGTCGTCCGGATCTTCTATAAGCGTTATGCCTCCCCTTTACGCGAGTATCCAGGCCCCTTCCTAGCTTCCTTCTCACGATTCTGGAAAGTCATCTCCACGGCGAAGGAAAAGACGCATCTAGAGCACATCGCTCTACACCGCAAGTATGGACCCGTTGTGCGCATCGCACCCAACGAGCTTTCCTTCTCGTCCCCGGCGGTCGCCCGCAACATCCTCTCGGCGGGCAAGCGGTTCTACAAGACAGACTTCTACTCTGTTTTCCCGCCACCGGAGAACCCGGATATCTTCACAGAGATCCGCGAGGATGTGCACGCCATGAAGAAGAAGGTAGCCAACGTACCTTACTCCATGGCGGCCATGCGCCAGCTTAGCCCATTCATCGACGACACTATCGACTACCTCGTCAGCCGGCTTGATCAGTTCTGCCCTGACACCGCCATCCCAGGATTCCAACAGGCTGGTCTTCCCGGCCGGAAACCCATTGTCAACCTCGGTGACTGGCTACACTTCTTTGCATTTGACGTGCTCGGCGAGGTGGCCTTCGGGCGGTCCTTCGGCTTCTTGGCGGCGGGTGTCGACAAGGAGGATGCTATTAAGACCATTGACAACAGCCAGAAGTACAACGGCATCGTGGGCCAGATCCCCGAAGTCGACTGTCTTTTGAGACGAAACCCGCTCTGGAAGCTGGTGCCCGCATTCAACCCCGAGAACGCCTTAATCACACGTATCGCCCGCGAAGAAATGCAGAAGCGCCGTCCATTCGAGGCCGAGCGTGATGGCAAGGGAGCCGGTGGCGACGGCCGTGAGGATCTCCTATCGTCATTGATCCGAGGCCACCTCAAGGACAAGGAGAAGTTCCACGAGGGCGACATCTTTGCCGTCGCACACGGAGCCATGTGAGTACTTGCCCACGTGCCCCCATCTAACTAAGAAAAACACAACTGACAGGGAAAACGCAGCTTCGCTGGATCTGACTCGACGGCTTCGACGATGCAGTCCTTCTTCTGGCATGCTCTATCGGCACCCCGCGTGATCACCAGACTTATAGACGAGATCGAGACAGCGGTGCGCGAGGGCAAGATCTCGGCCCAGGGCAACGTGCAGTGGACCGAGGCACAGAACCTCACGTACTTCCAGGCCTGCCTCAAGGAGTCGATGCGCATGCGACCCGCGGTCGGTGTTAACATCACGCGTTACGTGCCCCCGGAGGGTATCGACGTCGAGGGCCGCCACATCCCCGGCGGCACCCGACTTGCGCTCAACGGATGGGTCCTACACCGAGACAAGGCTACCTTCGGCGAGGATGCCGACTTCTACCGGCCCGAGCGCTGGCTCGAGGACCCGGAGAATGCTAAGGTTATGGAGCGATACATGTTCCAGGTATGTGGAGACTGCAATCAACATTTCTGAACCATAGGAGCCAAGTTACTGACTAGTACCCAACAGTTTGGCGGTGGTAGCCATGTCTGCATCGGTCGTAACTTAGCGTTGCTTGAGATCAACAAGGTCGTTCCTAGACTGCTCCGCGACTTCGAATTCGAGCTGGCCTACCCAGGCCGAGAGCTCAAGGCCAAGTCTACCTTCTTCGTCGTCCAGGAGGGCCTCGAGGTGTTCATCTCTCGAAAGACGAGGGCTGAGCCGACCGAGAAGGAGCCTGAAAAGGCAACCTTAATTGAAACATCGTGAGAATTATACTTCTCACAAAACTAATGATGCTATTAATTCTATAATTCATAGTATCGGGGACGGTTCTGGCGGCGTTGTTGCGGATTTTTAGAGAGAGCTGGGCTCGGGGCTCCACGAAAATGGGTTTTGATGCCTCCCCGATTTTCAGGGGGCAAGCATTGTTGCATACCATTTACGCAGCGTTGTTTTGTTCTTTTTCTTTTCCTTTTACTCTTTTCTCCTTGAACGCGCTGTCTACGAGATACCGGGGGTGGTAGATTGGAGGTATATACACAGCGCGACCATATATACTATACCGCGAGGGTAGATTGTTCTGGGAGACTGCTTACTGTATTATGATCACGTAAGACGGGTTGGAATGAAACTACAAGCTTTACAACTTTCCATATTAGGGCATTGAGGGCCTGACATAGTGAAGCGAAGCCAATCATCTTGAATGATGCCACCTAACCTAAGATATTTGTAATCGTTAAGACTCCAATAGCTCGAAGACTCCAACTATGGCTTAGATATGACATGTGAAGACACTTGGTCAATTCTGGCTTGGTAAGGTGAGACCTAGGTGTATAAGATTAAGGTGGCTAGACTTCGGTCAGGCTATGTTGATGAAGATGATTTACAACCGTCCTTTAGTTTGACGTTTCTCATGCAACACGTCACATAATGCTACGCTCTATCACTACCGGTTATAAATTGTTAGGGAACTCAAATCACATAACCAAGACGATAATCATATAAATCTATTACCACTGAGGACACCTCAACCATTTATCTGATTATTCCAAATACTAGGCATCTTCATCTAAAAAGCTTGCTTCGAATTAAACACGTCGAACTTGGCCAAATTTATTTTCCCCCACCGATATTCGGAGGCGTGACGTTCGATTTCAGACTCTGACAAATGCGACATGTGAAGAGCCTCCTCGATTTATAAGACGGCGCCAAGCCGACGACGTACGTAACTTTCGGAAGTCGACGCTGTGCTACCGTAGCCCTCGAGAGAGTGAAAAAAAACCCGGGTGGGTTTTGTGTATCTGTCCTGCGCAGAGCCGCCGAAGTTGGACCTGGGAAAAGGGGGCGACGAGACAGCAAGAGCCAAGAGCCTATTTATCCGAATCCTCTCGATTCGATCACCACTACCCACCCTCCCCCTCTGGCCTGATACTTTACCGGGGCACCACGTTCGTACCGCGAAGTCGATGGGTGTGTGTGCTCGATCTTATCTCGACAGGGGTTTGTTATACATAGTGCATTGCATACATTAGTTACGTACGTGCTAATTATGTACATGATGCAGCCTCAGGATAAATTAGGGGGCGTCGATATAGAGAAACAAATTGAGTGGGAAAATGACAGGTGACAAATCTCCAACGACGCGAGTGAGTTTTTCGCAGTCAACGTGCGTTAGGTATGGTACGGGTTCGCGTTCCCGCAAGGGGATACGACTGCATTCGAGATGCGTCGCCGAACGGTGTCCAACCTCAACATCAACTCACTCACTCATCTCACCTCTGATGGCTCGCTCGTGTTTGTCCTGCGCTGCGCAACGAGAAAAACGCAACCCGAGCGAGCGGGGTAAGTAGCGCTCCCAGCCGCGAGGTGTGCGACATTGGAACCAGATCATGGAGCGAGCGGGCTGCCCAACACCACCCCTCTGTTGCACGAGACCGACGACATTTCGACGTTTCGATGATCCGATCGTATGCGAGAGAGGTCGAGCATGCTCAAGTCGGGACCGAGAGGGATTAGAGGATGTGGTCGTACTGCTTCGGGGATGCAAGAGGATTCGACGCGGACGCGACCAATCACTCGGGATGGGTCGATGTATCCGGAGACGATGAACCTGTTTTGATAGCTTGCATGTTGGCGGTTTGGAGGACTGTCGCGACGGTTATGCGTAGATAGCCTCTGTTTCAATCAAACTGGTATGGTTGAGCGAAGCCGTGAGGTGCAGAAGATGTTGCGGTGTGTATCGGGCATAGGTTCTGATATGGGTCGGCGAGCACGTGCAGTTTGTTCTCTTACTTACTCCCGGGTAAAATCCGTGCCTACTTTCGCAGCGGAGTTGGGATCGGTCTCGGCCGCCGAACAAGGCACTGCCGGTCATACGGCGATACGCATTTGACGGACCTGTGGCGAAAGATAGGAAGACCTGGCCGAGTTCCTGAAGGACCGGGACTTGGTTCCAGCAAATGCGTTTCCGTCCGTCCGTCTGTCCGCAAGTCTAGATGGGAGGGTCCGTGCTCATCTCGGGAGCTTGGAGCTGCCGTTCATATGTCTGCGGGAGGCACTGCTGTCATGGTCGTAGCTTAAGCTAACCCCCTGTTAGTCAGAGCAGAGCATGCAGAAGATCTGCGAGATCCAGAGCGGGGCCCAGACCAACACAGTTGCCGAAAAGGGGGAGGAATAAAAGTGTTATGTGCCGACACAGTCCATGTGGCTCATGACGGGGGTGGCGTCGTGGTTTTCGAGTATCAGACGATCGGGACTAAGTCCGCAGTCCCCTAGGCCTACAGGCTGGTGCCGTGTTGCTTGGCTTGTGCCCAGACTATCGAAAAATCGCTTCAGCAGGTGTTCACCGGATGCGTAAAGAACACGGGAGCGGTTGGTGTTATGCAGTGGGATTCTGAGTCTGACCGCGAGCCTGCCGTCCGGGATGTGATCTGGCGCCATACGAGCCCGGCACGTATTCTAGAAGTCACCGTGGCTCGCAAGCACGCGTTCTAGACGGTGGCAAATGGTAGACGTAGGTAGGCAGATATCGTCGAGTTAGCCGAGATTAACGCATGCAGTGCCAAGCTAGACTCGCCTCAGTCCGGTGGGATATCCTGGGCGATCACTTCCGGAAAGCTGAGGAGGCCTGTCCGTTGGACGAAGGAGAACCAGGCTACCAAGAGAGTTTCTCGGCCTATTCCGCCGGACGGTTATCGAGTCTTCATGCGGGCTCGTCATCCACGTGCAGGAGCTCGGAGGTGCCGGTTAGGCCATCCTGTGGCCGTGAGGATACTCTTGCGCTTTCTCTTCCCGGCTTCGATTCTTGTTCTTGCTTTAAGGAGGCGACTGACTGTGTTACCCATCTAACGTTGCACTCGCACGTACTTTCCGGATAGATTCAGCTGAGCATGGCTGGATCGATTTCTGACAAGCCTCTATTTCGATGTGCCGATGGGTCGGTCAGGATCATGTCGCAACCCCATGTTCAGCCCGATAGGGGGATGCAGTCTGCTCCATCAGAGGCGCATGTGCCGACTTTGCCCTGCGGCGGCATGGGATGGGCTACCGGTTGATGGTATGCTGCGAGAGAGCTGTTAAAGTTCTGCATGCTGCGATCGAAGAGGTAGAAGCCATCGAACAGGCCAAGGCGTCCCATTTTCTGTCACAGCTGGAAGAGTTATGGGTAACAATGGCAAGCGAGCGATGCGTGATATATTAAGATATCCACCCCTTTCTGCCTTGTCCCAAAGCCAGTGGCGAGTCTTTGGATTGGTCCGGGCCCCGGAATGGTGACCGGCACTTGAGATCTAAAAGTAGTTCCTGTGCTATACGGTGATGATAGGTCTAGGGAGTGTATGGAGATTGATAGGATCTCGGCCGAACTTCAATACAGTAGCTTGCATCTCTTGGTATCGTATACATCTACCTATTCTGCATCTTGGGCAGCTACGGCCGCGTAATCGACTGCATCAGAGTTCCGATCTGAGTCTCGTGCAGACCAGTCCAGGTGCTGCAGTCTAGTTCGGCTATTGTCTAAACTTCACACATGCTTCTGTATATTCACGTCTAAGCAACTCCCGGTGCAGGATCAATATTTACTAGGCATATGCTGTGGCTCGACAATGGAATGTTGGAAGCGTAGAATCCACCGGAAGGATGATTGGTGGAATATTTGCGTACAGCTATTATGCATCGTCGAGGAATTGCAACGACCAATGACACTTCTTCTATGACATGTGAGTTGAGAACGAATGCATGATATGCGAAGAGTTTGAACGGTTCGTGTGACATAACCTGCATCTAATGTGATACAAAAATAAAAACCACTACCGAGTGCCCGAGGTAATGAGTCCGGTAACTCCTTTGGCGTTCTTTTCTCTTGGTTCGAGATGCAAGACCTTGCCTCCCGATTGGTACACATGGGCGACCCCTCATTGGCCCTGCTCCCAATGATCAAGTCACAAAAGCGCCACAATGTTACCGGTGTTATATCTAGCACCGTGGCCGTAGAAAGGGGGGAGTGCACGGAGAAGGCCTTGAGTTTATAGAATATGCGTGAACGTAGCTTGGTACGTGATGTATGACTGCCTAATCTATTTGATCGAGTGGCTTGATGAATGGCCTCATCTTACGGCATATGCATGAAGTAAAGTTGACAAGAGTCTAGATGATATCTTGCAAGGTATTCATCAATATTGAGCGAGTTCTGTCATAGCTTTGTATCAGTCCCAGGAGAAGAGATCGACCTGGGTACCTGGAAAATCTCATTGTAGTAAAAGCCCTTCTCTATCGATGTGGGGAAGCTTTCTACGATGACGGGTTTACTGTATGAGCACGCTACTATACCTGCGTAGGATGTATGAGGCAAATAAAACTAAGCTATAGGGAAGAGACCACACTCGATGATAGACAAGGGTCTGGCTCAAGTAGGTTCGGCTGGATAAATACGGCAATATCAGGTAACCTCTCACTTATTATAAGAACATTTCCAGGAACACTTATACTGAAAGTTATTCTGCTCGATCATGAAGAGCTTGGAGTTCTACGGAATTCAATGGGGTTGGGCTGGTTTTCTTAGTCGTGCGCATCCTGTAACACTTATGTGTCTGCTAATAGGAACGTATTGTGACATGCAATCGTTCCTATAGACAATACTATGTCAATCATAGATATAATATAATATTTTTATACTAGTAAGTAGCCCTCAGAAAGTTGTTGAATGGTTAGCCTGATCCCCAATACACAGCTGCACTCCTGAATCAGGGGCGTGTCATCACCCTGGCTCTTTTCAAACCTTTTACACAATTCACAACACATAAAATGCATGCATACTAGGGGTACCTAGGTACCCTTAAGCGGCCTTCTAGGCTTTATGTTGGTTGAAGCCGCGGAGGGCAACATGGCGAATATGTAGAAAAGGATTGGGATCACATGACCTTGCTGGAGGCAAAACGGGTTCTATATCTTAGGATGTGCGCAAGCATACCGGTAGGTACCTAGGTAGACATAATAGATTTAAAGACGAAAGTAGGTACTGTTCAGGGGGCGGTAGACAAATTCGCAGCAACATCTGGGGCGGAATATGATCAAATTCACCACATGTCTCTAGCAGGTAGAAAATAAGGAAAATGTACTTGATTCCTAAGTTGAAACTAATTGGATTCTGCTAAGTAGAAATGATGAACTTAGCTGGATATGGAATATAAGTGCATCAGAGCGTGTGTCGAATATCAAAGCCAGATTTACTTGAACTTCTCTAGGTCTTCATAGCGAATCCTCTTCAACCGTCAGCTGTGAGCGGAACCGATCCTTGTCCACTCACTACTGTGATAATTGGTGAATTGGTGCGTGGCTGCAGATATCCGATCTCCCCGATCTCCGTCAGCTTTCCGTAGTTCATTACAACTCAAGTGGAGCAACTCAGGGGTAGTTCAATCCACGATATTGGTGGTATGGAGCTTAGCTAGGAGTCCATCTCGGTTGAGAGTCCGATACTAGATCGCGATACATTTATCCCAAGTTGATACATGTTAAATAATAATCTGAAGGTGTTTTAAATACTCGGAACCCTCTCTCATAATGGCTTCCACGCGGGATCTTGTTCGAGCTTTGACTCAGCGCTGTCCGACAAGCTACACTCTTTTAACCATCAGTAACAATGGGAACGAAAAAGCCTAACTTCCTCATTATCGTCGCCGATGACTCAGGACTTAGTGATATGGGTCCTTTCGGTTCCCCCCGGGTCCGAGATCAAGACGTCAGATCCAGACAGCCTCGCGAAGGACGGTTTGCGATTAACCAACTTCCACACAGCTTCAGCATATTCGCCCACTCGATCTATGCTCTTCTCGGGTACCGACAATCACATCCCCGGACTTGGGCAGATGGCTGAGCATATGGGCACCCGGGAACACGGCGCAACGAGCATGGGTGCGCTGATCGCATGACGGGGAGACGGCCATCACAGGCTGGGAACTATTCGGGTTACGGGCTATACAGCAAGGCAAGTGAAAGGCGGTCTACATGGCTCCGCCGCGTTGTCGCGATGCTTGGGAGTTGTATGATATAGATACGGACCCTGGCGAGATACACGATCTCGCGGAGAAGAAGCCGGAGGTCCTGACCCGGCTGGTACAGCGCTGGAATGTGTATTATAGCGAGACGGGCATGTTTGATCCGGATGTGATGTATCATGTTGTTAAGGATAAGAAGGTTACATAGTGTACTAGGAGGTAGGCAGAATTTTAGAATCAAATGAAGAAAGGGGGAAAAAAACTTGTGGAGCCCGGTGTCAGAACATGCAGGAGACAGAAGGGCAACAATGATGTTCTCTGCAAACGCCATACATGTCTGCCCGCTAAGCTATTTCAAGGTCATATATATTTGAATTAAAAATGCTTCCAACGCATTTTTGGTTGACACTGGTCATCTCCTCTTCAACGCATACCAGGTAGAAGCCGCTTTACACATGCTCCGACACAACAACATCAATTTTAGCCCCTTTTCCCACGCCACCCTCATCATCCCGAGCGACTAGAACCGTCGTCGTCTTGAACTTTCGAATCGGGAAATTGCCAAGGAAAAGCCTATATATCTCTTCCAGGGTGCGTCCTTTACACTCGGGAACACAAAAATATGCGAAGACCGTGGCTAGGACAGCTGCGGTGCCGCGTATGAAGCCAACCTCAGAACCCAGCGCAGCGTACGGTGCATCGAGTAGGTATGAGGTCGCATATGTCGTTGCGAATCTACCTAGGTAGACATTTAGAATTAGAGTCTAGCACCATTGCATATCTGAAGGTGAAATTAGGACGTACTGGACGATGACGTTGACCGCAGATGCGGTTCTGTACGTCATGTCACGGAGGCGGGACGACGGTATCTCGGCAGTCAAAATATGTGACACCGGAGCCCATCCGGAGCAGAAACCTAAACAAATATTGAAAGCATAGCAATAATTCCTTGTTTCATGCCCGAGGTTACAGTCTGCGGAGTACCTAGACTAGCCATTGTGTAAAACGCAACTATTTGGATGGCGCCGCCGAAGAATAGCATTTGCCTGAACTTGTCAGCCTCTGCCTAAGAAAGAGTTAGTCTTCAAATTGCACGTACCGTCTTCCCCATCTGTCGACCATGACATGGATATTACAACGCCCAGAGGCTGACGAGTTGATTGACAACTGTCATAATGTACGGATCAACGCTAACCGAGTGACTTGATATAAACCGTTCTGTATTTGTTAGCGAACGTGTTTCCAGTGACTTATAAGAAGTTGACACCGCACACAATCAGTGTCCGTTTTAGGTTGGTTCCCTTTCAAAGATCATGTAGCGGTCTTGTTTTACCTCTTCCGCCAGAATAACTCAGAAGGTATCGAGCTTAAGATCCATCTCCTCTACGGTGAAACAAACGGCTCGGAGTCTTCGTAAGGACTTTATTGCGTCTTCCTCGCGACCTTTCATCAGAAGCCATCTCGGAGACTGCGTAGCCATCTAGTCAGCGTATGGAGGGGAAATGAGCAGAAAGACTCCTTACCTCGGGTATAAACCAGATACACGCAGCAACTATCGAAGGGATCACGAAAAATAGACCAAATGGGATCTACAGGTACATATGGGTTAGGCACAACTAAGATTTGATACTATGAGAGAAGGCCAACTCACCAACAACAAATCCGATATAGGGTAGACTATTCAGAAAAGCAAGGAAGTTGGCGTCAATAACCCAAGCGTCCTTCTTCGCATTGTATT
Organism: Hypoxylon crocopeplum; assembly: GCA_022578875.1. NCBI lineage: Eukaryota > Fungi > Ascomycota > Sordariomycetes > Xylariales > Hypoxylaceae > Hypoxylon > Hypoxylon crocopeplum. The sequence goes on along the minus strand of MU399590.1, from coordinate 22,639 downwards.
CTCCAAATTGACGTTCAAAGGTATCCATGGCTTAGAATATGCTGTCTGATCAAATCCAAAGTTGAACCGGGAGAAGGCGATTAAGCTTACCTAGGTACCGAGAGTGCAAGTATTTTGTTGAACAGTCATCTAACATGGCGGATCTGTCCCTTAAGGCCGGCCATCTTCCTTGAGTTATCCAGAATGGTGGTCGAGAAAGTTGTCTGAACGAAACAGAAACTGTAGGGGGTAAGTAGAGACGGCCTACTGTTGAGAACGGAGACTTGCCCCTTTATAGAAAGAATAACGAATTATGGCTTAACTCACCACGAACCTGTTCGCCAATTATAGGGCATGGATGCCTAGGTATATTATAGTAGATCGGGTCTCTTCAGCTATCAACTCGCAGGGCCCCTGATCTAGGTATGCATCCGAACTATGGCCTCGGGTCCAGACGCTTAATATTCGTTCGTACTTGTTTTTGAAAAATTGAACCGATTTCGCCCAGTCGTAATAAGTAAAAAGTGTAATGTACCTACCTAGGTAGGTACTCTCGTACGAGTCACCCCGCCACAGAACCGGGGAAGCTTTTGCATATGCCCACTTGACCCGTCTATGTAGTTAGTTCTTTCCGTCTTTCCTTCCCGACACCCCCGACCATATTGCCCGTCTATGTAGTTAGTCCTTTCCGTCTTTCCTCCCCGGCATCCCCGACCATACTGCCCGTCTTGGGAACACCACATATTTCTCAATCTCTCTCTTCGAGCTTGAATTCTTTTATTTGTTTGCCTTAACCGTTATCTAATTGATCACTGTCTCCTGCTCAATCTCTCTCTTCACACTTCTAACTCGATCTTCCCGTGTTGTTAAAGAAACAATACAATCAGAAGATGGATACATCTCGCCCTCAGATGCGTCGCGATGGATATGGGGACAGTAGGGAATCCGAGCTTGACATCCCCGAGTCGGAGCCAGCACAACACCATACTTCCGCTATTCTCACCACTGTCACGACTGGCCACCTTCTTCGTCCTCGTCAAGGCCTAGGGAATCACACTTCACGAGCGAGCGATGAACATGATGTTGAGCGACAACAATCATCTGAAAATATCCAAGACAATCCTAATGAAGTGAATCGACATCAGCCAGCTCAACGAAGGAGGAACTTGACAAAATGCTTATTATGCCGTACCAGGAACATAAAATGCGACAACAAGAGACCATCTTGTGGCTATTGTATCCTCCACGGAGCGGATTGCGCCTATCCAGATGCACCAATCGATCCGGCGCCGCTTGGTCTGGGCATCGGACTACGTACTCTTCAAGCTACATCACAAAATGACGTGCCTAATAGCGTCATTCTTGAGAGGGTTAACCACGCCGTCAGCCTCTTAGAGAATCCTCGTCGAAACCGTGTGGTTGCAAACTTCAGTGCAGAGATTGCAATTACTTATGATAGTCTTGGGCAACTAGAGATCACCGAGACCGCGGCGAAGACAAGCGCTTGCGAGTCGATATTGCGCTGGCCTATGCTTCACGACTTCAGCATCGGCGAACAAGTGACATCTTTCCCCCTGCAAGCCGCAGCGAACGAGCTGTCCACTGAACAAAGGCGACAACTGCCTTTGGACCAAGACTCTATATGGCCCCTGTGTCAACGATTCTTGGTTTTGATTCATGTGAAGAACCCGGTGTTAGATGTTACAAAATTCAAGCGATACGCCCGCGAAGCTTCCGAGTTTGGGCCAGGCTGGGACGGTCCTGGTTGTCTTGTAGTGAGTAAAGCCCATCTCTATCTTGGTAACTCCGTCTCTAACAAAGACAACTTTAGTTGCTCGGATGCGCCCTCGCCTGCCTAACCAGTCCTTACGATCCCGCCCAAGCACGAAACATTCCAGACGATGGTGTAGATTTTCACGACTTTCCATCAAGCCTAGATAGGACGACGGAGGCAAACGGGGAAGCATTTTTCAATGCAGCCCAACGACGACTGGGACTGCTCCCAAATTCCCTCATATCAATCCAGTGTACATACTTCGCGGGACTGTATGAGAAGTTCGCTATAAGGCCCTTAGACGCCTGGCATAAATTTCGAGGGGCTTGTGTTCGCTTCCAAGCTTTGCTCTATGCCAAAGCGTTATCATCAAATACAGTCGGTCACGAAGAGCAAAGGGCAATACACGTAGAACAACGTTTGTATTGGTCCTGTGTCAAAGCGGAAAGGTAAGATCATGTGTCTCGATGCAATAGCTGTGGTTTATACTAACACTCTTTAGCGAGCTTAGAACGGAGCTGCAACTACCCGCTTCTGGCCTTCTTCATTTCAATTACCGCGATCTCTTCCCAGCCCTGCCGTTTCCTCCAGAGCTACAAAACTCAAGCCCGATGGTACAGACAGAACGAGAATTAGACGCCGGGCTGATGGATCAGAATCCAGCCTCTGATCCAGATAACTACAATGCTTTGGAAGAAGAGCTTGGTTGGCTCTACTACCTGGCCGATGTCTCGCTACATACCATTAAGAATCATGTTCTCGTTGATTTATACAGCCATGGCGAGAAAGATTGGTTAGATGATATGCCAATGATGGCGAGAAAGTACAATGCGTATAAAAAGGACCTAGGGTCATGGTAAGTATTCGTTCAGGAATAACTTATAGGAAACATCCGCTAATCGAAGAGCTAGGCGAAATCAACTTCCACTACAGCTTCAGTTTCCAGGCTCATCAAACTCCCTAGACTGCCCCGGACGTCCTGGAAATGAACTCTCGTTCTTCCTGCAAACACGGTACTTGTGCGTCATCGAGTTGCTCTATCGCCCATTACTGTATTGTGCGCTTCACTACCATCCATCTCGCACACGCGTACACTATACCGATTTATTTCCCTTGGCCCAGCAAAGCATCAATGCGAGTTGCATATTGATACGATTAGTCGCTACACATCATTGCCACGGGGGTACATGGATTCTCACCAGACGCTCATTCGGGTGCTCTCTGTTGCTAGTCGCGGTTGCACGGTACAAATTCCACAAAGGCGGCCCCGAGAATCGGCTATCACCATTGGGCGGCCATTGTTTTCAACTACCACCAGACTGGCTTGGGGTTTTGCGAATGACGTTGGCTTCGCTCCGGAGATGGGAGGGATCTGGAGCTAGGGACGTACAGTGGATGCGTGAAACTCTGGAACGATTGATAGATATAGCCAAGACGTGGGAATAACGAAGTAGGTTCACACGTCCTTCGTGAATATTATTATAATAAATGATCAAGTTAACTGCGGAAGAGTCGTAGATCGGATTATTACAATCTGCTGTCGATCTCTCCTTCATATCGTATATATGCATGTACAGTGGGATGCAAGAATAGGAGGTTTGCCGTGTTAGCCGCATACGACCCCTGACCGTCAGCTGAGAATGTTCATCTTACGCCCCCAAACCATTATGTCTCGTGCGTCGGCCAATGACACGATACACTGCCTTGCGCAATTCTGGGGAAATCTCGATGGAGAAGAGCCGCAGCTACACAGCTGACGTGAAAGACATAAAGGATGGTATAAATCTGCCATCACCTCCTCATTGCTTTTTGGCAAGACTGAAAACGTGGTCTCTAATGGTGAGATTCTGCAACCTGCATTTTCACCAGTTTTGAGCGATCCTACCTATTCCGATGCTATCCCTACAAAACGCGTTGAGAAACCACGCGTTTCGCGTCATCGTGAATAAGGTCTGGGTTGAGATCCCTTGAGCTAACATGGCAGCAGTCGTTCGTGAGGACTCGGGCGCCTTAGGGATTGAAACCGAGATGGAGCTGCAAGACGCAGCTACGCGCGCTAGCGAAAGCGCGGCTGGGGCCAAGATATCTGGCGAACATGAGGTTTCCAATGACCAGCCAGCACGGCAAAGCGATATATCCGATTATGATGGTCTTGACAATGAGAAATCTATCAGCAGCATCTCGCATTGGGATCCCGAACCAGGCTTCGCGCACATCGATGGTGAAATTGACGGAAGTGGTTATAATAGGACCGCTGTCGATATTATCGCTGTGCCGTGCGTCGGCGCGTCTCCGGTCGACACCTGGGCGAGAGAACCCCTGACGGATGACTACTTTGGGTATCCAGCGTCGAATGAGCTGCAGAAGTACTCCACGGTCATGGAGTTGCCAGGGAGCAGTGTCTTATCGCCTACCATCAGCCGCCATTTGCCCAAGGCGAGCCCGATGTGGATCCGGCAAGGAATCCGGAAAGAAATTAGTATAGCACGTGTGATGCTATATCGCCATCGCGAATTAGCTGAGGGCATGACGCTCGACAAGGCGGCGGACGATCTTCTTGACCAGGTCTTGAAGATGCGCGAGGGCCAGAAGAAATGCCGACCGATCTTCTTCATCTGCCATAGTATCGGTGGGCTTGTTGCGAAGCTAGCGCTAGTCAAGGTGAACCAGAAGCCGGAATTAAGATCTCTTATATTCGACACTCACGGCATCGCTTTCTTTGGTAAGACGCTCTCGATCATTCCCAATCCTGAGCTAAGGACTAACCTGCTCTAGCCACGCCACATCGAGGTTCTAGTTACATGTCGATGCCTTATCTACGAGAGAGTATCCAGCATCTACTATATTTACAAAAGCCGCTGCCGAGATCTATTGCACGCGAATTGAAACTAGGAAACAAGTCGCTGCTGCGAATGCACGATCAGTTCATGGACATCGCTAGCGAGTTGCGCATATGGACCTTCTACGAAACGGTTGACTCGCAGCTATCCGGACTCGGCGGATCTGACTTCGATGAGGTCCACTTCAGTGCTCCGTTGACCTCCATCAAATCAGGGCTAATAGGAAGCCGCACCGAGCAGGCACTGTCTCTTGAGAGCAATCATGCTGACTGCGCCTCGTTCGGTCCTAACAATATGCGCACCATGAACTCGTTCCTTGCCGACCTGGGCGCGGCAGTCCGGAAAGCCGAAGAGCTGAGCAAATTCGCGCACACGCCGCTGAGGCTAAGCGAGAATGTCAAACTTGAGCTGATAGGGTTCTACGGAGATCCAGATGGCGAGGCGAGCCAGGAGATAAGACTATACATCTCGAAGCATAAGTTGAAAGAGTTTCTCGAGAAAGGGCCCGAGACGTGCCTCCGAGAACGGTTGAGCGCTGTGGCAGCAAAACGACATCGAAGACAAATACCTCCATCACGGCGTCCAGTATCTGGTCCGTCACTAATGGCGAGCGCTCTGGGTATCTTGGATAACGTTGGTCAGGGGATCATGGGTGCGATCCAACCCGGTGGCTCATCGGGGAGTCCTGAGAATGAACCTACAACTGGCCAGTCACCCGAGATTGTCGTAACGAACCACACCTCTCGACCACAAATCTCCGGTGCAGCAACGGAACCTATGCCCGTCATTGGACCGCGACGGAGCCGCGGTCTGACTGTTCCCGCCTTGGCAACGCCGGATTTCGATCGACCATCGAGTAGGGATAGTAGCGAGACGGCCAGGACTACTACTTCCGAACCTAATGTTCCCGATATTTCCCCAAAGTCCTCCGATCCTGCCCAGCTGTTAGAGTCATCGAGAACAGACGACACCCGCCTAGCCGCTAAGGAAAAGGAAAACACCGCTGAGAGGAGAAGCCGCTTTAGCCGTACTTCCGCACTGCAAGAGATCACGGCTGGTTTCTCCCGCCCGGATCCTAATAGGAGAAAATTTATGTGGATTCACCTACCGTTCAATAACCCCCATTGGGTCAAGGTGAAGACACATCTTTATGGTGATTCTAGTGACCTGACGATACTAACTTGACTTTAGAAAATCTTTGATAAACTTTCCGAGACCCAGAATCAAAGCTATGCGAAACTTCTTAGCAATGAGAACTGGGCCAACAAACATGTTCAAGGCCGACACGCGAATCTACATGCGTCATATGTTAAGCCTGGATGTGCATTTGTTCCTTCGGAAGTTGGTAAGGAATTCATACCCCTGACTCTGTATAGCACTACGGTACCTAGCTGACCTATCTAACATTCATATAGGTTCTCCTCGTCCATCTTCACCAATCACAACTGGAAGAAGCCCCAGTCCAGCCGTAACTCCGACCCATCTCTATCTGTACCTACCGTATCTGCACTATGATACGTACCTAAACATCGTACGACGCCGCAACATTATAAAACGGAGGATGGATCATGGTAGGGCGAGACCTGTTCCGAAAGAAATTGCTGAGCTCGAGTCGCTAGAATCACGAGTGATCTGGGAGTACATTGGGCATGACCCTCCCCTGAACACGCGGAGGACTTTGGACCAGTACGGTTATCCGACCCTTAGGGATACCTACGCCCGGGACGACGATCAGATGTTGTATAAACTTACGAAAGAGAGAATCGCGATCCCGTTTAAGCGTAAGAGGGATATGTACCATGCAGGCGACGGCAGAGATCCAGTGAGCGCCATCTCGCCGGCTAGCCGGATGATGTCAGCCACAGACGCGTTCAAAAACTCAGATGCAGCAAATCACACAGATGAGAGTGACTCTGATCTGGAAGGTGACATTCTCGATGGGAACGTTCTCATGGTGGACCAGTTATGGCTCTGGGCAGTTGACAAGAGTAAGTTACAGCGAGCAAAACTTCATGCAAATGCGATGCAGCTGTCTCTAACGTACTTAAAGCGAACCTCATGACTTTCTTCCCCAAGCGCGAATCCCACCCCACGGAAGGCCCGCTATTCCAGCAGGCGGATCTAAGGAACAGCGTTTACAATGAGTTAAACGGAGATCTTAGCGGTCGTTGCGAAAATGCATTAGATCTCGCAGCTTTCGTTACTCTTCATGCCGTTACGGTTCTACTTGATCGGACATCGCATCCAGACCTTGAAGTCTTCCGTATCTTTGAGGAAGCATTGGGAATACTTGTACATGCTGCTCTGCTACTAGAGGATTAGGCACTTTGCTAACGATTCGTAGACCGAAAGGATGACATCGTCACTCAAGCGATTCCGAATGCAGACGTTTAAGGATAGGATCCACGACGACTCCGACTCGGACGAGCCCGAGGATAATAGTTCTAAAAGCATCAAACAGCGACATAAGCAAGAACTGGAACAAGCAGAGCGGGAGAACCGTGAGAACACTTCAGCCTTGCTTGAGCTCCGTGATATGGAAGACGAGCTCAACACAATGAAGAACCTATTTTCAGAGCAGCAAGCCGCGATTAAGGCTATGAAGGAGAACTATGAGAAACCCGAACTTCAAGCCTTTACTGAAAATGGCCGAGCTTTCCTGGAGGAGGCGTTGAGGCGATTGCAGGACTACCAGAAGCAGGTCCGGGATATGATCGATCGTGTGGACAGTACCAAGAAAGACGTAAGTACCATTACCATGCATGCAAGCCCTTGTAACAGAGGGTAAGCCGCTGACGCGTTGCTAGTACGAGAAACTTCAAGAGATGGTACAACGCCAGGCACAAGTAGATGAAGTACGGTGGTCACGGTTACAGACTGAACTCGCAAGCTCACAGAACCTCTCCGTCATGATTTTCACGACGTTTACTGTGCTCTTCCTACCCTTAAGCTTCTTTACGAGCCTGTTTGGTATGAACACCAAGGAATGGGGAGGCGAGGACGACAATTTTATTAGTCTCGGCGTCATAGGAGCTATTTCACGTGCGTCTCTGCCCCATACTCTTCAGCTCCCCAGCGGTGCTAGCTGAGTTGGTAACTAACACAAGTATGGCAGTCCCCGCGTCAGCTGTCCTCATCGGCGGAACGCTCATCGCGGCCTTCAGCAGCCGCGTGCAGAGCGTCTTCAAAGCGTGCTTCAAGCTAGCACGTGCCGGGGCCGAGCGGACGACATCCGGACTCGCGAAACTAGAACCGGAGACGTCGCGGCAGGCGAAACAACGACGGAAAGAGCAGCGAGAACAGCGTGACCACCGAGCAGAGCGCCGCCGTGAACGCGGCTATGACTTCTGGGAGACGGTACGAGCTGAGCGGCGGAGCGAGTACGTCATCCCTGACCTGAACCGCAAGACGGCGACTAAGAGAAGACTCGCGGGGCGTGGGACTTGGAGGAGGATGGTAAGAGATGGATTTTAGGGGGTAGGGAAGTGACGTAATGGGGTGTAATTAATGTGTGGTCTGACGGTGATTTTGGATCGAGCGGATGATACCGAAAATGTATTATACGTCTTTACCTTCGATACCTATGAATTATATAACGCTTTGGGTTCCGAGTATTATACCTCAGTTGATATTGGGCCTATATACAATATCTGCATTGTGGGGTCATATCGAATTGATGGACATACCAACCCAATTAGACGAATATACTGACCTACCGGGTAGTGAGTTAATCGACATCCGCTGCATCTTGATGTCATCGTCTCGTAACAGTCACTTCACGTCGCATTCACTCCTACCTACCACCTCTCATACCCAACTATTCAATGAGGCGACACTCGTCAATAATCATCCAGCAAGCGTTGCGCATACGTCACAGTCCGCAACCACTCCACCATCGTCATCAGCAATATCTCACCTCACCTCATAGACAACAGCAGAAGACCACCATGCCGGCATCCGTAGACACATCCCTCCCGGCGCGCACCACCGGCGCAGCGGCCTCCTTCGCCGCGGCCCACGCCGCCGAACACCCCCTCAAGCTGTACGGCGGCTGGTTCTGCCCCTTCGTGCAGCGCGCGTGGATCGTGCTGCACGAGAAGCGCGTGCCGCACCAGTACGTCGAGATCAACCCGTACGCCAAGGCCCCCGAGTTCCTAGCCCTCAACCCGCGCGGGTTGGTGCCTACGCTCGCGGTGCCTGTCGATGCGGACAAACCAGGCTCTGGTCGGACTAGGAAGCCGCTGTACGAGAGCGCGGTGATCTGCGAGTTCCTGGACGAGGCGTACAACGACAAAACAGAGAATGGGGAGGCGTTGTTGCCGGGGGACGCGTATGCGCGCGCGCGGTGTCGCCTTTGGATCGATCATGTTGGGAATAAGATCGTGCCGGGCTTTTACCGCTTTATCCAGCATACGCCTGATAAGGGGTACAGCGTTGAAGACGCGCGGGAGAGTTTTCTGGGGCATGTTAAGACGCTGGTTAAGGAGATGCTGGATAATGATGGTGAAAGTGAAAGTGAAGGTGGGGAGGGCGGGCCCTGGTTCTTGGGTAAGACATTTGGTCTCGTGGATGTTATGCTGGCGCCTTGGGCTAAGCGCCTCTTTCTTATTGATCACTACAAGCCTGGTGGTTTGGGCATTCCGGAGCCGGGACGGGGCGGCGCGGATGAGGAGGTTTGGGGGAGATGGAGGGTTTGGTTTGAGGCTATTACCAGCCGCCAGAGTGTGAAGGATACTTGGAGCGATGATGCGCAGTATATTGAGGCGTATCGGCGGTATGCAGAGGATACTACGCAGTCTGAGGTCGCGCAGGCTACTCGGAAAGGCGAGAGGCTTCCGTGAGGCGGTGAGGTTGGGGGTTAGTATACCTTTTTCATTATTTTAATTTCTTCTTTCGGAGTCAATCAACGAAGGGCTTCGTTTGATAATTTTCACGAGTTATGAGTTGGTGTTTTGTTTTTCTAAGCCGGTGGCTTAGGCGATCCTGTGCTTCGAGTCGGCATCGTGGTGGAACCGGGACTGAGACCGGGTAGATTGTTTTTCACATATGCGTACCTTAATTGTTTCTATTTACGTATCATCGCGGCTCTTCCGAGAGTCTTCTACGAATCGACCGTGTGCGACACATACTCGTCTTTGACGCCGTAGAGACTTTCATCAACGGACTTCCTATTTCGTCTAGGGGCTCATCCCATCCTCTTTTGCTCTCAGCCCCTCGACCCCGCCGTCGAGAAGGGCAAGGATTTCTGTACCCCAAACGAGGGCCGTTTCAAGACGTTCGCATCCTTCATGCATCAACTTTTCTTTTCATCTATTCGATGCTTCTATACATTTTAGTTGAGCCAAGAACTATGCGATGGGCATTCTGTAGATTTCTTGTTCCCCATTAGTTCGAGGTCAAGCGCTCGACTTTCCAAGATTTCGGTTGTCGACTCGATGCGCATATTGCGTAGAGATATGCACAACTCATACCTAATACCAGTCTTCTCGTCTTCGAACTACATCAGTGTGTAGTAGTAATTATTGTTGGCTCTCGATCCATGCCAAGTTGGTTCAATACACGACCGATACATTAAGCTGAGGCAAGGCGAGGTGAGGCTATGTGGTGTTCATCCTATCTAGGCAGCTCGTGGTGTCACAGCACGAGGGCAACGGAACACCGCAGATCCTTAAAAGAGACGAAACTATGTTTCCGTCCCCTTAATAGATTCCGCCAAGAGGCCATCCGGGCCACTTAGATACGGTAGTCAGCGATCATTAGATCTCCCCGGATTAGCTGCCGCGATTTTGTCGCACAGATATGATCGTCAAATTGGCGTCAATTTTAAGTGAATATCGCTAAGGACATATGCTATCCAATACTTTACTATGTACGCTGCACCAGCTACTAGCTACGTTACGTCTGCCACTCAACTCCCGTACCTAGATCCTCGATGGGGCCTTTTTAGCAAGGGCCGTCTATTGGATATGCCTGCCATTTACAAGCCTGTCTACTACTACATACTATATGCATATGAACATGGGGGCGGCTCAGCAACCGACGTCAAACAGCTTGGCTGAGACTCCCCCTTTCTGCCCCCCTCAACACCGTATATAATACCAAGATGGATAGCCACGAGGACCATTGGAGCCCTTTCGGCCAATCTTGCACTCTTTCGTTTCTTTCTCTTCTTCTAGACTAACCTGGCTGTTGCTTCGTGATACCCATTCCCAGCATTTTCGTTCATTATTTTACCTACAATCTGAGATCAGCGATCGTTCTTTTCTTATCCTCACTCATTCATTTTTAGGAGGTTTCTTTCCACACAAGCAAAATGAAAACATCCACCATCATCGCCGCGGCTCTCACCGCCGCCGCCACCGTCACAGCAGAGCCAGTCCCCGCCCCGCTCCCAACAATAGTCACGCGGGACCTAGCGGCCGTGTCTTCGGTCGTAGCGCAGGTCTCCGACGCCATGACCAAGCTCGACACATCCGTCAAAGCCTTCGACGGCGCCGACGTGAGCGGCGTGCAAACCGACTCGCAGGGCCTGATCACGGCGCTAACATCCGGCGCCAAAACCCTCGCCGGCGCAACTGACGAGCTCTCGCTTACTGATGCGCTGGGTCTTCAGGCCGTGGTCACGCCGCTGGGCCCGGCGGCCGAGACTTTGGTTAAGGACGTCAGCGCCAAGAAAGCGGCGTTTGAAAAAGCGGGCTTGTGCACTGTCGTTGGAGGTGCTATTAAGGATGCTGGCAGCGCTGCTAAGACACTGGTTGATGGCGTCGTGGCGCAGGTGCCTGAGGCCGGGCAGGGCATTGCGAAGCAGGTTTCTGGCTCGATTGTCGATACCCTGACGGGCCTTGTGGCGGAGTTTGCGGCGGATAAGTGCAAGGATGCGGGTTCGGGTTGGGCTGAGTCTAGTATGGCAGTTTCGTCGGCCGAGGCGGTTACTACGGCGTCTGCTATTGCCGAGTCCAGTGCTGCGGCTTCGAGTTACGTTGTAGTTGAGACTAGTTCGGTCATAACTGAGACGACGGAGTCGAGCTGCGACGTGGAGACTACTGCCGCGGAGACCGTTATAGAGACGATGACGGCGGTTGTTTCTACCCCTGAGGCAATCATGACCGGCTCGGTGATGACGGTCACGGTCACGGCGCCGTGTGCGTGCTCTGAGTCGGCGACGACGACAGAGTCCATCGAGATTCTCACCCCCGCTATCCCTACTATCACCTCCACCTCTACCTCCGCCTCTATCTCGACTATCGGGTCCAACTCGACATTCATCGCCACCGGCGCATTATCGACCACGGGACTCCCCCCTATCGTCACTGCTGGCGCCGTCGCTCACGGCGTAAGTTCAGGCTCAGTCGGAGCCCTGGCTGCGTTCGCTGCCTTGCTATTCGTATGATCGAAGGGTAGCTCGGTTTCTTCTATTTTCTAAGTCGTGGTCATGGTAATGATGGATGGGATCTGTTTGCATTGGTATTACCGCATAGACGAAGAGCGGTCAGTGGTCCCTGGGTATGTTGCAGGCTGGACGTAATGACACCCCGGTTTTTGTTTGTGTTCTGTTTTGCGTTCAAGCGCGTCGGGGCAGGAATACCCGCTGGCATATGCTTGCCTCCCATGTGTATAGTGAGCATAGAAAGCTGTATATAAGATATCCGACAGTGGTTATGAGCTGTACGCCTTTAAAGTGCCCCTTGAGTGATGTTCAGATGGTTGCGTCCAATGACCTAGAGAACATAGTAAGTGAGCTCATCCAATGTCATACGTTCAGCCGCCCAGTTACTTGGTCTGATACTATATCTCAGGTAAGTTGGGGGAATATCAAATTGTTAGAACAACCATGTTCCGGTTCACCAGGGCTTTACCTTCCGCCCTTAGACATCTCATTTCGGAATCACTGCACTCGACCATGGACATTAGTAGCGAAAGTGAAGTATATAGATTGAACCGAACCGAACCAATTGTGCTTTTACATGCGAACCACTTTTGGACCAAGTCTGAGAACCCTGATAGATATCAACTCCCTTCCCTGAAGATGTAAGAGACCTGAGTAGGAAAATTGAGACGAAGGTTCAACAGCAATGCGAGTTTGAGTCGCGTGACCGTTTGGGATTTGACAATACATAGCCGTCGACTTTAGGGAGTTCGTGCGCAAGCGAGTAAACAGCATAGTCGCCATAGGATCATTTGTCATTGTCCACCCAGTCGATCACAGCTCGGGACATCGCCTTCGTCTTACGGAGTGATTGTTGGCACGTCAGCAGTGCTTGGAGTCGGGCATGGCGGCGGCGTGAAGGTAGGGCTAGGACCACATTCCGGGAAGCATCTTCACGATTATTAGCCAACCTCTACATCTCGCAGTGAATGTTCGGTGGCACATACCCGCCGTAAGTCAAGATGGCTGTAGGTGGAGATCCGCAGGTCTTGAGAATATCTACACAGGCAGTCCCTGTACTAGTGCAGGCGGAGGTAATAGTTGTGGCGGATGCGGATGAAGTTATATTTGGTAGCGCCGACGTAATCGTAGGCGGGCATGGTGGAGGAGGCGGCATGTCTTGAGTGCACATGTCGTAGCATCTGCCATACTTAACACCTATAGGACGGAAAGTCAGCTCTTGCACCGTTGCTTAATAGAACAATGTCGTGTTCAAACTAACCGCATTTGCTGATCCCGTCTATACATCGAATTCGAGGGCAAGCAGCTTCCTCGGCAGGCAGAGCGACAGCGACAGCCGCAAGGCCTAGAAGTGAGACGATGTTGAACAGCATTGTGAAGATTTGGTGCGCGGAGAATTGCTTGAGTCGGTCTCTACGGAAATATCAAGCTATGAAGGTGATGGGCCAGGTCTCTTTATGTAGCCTGACACGCGCCATCCCAGTTGCGCAAGGTCGTATGGGATATTTGTTTAGTTTTGTTTTCTACAGTGCCATACCTACATCATCATTGCTCCTAATACGAAGTCATAAGACTTGGCATCGACTAGGACCTCCAACGGTTTGGTGCTTCGGAAGCAAATTATTACTTCTTCTGGTCAGGGCATTGACGAGACGTAGGGATTGGCGGCCCTGTAGGGCGGATGTCAAGATGCTGAAATTATCCTAGCAAGGGCTGATAGCCTTTAACCGCATCGTTACCTAAGCCAGGAAGCATGTTGCGATGGATAACCAGCTCCGTCGCCCCGTGTCTCTTGCCATAAGCTCTGGATAGGTCAGACCTCAGCCACGTCGTGGAATACGGTCGTTTATTTAACTGCTGACATCTTAAGATCGACAGATTATGTTCGTATAGAACTGCTAGTAAAGTGAAACCGGGGTAATGAGGTTTTGGTTTTCCTACCGTTTATCAGTCGAAGAAGGTGGTTGGATAATGTTCTAGAAGAAGTCGACAGTCTAAATCGAGCTGTGGTCAAATTAACCGGGCTTCTCGGCACCGCTGCAGTAGTTTTTTCTTCCGCACTTGGCAATGCAACCCTGTGATATTGCGGGGAGAGACTTGGGTGCTAATTATAGCCCGAAGTAACTTATCAGAGCTTTCAAGCTCCTGAAGCATCTGGAGGCCGATAGGTCGAAGAGCGTGAACCAATCGTAAGATGTTTTGGCCGTCCGGAGTCAATTTATCCCATTCAGCCATCATGTAAAGAGTAAGACATGTCGAAACCTGGCCTCCGGAACAAGACATATGGAGAGGTGTCTGTTGGAGCTATATGAGCTAAAGCCTTTGCTAGCCTTCAAACACAGTTGCGGGATCATGCATAGAAGGCTTATCGAAGTTATAAGGGATCTTCGCGCAAAGACGTAAGGTAGCCCTTCAGCTTGGGAACAGGTTAGTACTAAACCGGGCATAGCATCGGGACTAGAAACCGATGATTCCTAACTTGCCAACCTATCATTAGCATAGGTGCAGTGAGGTGGTGTCTTAGCAAGTTAAAAAGGGCCATGTTCGTCAAGTTTTCTCTCGATGGCTCATCTACTATAGATAGAGAGTATTCGGCGTTAAGAGTGAGAGACTCGGTAAGCATGTCGGGATGTCGTTAGTTATAGCCTTTAGCTGGCGTCATGAAGCACCGCCGAGATAGATGGCGCCAGACGTCAGAGGATCGTCGACGAACCCCAACATCTATAGAATTGAGTTCGTTTCCAACAGTATCGCAGCCTTGGAAAAGTGTATGGTACATGTAAAAGTCGGGAAACGATATAAATAGAGTAAAGTGGCTATCACCAGGATTATCAATTGGCAATGCTTGTTGTCGAGAGATCGTTGTGGTATAAAAGCCTGTTCATGATAAACTATGTAAGGTCTAATATAATCGATACCAGATGAGATATCATGATGAATTGAGCCAAGAGATGTATAAAGGTCGTATATGTACGGGTGAATGATGCTAAACAATTGACGTCGGCGACTTGCTGGTCGATTAAATGCAACGCACTGACCACTACGCAATGACTCCTCCATTGGAACCCTTGCGAAATCTCGGGCTCGCATGAACTATTAAGCGAGAATAAGGTGGGTCTTGGTGGTCTAAGATTGTGGGGCTGTAGGATCGTCATCAGTTACGATTTTCTACAAGTTCCAACTCATTCCGACAAGACAAGAAAATATCAAAACCCGACTGCCCGATAGATATACCGAAGCGAGTTTTTTACAGTAATACCCAACATCTACAACAGGCCGCAAAGGAACAGGTATTGAGGTAAATAGGAATGACCCCGGTCACGAGACATCACACGTTGTGTGATCTCATAATCGTGACAGCCATCAGAGAACCAACCATTTATCGATTATCATATGTCTCGCCGATGTCAGATTCATGTGTCGGATGCCGCATGTCAGATGCAGCTCACGACGAGACTAACGCCGTTTCCCGCCGCCATCTTCCGAGATGAGTCCAGCCCGTACTACGGACTACAGTACATCACTGTAGGCTAAGATCAGGCACATTTCCTTACCCGTCAGGCTTCAATGCGAATTTCATCAGAACATACCTACTCAGAGCTTCAACTTGCCTATTTCGGCCAGCTCAAGTGAGTGCGGGTTCGCTGCTTTTAGTCAAGTCTCTCTCAATGACTAGGAGAGAAGGGAGCTCATAGTGCGGTCTGGTGCGCTGGCAGACGCAGAGAAACACTATGAAATCATGCGGGGACGCATCATGCATCGTCCATCGTCCAGAGTGGCAACGGTTTGTGCGTCTAGCCCTGGACAGCTCCGGTAGCTAGTAGCCTACCGTACCTCTTAGTGGTATGTACCTAAACTACACCCGGCTAGAATCACTGCAACAATAGGCCTCCCATCCCACATTGGCCGCGTAGCCCGCACCGCCCCCATGCAATAGCCAGAGAGCTGTGATCCTACATACCTAGTTGACATCACCTCTCATGCAATCCCGTGAAAGCTTTTCGAGATTCAACGCAGTCATTCGCTACACCGCCGGATTCTCGCTGCAAGATTGCCAACCGGAATATTCCAAGAACAACAGACAAACCACAGCAGCTGCATAAAATACGTCGAGGCGCAGCTTGCTCTTCTACATGATAGGACCCTTACTATTACTCTCGAGAGGTCTCCAGCTGTCATCCTAGTTTGTGTATCCTCGCCTGCGTCTTTAAAAGTCACCCAGCCGTACTCTACCCTTGTAGCTTGACGGTTCACCTTCTTTTGGGACAACAATTCAACAAAACAAGGACCTCATTATCTACTTGTACGGCCTATTCTCATCGCGAACCATGCCGTCCCGGTCGAGTAACCATCGCGATCATTATGATGATCCATACGTCTTCGACGATCCCTACCGACATTCTACTTCACCCATTAGAAATGCCGGTTACGAATACATAGGCACCGATGAGCCTTCACCCCTCTCTAAACCTCGTCGTGTCCCTTCCCCAGATCTCGAGCCTCGTCGGCGACCAAGTCCATCTAGGAAATCTTCTAGGACAACAAGCCCTCCACGGCGTTATAGACACGATGGAGCGTATGCCCCGCCACCGAAGACCGACAGACGGCCATCACCTCCAAGATCTTCCCGACATACCTCACCACCCCCTCGAGATAGCAGGAAATCACATCATGTCAAGCATCATAAAGACCAAGACACTACTCAACGTCCAGCTGTCAAACGCACCAAGTCTTTCGGTCAAAACGGTCTAAAGTTTCTCGGCGAAGCAGCAGCTTTATATGCTGCAACGCAAGCAGGATCGGGCAAAGACAGAGGACGGTCTCGGAGTCGTGATCGTCCTCACCGCAGTTCCCACTACGATTCAGAACCAAAGCGCCATCACCATCGCCATCATTCTCCTACCCCTTCCCCGTCACCGCCTCCCAGGAGACGTACAAGAGCATACAGCGATGATGCCGCGCGACGACACCGAAGACACAGGTCACCATCTCTAAGTGACGAATCAGACTACGAACGCGATCGGGGTCGGCGCCACCGGCACTCACGCGCGAGCTCCTATACCAAAAGTCCGTCGCCATCTCCCCGGCGTCACCGCGGTCGTCAGGCGAAATCCGCGTCGTCAAGTTTCAGATCTAGTACGCGAGGCGGCTCTTCCAAGCTCCCCGACAAAGCTACCGCCGACCGATGGCAGATGGCAGCGCGAGCAGCTCTAGAGGCGGGCGGCCTCACAGCCTTCAGACTGCGCAAGGATCCGGGAAGTTGGACGGGCGAGAAAGGCGCCAAAGTAGCTACGGCCGCTTTGGGCGCCGCGGCGATCGATGCTTTCATCGACAAAGACCCGAGGCAGGCGAAGTCGAGCGGCATGAAGGGTTTCGCTGAGAATACGATCAGCAGTCTCATTGCCTCGAAGCTTATGGGTGTCAAAGGCCCGAGCAGGCGCAGGGCCAAGTCGAGGTTTTAACACTTGATTTGGGTTGGTCGATTTTCTCTTTGGTTTCTTCGTATATCTATCTGTCTTATTTTTACATCATAGGGCTGTGAGCATAGATTTGCAGATTGACGATCAGGCAACACGGGATAGACTAGATTTAGGGACGGGAATGTCACGACGCCATGATAACGATTTAAGGGCGCGAGAGGGAAAAGTTTCGAGATATGCACGCATGGTGTTCTGGTTGGGAACTCAACTCAGATTTAGAGTGCTTTCTATTTTATATTATCATGCTCATGCGATAGGACGAGTCGCGATTGTTTCTCTACGGATTCTTGAAGTCTTACTCCCTCTAGCCCGAGCAATGCAATCAATCTTACAAAACATCTCCTGAAGACGGTCACATATATGTCAAATCGTACTCGTTTTAATATTAGGACACGGTTAATTCATTAATAAGCTGATACATATATATTAAAGATAGAACTACTCCAACAGCTTTTCGGATACCTACCACCCTGGATCTGATTGGAGCACGCATGGCGATACGTCTTGCTTACTGCCGCAAAGGTTTTATCGCTGAGCGTACTTTCATCAAGTGCGATGTTCTCACGGCCTTCGTCAAACCTATGACTTTTCGTTGCTTGGTATGAACTGACTTAGCCGAAGCCCGGCTCATCGCCGCTCAGCCACCATAGATAATACAGAGAGATGTTACATTCATTCTATCTACCTGCATACATGCTGCCATACAGGCAACATAGCTCTACATGGCGCTGAGATATTAACGGTAAGCAGCCCCCACCTCCTCGTCAGGCTCTCACAGCCTTACAGCGACAACACCACTCGCACCTTTACATTATCTCCAGTGCATCAAAGCGTCGAGTTGCTCGAAAGTGTCAGCACGATGTCTGGCCTCGAAGCCTCAGGCATAGCTTGCAATATTATGCAAGTCATTGGCTTCGCCCATGAGACGGTGGACTTTTGCAGAGCAATTTATCAGGGCCAGTCTTTCAACGAATACAGTGAGCAGAACGCCGCGTCTCTTTCAGCGCTCTCTGCTCAATTGCAGATACACTTCCAGACAGCAACGCTGCAGACAGCCGAAGACAAGGAACTGGCCAAACTTGCAGAAAAGTGCAACATCGCGGCGCGTGCACTTGAAGAGGAGGTTAAGTTTCTCATATCTCGCAATAACAATGGCAATCTCGCGCAAACCCTACGCATTGCCGTGAAGACTATGTGGAGGAAGGGCCGGCTAGAGAGATTAGAGAAATCACTCCATAACCACCAAAGTACGACGGAGTCGTACTTACTCGCCCGAGTATGGTGAGTTTAGTGCTCCCATCTATCTCGTCTCAAGCTAAGGACAAGACTAAACACTCTACCAGTAAGCAAAGCGATGCCATCGAGCTCCAACAACGCCAAGGTTTCGAACAACTTGGCAAAGATGTCCAATTTTTCATATCGCAATACGCCATTGGCCATACCAAACTCATCGACCTTGTCAAGATAGAGTTGACATCTGTCAAAGACCATGCCACGAACGAGATATTACGATCCGAAGAGTCTGTCAGGATGCACATCTCTCTAGTGAGATGTCGAACAGTTGAGAAGTCAATAACGAGCCATGTCACAGAGAATGCAAATCAGATCACTCAGGGGATTGCTCAAATATCGATCGAGTCGAAGATACAGGCCACGACTAAAGAGCAGCAAAACCGACTCCTGCAAAGTCTCCGATTCCCAGACATGAATGAGAGGAAGAATGGCATAGCCGAGTCGCACGAGGGGACATACCGATGGATCTTCCGTGCAAATTATATCTCTGAAGAGGACAATCTTACCGAATCTGATAGCGACACTACCCGCTCTACGTGGTCCACAACCTCAGATGATTCTTCTAAGGACTGTGAAGAGTGCTGGGAAGATAAGCCATGGGATGATTTTGAGGATTGGCTTAAATCTGATAGCGATATTTACTGGATCAGCGGCAAACCTGGATCCGGGAAAAGCACATTGATGAAGTACCTCATAGAGAGCCCCCATACGCAGGCAGCACTGGATATCTGGGGCAAGGATTCTGTGATATTCTCACACTTCTTCTGGAAACCCGGGAATATAATGCAGAGGAACATCAAGGGATTTCTATGTTCTGTCCTCCATCAGGCTCTTCATCTCAACATGGTTGTTCTCGACTTGATACTGGCTACCTCCTACAAGTCGTTGTCAACCAAAGAGTCGGTCAGCGATTGGCCGCTTAAGGAGCTCAAAGATATGTGATTCGCAGTATTGCGTAGCTATCCATCTTCAATGTGCATTTTCCTCGACGGTCTCGATGAGATATGCCAAGAAGACGGGCCTCTCTCTTTGATGAAGCTGGTAGATATCCTTAGAGCGCTTCCCAACGTCAAGATTTGCGTGGCCAGCCGACCAGAGCCGCTGCTCCAATCTGCTCTCTACAGACATCAACAGTTTAGATTGCAAGACCTAACACGCAATGACATGTGGAAGTACGCCTCCGCGCAAATACTGCCGTATGTTTCCAGCGGCCAAATACGTCCACTGTTCGCATCAGATATCAACAAGTCGCTTATTGACAAGGCGGAGGGCGTCTTTCTCTGGCTTCACTTAGCAACTCGTAGCCTGATTCGAGGGCTGGAGACTGGCGATACGGAAGAACTACTTAAACAACGGCTTGAAGAAATGCCTAATGATCTGTCTAAGCTCTATTTTGACATGTGGAACCGAATGAACGAGGATACGACACTGTACCGGGAGACTGCCGCTAGATATTTCAATTTGATGATTGCTTCGTAGCTCTGGATTGATTATGACTCTCTGTTGTGGAGAGTCTCTGACATTCGGTTGCTTTATCTTATGGCCACAGCAAATCTCGAAGTCCAAAATAGCTTCATCAGCAAGAGGACCACAATGGATGCAGCATCTCTGGAACAACTATGTATTAAAACCTCACATGATATCAAACGTCGGTGTGTAGGCCTTTTGGAGATAGTTCAATACCGAAATGAGCTCACGCGAACGTGGGATCCTGCTCGATACGAGCGTTTGCTGCCTTACGGGCAAATGGTGGTGCGATTTATTCACCGGACAGCCTACGATTTCCTAATGGATACGAAAGAAGGCCATGAAATTCGCAGGCACGACCCATCCTCTCCAGATACCTCGCTATTATTTCAGTTCATAAAGGGCGATCTAGTCGAGGCGAAACTTCTTCGACATTTTCCGTGCAACAATGTCTTCCGTATCATTTCCCCATTATCCCGCCTAACAGGCGCAATTTCTCAAACAGCCATTGATGAAGTACTACGAGCCATATGGGACTGGTACGACAAGGGGTATTACCAGGTTCCTAGTGTCAAAGTGGGCATACCTCCTCCCTTTTTGGCGGTCTCAGCTCGTCCCGCGTTTAAAGACTTCGTCCTGTCAAGTATAATGGGTAGTCCAAACCCATCGCCCCTAGCCACAGACGTTTTGCGAAACATAGCTTCTCGTGGATGGCTCGGTTCCCAAAATGCGAGCAAAGATATAGATACACTTACCTTTTTTTTGACACCGCTGTTGGCTCTGAATGCCGACCTAAGTTCCATGGGGATCTGCTTTCAAAGGGACAGGGGATCTCTTCGAGGGCAACCTCTGCCATTTCACACCCCTATCGGCAACTTCGTACTCGACGTCTTTCAGAATGATCATCTGAGACGGAATATCAGCCGAATATACAAGCCCCTGCAGATTATCGTGGAAACTCGACCAGACTTGCGAGAGCGTATCCCATTACTCATTGAGATCCAAGAATCGACTTTCAGGGTCAGAATTCTGGATGACTGGGACGACTCCACGCAAGGATTGGACATTTCAAATGATCAGGGTTCCATTGTTACACTCATCCTTTTGGATCTGGATTTAGTTTTCCTTGTCAGGACGCTCTGCGAGCAAGCTCGTGATTTGGGCCATTCTTCGAAACTGTTATCTTGCGTAGATGAAGTACTTTCCCAGACTCCTGGGGCTACCTCGCGAGATACGTCATCTCACATAGCACTGTTCATTTTCGGGATGTTTAGCGATCGTCCAGGTGGCCTACAGGCAAGGCGTTATAGACCTTCTAGCGACCCTTCTGGAAACGAGGATATGCGGAAGCTGCTTGCTTCGCTGCTACAGTTCCTACGTGACAGCCTATTTGAGGGCATGTATGGAGACTTGGCACAAGAAGCAAATCAGCAAATGACTAATATTCTTCACGATATAAGCAACGGATCAACTGAGTATGAAGAAGTGAAAAAGAGTGCTAGGATGTTTCTGGCAGAAAGGAACATTGGCTACTGTTTGGTTGACGAAACCGGGGCTACCATACCAAGGGGAGATGATTCGGAGGTCTAGTCTGATTGGAGTTCACCTAGGTAGATAATCGCGCTTCATACGAAGATTTCCCGTCTCGTGGCCGCAATAAATATGAGATATGGTGATGCTACTTAGTCTAACTTCAAAGGAAAACAAGTTCCTCTCTCTATCCCAGTACTTCTCTCAGCCTCGGAAAGGACTACTCTATGAATATTTACTGAATTGATTTATATTATGTCCGGAAGTACTTTAGTCAAGCCTAGGCCTGGGACCTGGGTAAGTCGCGGGTTTAAAGTACCTTAATTGAGTCAAAATCGCATATGGAATCTCTCTCCTTAGTCTTTACAGCTATGAGACATATGACACATCTAGATTTACTACTATTATTCTTAGTCTATTCAGGTTTGGTCGCTATTAGCAATGCAACTCGCGAAGTCCAGGGACGTGACGTCCCGTAGGACGACCAAACTGCCCCGGGATGGCCAAGCCCAAAGCGAAGTTGTATTGTCACCAAAAATAGTACGTTCGATGGGTGGTTTTGGCCGGTAGCTGTTGGGATTGTATTGTCCCATAGGCCCGCGTTTATAGTCGGGGTTATGAAGGTGTTTTGGTATTCGCATAATAATGATATGGGGACCTCCTGCTTGTCACCTGTGATTGGTCATCATTCCTGTGACGTAGAGCTTCCAAATGGGGCTGTGGTGGCCCGTTGTGACCACTGTGCCAAAATCGGAAAAATATAACGCGCTATGCCTTAAATGGTAAGGCATAGCATAGCCCCTCAATAGCTTGGCATTAGAAATTGATAAGTTGGTATATATACGTATCGTATCGATAAATGAATAAATAATAATATAATATTAAAAAA
>MU399589.1:215304-368455 GCA_022578875.1 Hypoxylon crocopeplum | reverse complement strand
AGCTATTGAGGGGCTGTGCTATGCCTTACCATTTAAGGCATAGCGCGTTATATTTTTCCGATTTTGGCACAGTGGTCACAACGGGCCACCACAACCCACTATAATTCGAAGGACCCCGAAGCAGGCCACTCTATGCACCTTACTGTGTTAGGGCCGCCAACTGGTCACAACCAAACTAAATAACACCAAAAAGACGTTCCATTGAAGGTCGGATGCTCCAGGGCTCCAGGGACGCAACCGCACCTGGCTAGGTAGACATGATTTGATAAAGAACTGTAGAATATATAGGGTTGATTAGCCCATCAGAATATAGACCTGGCAGCCACTCAGGTCGACCGCTCTATTCTACAAAATCAACCATTAAAACTATGTTTTAAGAGCCCTATGATTCCAAGTGCTGGTATAATCCAAACGTGGTAAAGGTGGACTTTTCTCCTGTTACCAGCAAGTTCGGTAGGCACAATGGCAGCAAAACCGTACGCTTCTTCATTAGCGGATGTCCGCCTCAGGCAATCCTTTTGGCCACCTCTAACGGGCAGTAAAATATGTGACGAGCTAGGTTTTCTTTTCCAACGAGATCCTCCAATCAGCAACGTACCTAGAGTCCAGATCTAAGCGCCTTGATAGGTAACTAAGGGCCCAATTATGATATCAGGGTTGTCATAATTGACGTAGATTCTTTGGGTACCAAGGTAAATGGATGTGAATCACCCTTCTTGTCACTCGCATGATTTAGGCAAACAAACCCATCACGGTTCAAGCGTGAATCACTATCAGTCCTAGGCTTTCTATCAATACTTGTATGTGCACCAACAGAGCTTCCATGCCTCATAAATTACCTACTATCTTAACTTAGTTTCATTTTATCTTACTCGCAAAATATTATCGAAAAGAATCTACGGTATCGAGAACCCTCTGATAAGCATGGGTACTAGCCAGCATATTTCCGGAAACTCTGAGTTGGGTGAATTACAGGCATGCGAAGTCCACCAATACAGTCCAGTCTCCAAGTCGAATATATTGAGTTACTTAGACGAGTGGTTTGGTAAAATCAGAGGCACTGTCGAAAGCCTCGCTAATACCATTCTCCAACCATCCCAGCCAATAAGGGTGCAATGGAATCTCCAGCCCGTCCTCGTCGATGCTGCCGGGAAGCTCATCAAGCCTCACGACTGCGTAGTTGTGATGCAAGAGCGTGGCTTAGATTGTGATCGGTGCCTATATGCACCAGTGATCACGATTCCTCTACCGACGGGCACTCGACCGACAGATAAACGAGTTGCTTTCATAAGAGATGCTCTACTTTACGATGACACTGGCAAGTCACAAAGGCATGGAATCCCGTTCAGACTGGACCCAAGGTACGATGAATTCGCGCTAGATTTCAAAGCCGATGTCTCAGACAACGACATGCCCGGCGGGAGCCTCTGGTGCCCGTCGACTTGGGTCTACCTCCCCGATCCTGACACGATATCCAATCAACTCGGCCCACGATTCATACGGCATTGGGTAGAGTCCGCGGAGCACATGGCGAATGATCTAATTCTTCGAACTGAGTATACCGATATGATCAAGCTAGTGAGTCCCATAAAATGCACGGGAGCTATCCGAGATCTAGAAAATAAGTGAGAGGTGAGACGCTGTAAGCGTTACCTTTGGAAGGACTTGGGAACAATACAACTGAGAAGATACTTCCTTATTGGCGGCCTTATCGGGCCTGTTATTGTAGTATATATCGTTTAGTGAGAAATAGTGATACATAGGTAATGAATGTATTACCTTATGTGCTTTCTAATAAGAACCAAGGATCTCGGGTGGTAGGTAGGGAGCAGGGTTATTCTAGCTCTAGAACAAAGACTCACTAGTATATGATATGAAATACTATAGTATAATAATTGTCGTGTAAGTTTCTTGGAAGCTTGATTGATTCATAGGTGACATATGTACCTAGGTGGGCACTTAGCAAAGCTATCTCCTACGATAATGTGATCAAATCATAAACTCACCATCTTAGAAACCTCCGGCTACCTGATCTTCTATAAACTTGCGAGGCAGTCTCACCTTATAAGGTAGGATAATCCATTCTCTACTTCAAGGTACCACATGTTATCGTAGTCAGGGCTGGCAACCACTCCACGCTATTCCACACGTGGGCCATATTGTGAATCCACATCCACGCTCGTCCACTCCACCGGACCCCTATCTGCTTACTCATCAACTACATATGAAGCCTCATGGATGTGGAGTGAGTGGAATAGTGTACTTACTGTGGAGTCCTCAGGTAAGCACGGGCCAAGTATTAGTGCTCTCTGGTATTTTTGGTGGTGGCACTAACAGTGAGGCTGTGGAGGCTGAGATGGCGTTCCAGAGGTCCCTCTTAGGCCCCCCTTTTGTAAGATCAGCCCCCCTATCCTAAGATTAGCCCCCTTATTCCAGGGCTCCAGGTAGGTGAAACGCGTATTATATTTGACGCGTCTACAGATCCGTACCCAATTACTGATTTTATTATCGACCAATTAAAAAAATTCGGTGTACGCGTCAGGTCGATTAGTAAATTTTAATCAGCCAGTTGTAAGGTAGATTACATAATCAGGGTTTCTACCTATTTCTAGTTGTTTTACCTTTAGTTCAAAAGCTTCAAATACAATAACAACCTTTACCCCCATAATATTATTACATAGTCTACTTTTCGTATACTGTATAAAACCTACCATCCCCATCATATTGAACCTATCTCTTCCTTTATCACTATCAAAAATATTAAGGAAGTAAGTTAAGTCAGTGATACTACCGTCGGCCTCGCTGTCGCCGTTTTTCTACTTTCTCCACTTTCCCTTTTCGGAAGTCCGAATACTCCGCGATAACCTCATCCACTATTCCATTGTGGGCCATATATTACACATAAAGTCATGTGGAACCACCTCACAACGACGACATGGTGGACTTAGTATACACATTCCATATCGTCTTATGTGGACGTGGGTGGAGTGGTTGCCAGCCCTGCTATTAAGGAATAGCTTTCAAGCATTTGGTATATATGTAGAAGGTCAGATGTTCTAGAGGGTCACGCCTTAGTCTGGTCACATTTTAATGTACTAGCAAAGCTGCTTGTCCCAGTCTATCACTCCGTTACACCCCTATCCCTCACAGCCACGCGGCGCCTCGACTAGGACTTCTACGCATAAGGGTAGGCAAGAGGTATATAGAAGCTTCGATAAATTTTGTATAAACAAAGAACGAATAACGAAGGTTATAAATGACACCACCCCCTCCCCTCTTTTTTTCTTTTGCCATATTTACTTATAAACCATACACGAAATCAACAAAACCAAATAAAACGAGCGTATCTAAAAGAAACCGACAACCTCCCTCGACTTTCTCGTCCTTACCCTGTCACCCTTTAACACCAGTGGTATCTAGTCCGTTAGACGCTTCCGAATCTAAACATCCTCAGGGGCCACAGCTTCCAGCTCGTCGTCCTCAGCAATCCCAGCGTCGCGGCGGCACTGTCGGCCGGCCAGCCCGCGCTTGCACCCAGGCGTTGCGAGACACCTGCAGGCGTACTGCGAACGGGCGGTCCCCTTACAGGTTTGCTCAACCTGTCTCTGTGAGGCTTGGCCGATCGACAGGCAGTGGACCGAGCCGTTGACGCAGCCGCAGTGATCGTAGCACTCCTGTTTATTGAGTGCGGTGTTTCCGATTATCCAGGGCTGCGGTGTCTGTTCGCCCAGGCATTTCATGAAGGTGAGAGGATTGTCCCTCTCGAGAATGGCGTTGTTGGGGCTGGTCGGAACGACCACGTCCTGCCCGATGACGGCGGTAGGGCTCATAGCGAGAGCGAAGAGGGTGGCGACTGTCTGGAACTTCATTTTGGTAAAGTGATAATGATAGCAATGTAATCGTGTGATCTAGTGTATTGTTGTTTGTGGAGGAGATGATGGTGATGTAAGTCTGTTGAATTTGGTTCTCGAATAGAGAGATAGAGGGCCTTAAATACTCGTCGACTCTCAGTAGCATCGCGTCTTGGTGCCTAGGTGAGCATCGTCACTTGATGTTAAAGCATGCCCGTTTTCATTCAATAGTTTATTCTTAGAACGCATACGATCTCTCATTACGTACCTCCTACAATCATTTTCGTAGACGGGGCTACCGAGCACCGTCATAGCCATCATTTCTAGTCGTGTTCTTTCTAAGTCAGGCAGAAGGTGGACCAATGTGGATTAACACGTAAGCGACTTTAATACGAGAAGGACATGTACGATGGTAATATATGAAAACCCCATGACGTCTTTACTCGGGACTGCCAGTAGTATGGATAGTGAAGGTTAGGTACCTAGGGTACGTTAATAGACCTGAGTTTGAGATATACAGCTGAACGAAGAAAGCGTGCTAAGTGAACTACCTACCTAGGTAATCATACACATAAGCACGCTGTATAGTGGACCATCATAATAAGCTACGTTTAATTGTTTCCTGATTAGGTATATAGCTGCATCATGGTATTCAACCGATTGGTTGAAAGAGTTCCGTAGGGCACGGCTACGTAACATGGATGTTAGCAAATGGAATACACAGAAGCTTAGGTAGCCACTGGGCTTAGTTCTAGAACAAACCCACAGACCAACCTCATCGCAACATCTTGCTTTTTCGTAAGCATATTGAATGGAGACGGTGGTTTTGCTAGTCGACCAGCAAAGTCCTAAGAAATAGCCTCTAATGTAGAGGTTGAATGATGGGGATAAATAGAATGGCTATCCCCTTCGACTAAAGACGTCTTATAGTCACAACACACAACAACCGACACACTCTTCTCAACCAAATTAGAACCAATCTTCGAATCTACCTAAACTATTACAACTCTCGTCTATACCACTCAATCCAACATTACTTCAAAATGGTCCAATTCAGTCAGATCGCAATCGCCCTCACCATGGCTATCTCGGGCTTTGGGCTCGTTAGCGCCAAGAGCTGCCACAAGGGTGGAATTTACTGTGGTCAAGATCTTCTCAACAGGGGTGAGTATTTCTGAATAATCTCCAGAACCCAACTTTAGGTATCCAATGGTGCAAGCAGCAGCATGGCCATGACTCGACCCGCTGTCTTCTGCCTCTGGGGAAGCCGAGTGAAATGTATGCTAACACTACAATGTATAGGCGACTATATTAGCAAGATCAAAATCAACCTGGAGGCCCATGACTTCGACACGGACAAGACCACTATCAACAACTCATTGTGGGACTGCACCGAACACGGCGACATTAGCCTTAGGGAGGTGTGCCATAACAAGTGCCAAGGCGGCGACAGCAAGGACGACTACTGTGTGGACTAAATCGATCCGATTACTTGACTTGGACGTAATCAGACTGGATATGTCGAGCAATTGGGTCTTTTGAAATGCGTCGATTCATAAGCAAGCAGGGCGGAGAGTTAAAGCGAGATGCGGCTCCTTTAGAATATTTCATTATCATTTGTTACTTAACTAAAGTCGCTCTTTATTCAATATACATCATGGACTGATATTATAAATGATATTGCTACCTACCTAGGTATGATATGTCACTGACGCCGTTATGAAGTAAGCGCTTTCAGTCAGTAATGCTATATTTATATATTTACCCTAAATAAGAAGTCTCTCACGACATAGAGTGATTCATATTCTATATCCCCCCAGTGAATATAATGCTACCTACATGGCTCTAGAGCGTTGATATTGTACTTCTGAACTGACACATTGGCTCGGATATGTTGTAAGACTTTAGCTGGTGACGATATATTCACACAGGAAAAGAGGATTCCGCACCGTCTGAATCAGGTATGAAAAAGGTTATACACATACGAATATATCTGACTGAGTAGCGCCAACCTTCCAGTGCTTTTGTGGATCAGCTATTCCGAATACCACACACGTAGAAAATCCTAAGTAATAGGCTCGCAATATGATTGATACATTTGCGGATATATGAACGCTCCTATCGTTCTTCGTTAACCCTTCTTTCATCATCTACAAAGCAATACACTCTACTTTCGAGGTTGTCTAAGAATACAACTCATCAAAGCGGCATAATGGCGTACGATCCCAATAATCCGTATAGCTACCGACTTCCCTATAATGAAGGCAGCATGGAGCCTTCATACAGCAACGGTTATAGCCAGCAGTCATCGATACCCGCTAGCTCACTAGAGGCAGCAATATATTTTCGACAAGCTAGACATGCCTCCCAGTCAAGTCCTGCCCTTGCTCCGATTCCCGCTACAAGTCATGATGCGAACTATTATAGGGGAGTTAACGACTACGTTATTCCGCAGGGGACTACAACCTATCTGGGGGAGACCCCGTGTATACATACAGCAAGGTCGGGAATGGCTTCTGGCGGTCGCGAGACCTTGAGAGGAGACGAACTCAGAGAGCGCCTAGCGGATATCAGCCAAGTCGGGGACGCGATTGAAGTCATCACCCGCGAACAATTTAGATATGCAGAAAATGCACGATGTCAGATCACTACTCGAATCGTACATGTCGACTTCGACGATCAGGGCGTATGGTCCGATAGAAAAGGAATTTTCTGGGACACATGCCGGAAGCGCGCCCAGACGATGCAGGTAGAAATTTTCGTACCAGACTTTCCATACCGGGGTAGCACATGGAGCGAGACGAGTAAACGCTTCCGGGATATCGCGATCCGGACCTTAGACCTGTTGAAATACGGCGAGAGGTCGTATTGGTACGATGGGTCCACCGCCTTACCGCCCGGCATCCCTTTGCGCGCCGATTCAGAGCTCTTTCATGCCAGTTTCGAGTTCCTCTGCGGTGACTATCGAATTAAGCATGTCCCATCATTAGGTTTTAATTGCGTCTATCTACCGCTACGGAAAACGAACCCAGTGCAATTGGTGCGCCACCTTATAGATAACCCAGCTGCCAGAGACTATTTCAGAGAATGGGCCCATACATGGGGGATAGAATTGGCATGGTAAGAAGAGAATTCGGGTCATTCTGGAGAGTCCCAAGTTTCTAGGCTATGTACTACATGGTTAGCCTAGTACTTTCCCCTTGGGATGTGTGTCCTTTTCTTCTCTTTTGGCCAGTTAGCTACCTACCTACCTAGTGTGCCGTGTCCTACACACATATCAATACGGATAGCGTCAAGGCACTCAGAATTAGATAATTATTTATCCTTATAATAGACTAAACTAAGTGTAATCTTGAGCGATAGCTCGTGTAGTATTGTTGTGGAGCTCGTATTTATCATGTTCGCTTGCCTTCTAGTCAAGTTAAAGCCTAGGACAAGAGATATAAACTACGAAGTTGCGAGAATAATGACAGTTTAAGCTGTAGCTACTAGTGATTACAATTACTATCGTAGTAATGTACAACTCTCGACAGTACTTGATTTATAGGAGTTTATTATCTACCTAGAGAAGCATATGTCCGACAAGGGTCACTTATTCTGATAAACTCATCTACCAAAGTTTCATTTTCAACCCAAATCAAGGTACCTATCACCACACTTAGTCAACAATTTAAGATAGTATTAGAGGGTTAACCTGTCACGAGGTTTAGGTCATGAAGGGATAGATAAAGGTGTGCTCCTTATATGTATAACTGCTGTATCTAGCTAATGCTTCCAGAGTTCCTTGAGTAATAACGTCATTTCTAATCACCCATTAGGTCCGCGTTGTAGCAGCTAGCCTCCGTGGTAGCCTGGTATGTCGATGTGGTATGCAACCATACTACCATCAGGAACTTGTTCGAAACTAGATAGCCTTAGACGCATCATATCAGAATTTTCCCAAGGCCTGAAACACATACACACGCATGGGGGAATAGAGAGCGTGAGAAACAGGCTGTGTATATATGTGTGTGAATCAAAAAAGGAGAAAGATACACATACATATCGGGTACCAACTTAAATACTAAAACTTGATATTCTTAATCACATAAGAGGGAAAGAACTTCATTCATTGTAAAGGAGAGGGGTCTCAGGAGCAGCCCTACGACTAACAAGTTCCTCTTAAACAACTAGCCCTTGGCAGTGGACTATTATCGTGAGTAGCGTATACGTGAATCAGATATCCGGGATACCGTCTACGTAGGAACTTCTAGGTAGTCCATTCGTATTACACTGTTTACATATATAAACATCGCAAGTCGTTCCCCCTTTCCTCTCTCCTTTTTACCTAAGACTCAACACGCTTTACTCCGACGAGTTCATTGGCACAGCAGCAGCAGCAAAGTAATCGACAGATACGAGAATCAGCGATGGCGGATAATTACAACTATTGGTACGGTGGCCAAGGGGCTTCTTACGGCAATGCAGAGTCCTCAAACATTAACGATAACGGTTACGATCAGCAGCCATCAGGCTCCGGCTACGACTCCGGCTATGGCTATGGCTACCAGCAAGTAACGACGGCTTCCAGCCAGTTTATACAAGAGCAGCGACAGCAACAGCAGCAGCGAGTGTACAATTCTCCGTACCAACCGGCGGGGAATAATTGGCCCTCGGAGAATGAAGCACAAGCAGGTCCAAGCAGTGCTTCCTACTACAACCAGGCCGGGCCCGCGAACTACGGGCCGAGTGCTACCGCCGTGGCGGGTCCGTCCGGAGTCCTCGAACCCTATGGCAGCGGAGGCGATGACAGTGGAAGCTATGGTTACGGAGTACCAACGTCTGATATCTCAGCCTTCGCATCCGTCGATGCCCTCCAACAGCGCTTCGACCAAGAAACGGGCACAGGCATCCGTAACTCAATCGAGGTGCTCGTCCGCCACGCGTTTGGCCTTCGCCCAGAAGTTAATATCGCCGTTGAATTA
Source organism: Hypoxylon crocopeplum (assembly GCA_022578875.1). Classification (NCBI taxonomy): domain Eukaryota; kingdom Fungi; phylum Ascomycota; class Sordariomycetes; order Xylariales; family Hypoxylaceae; genus Hypoxylon; species Hypoxylon crocopeplum. Next base: position 359,640 of record MU399589.1, on the reverse strand, counting down.
AAATTGGTAAACGTCGACTTGGACAGTCAAGGGCATTGGAGTTTCAATAGCAGAGGGCAGTTCTGGAAGAAGTGCAGGAGCAACTTGTGGGAACCCGGCGCCGTGATAACCGTGGCGGGACTCCTCGACGGGAAGGACCCTATAAATTCGGGGCGCAAGTCGGTCGACTACAAGCGCGAGGTTAAGGAGAACTACCGTGGCGCTATCAACCGGTTCATCGACGTGCTGAAGCAAGGCCAGTTTTCGTCCTTGTACGACGGCTCCGTATTGCCTCCCGGCATCCCTCTAGATCCCAATGGATTGCTCCGTCAAGCTCGTTTCGATTTTATATGGGTTCAATCTGGTAATTGCTACGAGCAACAGGTACCAGCATCTATCGTTTACCTACCTTGGATGATTAAAGAACCGGGCAAACACCCTACGTCGTATCTTGAACGCTACTTCAAGACAGATCCTAATGCTCGAGGACAATTGCAAAACTGGATCTCGGCATGGGGCCTCCAAGTCGACCTGACCTAGCAGTTTTCCGTTAAGATGGTAGTTTGGAGGGAATATACTGGTGCGCAGATGTTCTACAAAGGAGACACCAGTCATGGGTAGCATCAGCTTACCTAAGGTTAGATCACAACTTCACATTTCCCCCTATAACCAACAAAAATACAATCACTAGTAGCAAGTCATTCAGTGTTTATGTGAAACGCATTTATTAAGTTTGTAAATCACTTTTCTTTATTCTACAAAGGCCTCGCCCGCCGTGTCTGACAAATCTCCACTATCGGGTTGTTAGGAAGGGTACGGTAGGGTACGGGATCGAGAATGTCGAGTGAGGATAGGGATGGAGTTTCGGGGAAGAGAAGAGACCCTACACCTAAAGCTCCCCTACGAGATGATCCCATCGTACGCAAATACTCTGATAAGATTGGTGGATGATTCAACCATATCCACGGTAAGACAACTAGGGGACCTGTGAATAGACAGCCACCTCTGCGCCCTGCCTTGTCCCCTCTAGCCCTTGAATATCCCCCGCCCCGCGCAAGATTCCTTTGACGAACCAGTATGACCCAGTTGTACCAACGGCAACCAACCACCGGTAGGGATACCAACCCCCAAGCCGAACGTAAACTCTTCATACAGTACTTGACGGCCAGCATGAAGCCCGTCGAACTGGCAACGGGGCCTCTTAGACTCTCTGGTAGAACAACAGATAGGCAACTTTGTTGTCCTTGATGTTGTCTTTCATCTGCTTCCCCTTTGGTTGTGTCGTGTTTGGAGCGCCGTTCACAACGGAGCTCCATTTCTTGGCTCCATTCACTGGAGCACTGACTTTGTTCCACCCTTCATCCTCTCCAGCTTCGTCATCACCAATTCCTTCGAATCTATTTCCAGATCCAACCGTAACACTGTCCTTCTTGTTGGCTCGAGATGATTGTCTGAGGTTTTCATCCTCGACGCCTCCTTCTGCCACATCCTCGCTTCTAACTCGTCGGATAACTGTGTCGTCCATACGAATCCATTCACGGCCATCTTGGCGTCTGAGATCGACGGTATAGTGCCCGCCACTTGCGTTCTTGCCATGGTGGTAGACAGCAGCGATCAGTCTGTACTTAGGGAAGCCCGCTCCTTCGGCGGTGAGAGCATTCCTCTTCTGCCGTGAAAAGATCTCCTTGGGAAGTTCAAGTTCGAGTGGGTATCCAACCTTCTTCCAGATTTTCACAGTTCCAGTACCTTCGGCATCGAACTGGAAGCGCTTGAGGTGGAGAATGAGAACCGGCGGCACAGACTCAATAAGAACCTGTTTGATAGCTAGCGCACCTTTTCCTCTGGGTGATCTAAAGTCACCATGTAGAGTCTCAGGACTAGTAAGGCCCTTCAATGCATCAACGATATTATGCACTTGAGGAGAACCAATATCAAGCTGAAGAGGCTGAAAGGGCTCCAGAGTTACGGAATCCTTCAGACCTTGTACCCTTAATTCGGACCTCAACTGACCACCAAACACCTTGGTAATGGGAGACGATGCGACTGGGTGACCAGAAGATCGTGTAACAGCAGCGCGTTGGCGCCGACCTACTTCTAGCCAGTCGTTGGTATCTGGTGCGCTTGTAGGAGATACCGCCGAGGGAGAGGCGGCCGAAGAGCTTGCAGCGGTAGTTGAAGTCGACGAGTCAGGGAGGTGACGCATTACTTGTGTGCACTCATCGTGTAGTGCTTCTAAGAGGAAGCCGAGAAATTCTTCGGCATCTTGTTGATGCCCACGCTAAGGGGGCTTGTTAGCTTAATTCGATTCCACTGTATAGGAGTGCTTACCCTCATGCTAGCAAATCTAGGAAGCTTCCTTATAGCATCATAGACAAACTCCGGGGTGAAGGGCTCGCCGTATTGCTCCAATTCCTCGCTCTTCAACCTCCGCCGAAGTTGTTCGACGGATACTGCCGAATCAATCACCTTGTATTCGCGCATGAACATAATCCTAGAGTCGGAAATTCATTAGACTCGACGATTGCAAAGGATATTTGGGCACGTTGAGGATACTCACATGGCATCAATTAAGGGTGTCTCGCTCCTGAAGCTATGCGCCGCCTTTTTCCCGACCTGGTCCAGGAAGTCATAGAATGGAATGCAAAAAATAAGGACTTGTAGTACCTGAATACATCATTAGCGAGATTTTCCTAGCGGCTCACATCGTGACTTACTGAATTCATATAACACATATTCCCGGGGTTAATCAAACCCCTGGGTTCTAGAAACGCAAATTTTTGGCCGCCATTGACGCGGTAAGCCCTCAAAGCCTCGGCTAAGGAGTTCGCATTCGACTTTGCAAAGCTGGCTATGCCTACACCTCCGTTAACCGGGGTAGTGCCATCGGGAGCAGTAGGAGCCGTGGCAGTGCCAGGATCTGCAGATCCCGCGCCAGCTCCAGCCGAAGAGGGGGCGACGGGCGTTGTACGCGCAAATAGCCCAGTCCAGAGTTTTGGGCCTGTCTTAACTGGCGCGGCTGGGGCAACAGTGGGCTCGAGTTTAGCCTCAGCTTGGGAAGCCTCGCCTGGGGCGACTAGAATTTCAGCGGGCTTTTCGGTTGCTACCTGCTGTGTAGGCTGCTTGCCTTCTAGTGACTTAATCTCGGCACTAGGCGTGGTAATCTCTTTGGGACCTGCTTTAGGGATCGCGGGGACGATAGGAACAGCTGGCACAGCTGCGCGAGAGGCCGGCTTGACGGGTTTGATAAGAGTAACAGAGGCAATAATAGAAGGCTGAATTGCTTGGGCTGACTGAGGAGAAGAAGGCGATGTCGATTGCGCAGTATCCGACGGCACATCCTGCGTTGACGGCGTCTCAGCTTGTGTGGGCAAGTCAACGCTGGTGCTGGTCGGATCGGTAGTGGTAGCAGATTTGAGTGTAGGGGTTTCAGGCAATGAAGTATCGCCTCCCGAAATTTCCTCATGCGACACAGTGCCAGCTTCGGTTGCCTTTGTGGGGTTCGAAGGTAACTCGACCGATTCGGCATTAGGGATCTGCATCCGTCGTCGTCTTCTAGACTTGGCGGACTTGGTGGGAAAGGGTATATCAGGACGCGACAACCATGGTAGCTAGAACGAGTACGTGTTAACCCAAGAATATCAACCAGTGGCACTACAAACAGATTCATGACTTACCGGTGCCCGAAAGGGCAACTGGGTCGGTCGTATTTCGATATCTGGTGTAATCGAAACGACTTCCTGAGTATGTGGTGTGGGAGGCGTCAACGGGGTTGGAAGGACTTGCGAAGAATGCGTCGAGGATGGCGTCTCGGGAATGGGAACAGGTGGAGGCGGCGCCGCTGCGGCATAAGGAGGAGGGGTTGAAAGTGCTGGAGAAGGTTGTTGCGGAGGCGGCCGGGAGTAAGGCTGAGGGGGAGGCTGCATAGTCGACGAGACAATAGGTGGATATTGTTGGTGGATTGCGGGAGGAGATCGCTGAGGATACGGATTGTAATGCATATACGGCGCGCTTGCCATGGCGCCATTCTGATAGTGGTGCGGGACCTGGGAGTAGAAGCTCTGCGCATAGGGGTTCATGTAGCTGTTGTGGTACATGGAGTTGACATGCTGAGGGTGATGATATTGATGGTGCGTCGGATACGGGGGCGGTCGTCGTCGGCCACCGCTAGATGCTAGACCTCCCATATCGACCTGCCCTCTCGCCACAACTCCTCCTCCGCCGCCGACACCACCTGGCATAGGCTGCCCAGCCGGCAGATGATTACCGTTCATCTTGCCGGCTTGGGGGTGATGAAGCAGTGGCTATCCACCACTTCTGCGACTTGTATTGTCGCCAGTACACGAATCGCAACCGTTTGATTGCACGAGGATGCGGAGCTGGCAGCCCAGGATAACGGTTTGCCCGATGGCTGCGCGTTGGATGGTGATGCGTCACGTTTTATTATCAGCTCCGATCCACTTCCGCGACTGGCAGAGACAGAAAAAGGGAGTGGCGCTGCCTCATAGAAAGAAAAGGCTTGAAATGGAAACCAGGTAAAAGTTCAGAAGGGAACGTGGTGAAGAGTATGCGGGCTTAAAAGGTTGATTTTCGAAACCTGCAAGTACGGTAGTGCCCGAATTGTTGGCGCGCAGGAAGAGGTTGAAGTTGGTCGGGATGAGGTCAATCGAGACCGGAGCTAATAATTTGTTTTCTGACTTTTTCTAAGCTTTTCGTACCCTTGGAAATTGCTTCCATGCTTCCTTCCTTCTAGCCAATCCTAAGCCAATATTAAGCCACACCACCAGCCACATTCGGTAAAAATAGGTACCCGCGCAGCTGCCGCGTTAAGGTACGAGGAAGGTGGTACCTTATGTAACCTTAGGCCCACCACATGTACCTAGGTAGCAGCCCAGTAGAACAATACCTCGAGATGTTACCGGTTCCTTCTATCAAACACATGGATAGATGTCAAAGGAGATAATCTGGACATACTAACAAGCAAAGCAACAGCAATCGCTGCCCAACCTTCTATTTTCTTCATGCGAAACTTCATCTTATGCCGACTCCTCCCATGCTATGAAATGCTATGCTATATCCCCTTGCGGATTTATGTAGTCGTAGGTGTCTACGAAGACAGATAATGTATGCCCCTTGCTGGTGACCATGCTCTATAACTCCATACCAGCAAACATGAAATATGCTATAGGGTTGCCCCTGAGCCGTCTCTGAACTCTAACCAGCAAGCCCAAAATCATTCGTCTCTAAATAGATATCTTCCGCCAGGCCGCATAGCCTCCCGGTATCTCTCGTCGACCATGCGACGTGTCATCTTAGCTCTTTCTTCCCTTTCTCGTTGTTCTTCTTGAGTGCTTGGGAAATCTGCCCTCCAAAACCCTGCTGGAGATGCGGCACGGTGATATCGATGGCGATGTCGGCCGTGCTCGTTAGCCAGCTCGCGTGTCTTCGCTTCAAGCCATAGCTCTTCCTTCTCTGGTTTGACCATAGCCGCCAGCTTCCAGGCATCGTCGCCTAGATAGTTTTCTAACAATGCTTGGAAGTCTGATGAGCTGGTCTGGTCGCGTTTGGCGCGCGCTTGTAGCCGAAATGTCTGACCGCAGCATGCTTCTTGAACGCATCCAGCTAAGCTGGCTCGTTCGTCCTTATTTCGAATGACGTCAGTATAAGCGAAGTCGATGCCCTCATTAACCTCGGGATTGACTTTGAAGTCGGCGAGACTTAACTCAGACCTGGGACGTTGTCGTAAAGGCCGTGCGTTGCCAGTCAAGCCGCCCGTTGCTCTGTCATCAGAGACCCGCTTTGCATTGACATTTGTAGGAGTCTGCTTATTTGATATGTCGTGAGCACCATGAGGCTGAGATATCTTGCTAGCCTTCTTCGAATTGCCGTTACCAAATGGTAGGTCACGCCTCTGTGGAACTTGGAACTCGAAGGCATTCGATGTCGACATCCGGTCTGATCGGGCACCAGGTCGTGGGGTGATAGCCTCAGGCCCCGGCGCAGGAGCATTGAGGAGGCCTTGGAGGCGGTCTGTCGTTGATCCCCTTCTGGTTGTGTCCTCTAAAACCCCATATCGTTCGCCGTCCTCGGCAAGGTCAGCAAGACCGTTCCGTCCAGACGACAGCATCTTCCTCTTTGCTAAGGGATTGATCTCTGGCCACTGCTTCAATTTACTATTGCGGCCCGATGGGCTCGATATTGAAAATCGATTTCCCAAGAGTTCCAGTGACTGCGCAGATGCATGTCCGTTAACATGGGCGGCACCGGAGTCTTCATTGTGGAATATCCGACTGGGAATATCGCCGCGTCTTCCCGTTTCTTGTACAAGATGATCATCCTGTGCGGCAAGTATACTAGTACTAGTGTGCGACTGAGGAGTCTCAACTGAGTCCAAAATAGACACCTCTTGTATCTCACGATTTGTTCGATTCCTCTTCCTTGGCGTGTCCACTCTGCTTCCTTCGGCATCGAAATCAACACTTTCACGTGCCACAAAATGACGCCGTTCGTCGGTAACCAACGGGTCAGAGCCATACTCCGTCTTGAACTTAGGTGAAGTCCGAATGTCGCCTATCTGACCTTCACCGTGTTTCCTCTTGCGTAAGCAACGCTCCGATACAATGACCGGAATATCCGATGATGGCTCATTTTTAATGAGCACGACTCTCTGAGTTTCACCTCGATTCTTAGGGAGAGGCGGTAATGTAGACGCTCCCCCGTCTTCAGTACTAACGTCACTATGCGAACTAGGCGTAATGTCTCCCCTTTGGCCGGCTAGTGGCCCACTCTCGTTCATTCTCGTCTGCTTTGGAGGGGCAGTCTTGAAAGCTTCGCGGCCAGCATCATTAACATTAGTAGATGGCCATATTAATCGAACTTCCCCCGGTGTAGAGGTTGGCCTTGCCAATACAGGCTTACTAAGAGCATCGGCATCGACAAATTCGGAGGTCGTCGCTTGGTGTATATTCACGGGCCGCGCGGCAGTGTCAGAAGAAGAGCTCGCATCTAGTGGACCAGAGGCTGCTGCAACGGTGGCCTCCAATTTAGCTTCCAGCTTCTTGATTGTCTGGATTCGCTTTTTGCAGAGTTCATCTAACTGATGTGCATGGTTCACCCATTGGTTGTAGGCTTTCGTCTTATCTCGAAGTCGCTGATTCAATTGCGCGTGAGCATCTTCAAGCTCCACATACTTCTCACGCAACTTAGTATAGTTCCCATCCAGCACCAGATAGTCTTCTTTGAGCTCGGAGAACTTCAGGCCGTCGACGATAAGATCTCCAGATTTGGTAAATGGCTTGGAGTTCAACACCTGGTTTACAGACTTAGGCGCGAGAGGGGTCCGAAAATTCCTAGTGTCTTCGTGAGACTTAGATTGGGGCGACATTGAGGCGTCTGCGCGACAGGCGTCTTTGAGAGTCTGGAGCTCTCTCTTTAGAGATCGGGATTCCCCTTCTAACCGGTCCACATCTTGGACCTTGCTCCTCAGACGTTCCAGCTCGGTAGAAAGCCGTGCATTCTCATCCATGTACGATTTGAGGCCTATTCGCGTAAATCAGTAACTTACCCTACAGTAGATAGACGAGATGTGATGTGTAGATCGGTTTGCCACGCACCTCCGTCAAGCTCATTGTCAAGTCGATCACAAACCCCAGCCAATGCGTCGAATAGGGCAGGCCTACCCACTTCCTTAAACCAGCTTTCCATTGCGGAAAAAGCTGGCCCGTATTTTCTGTCTGGTTCATTTCATAGCTGAGGTTGTCAATTCATCATGACAGAAGTTTGGATGAGCAATTATGAGAATAGCGTTTATCGTAAGTGCAGTTACTTCCAAGGTTTATTCAACAAATGCGCGCCATGCCATGACGCGTGCAAGCGTGTTAGAGAGGGGGACACGCGCTGAGGTGCGCCTTCCCTCAGCCAGTGCCAGTACCACTAAAGTATCCACTACGCCATTGGTCCGTGCTTCTTTAAGCGTCCCCACATCCACCCAAGAAACTGGGAACGGCCAACTCTTACAATTGTTCATCACTCACCGCACTCCGCTAAGTTCTAACATTTACTTGAGGACTTATCTAAGCAATTATCACTCATCCCGCCAAAGGCAAGCAAGGAATCGGTATACACCTAGGCTTTCCTCTGTGGTTTCTGGCTACTGGACTCATCTTTTTGTACCTGTGATGCGTACAGCATGTGTCTAGGGATATACCTATTAGTAGATACCGTATGCAACTCACATTACGTGCAGCTTATGATCGGATACATTTCCGAGTGTGGATAGGTCAAATGGTGTACCGGAATAGGGCTGCATATCGTCCGTCCCCCATCCTGCAAGGCGCACGCACAATGCCACCCATTCTAGTCCCCATATTCAAAACACAGTATGAAGTTTCACTGCTCGCTATCGCGACAAAGAAGCCCGCGAACACTCGGCTGAGGTCTTGACGGACCCGAAAGTCCATATCAACTCTTTCCTATAAAAGCGCTCGGAGAAATGCGTTCCGGAACGGCAGAATCTGCATCTTTAAGAGTCTTTATTACAGTTGTATTGAGTTAGCATCGATCCAACAGCAGACCCAAGCAAATCTCGATTATAATATAGAAATCTGGTAGATATCACAGAATCTATAAATGGAACCTACCCGCTCCCTTGCCGATGGCCTTGCGCGGAGAAGCATGGGGTTACTTCCGAGAAAGGTTGCAATATGGGACGCTAGATACATGAAGGGCTTGTCAGCCATCCGGTACAGATTAGAAATCATCATGGCGGAAGCAACTACTAGGTTAAGTAATTATCCATACAGCTACCATGTTATCTTAATGGACCTCGAAGCAAATGGCATCCATAGCGAATGGTACACGTACCTGGACTATGAATCCAAAGACCAGCACTCTCTATTCATCAAATGCAACAATGATCGAAGGCAGACAGTCAGAGATATCTACCTCGATACGCTATTCCAACCCATAATCATATTGTTGCTGGGCCCCAGCCATTGTGGCTAGTTGAAGAGAACCCCCTCCATTTAGGGCCCATTTAGACGTGAAGGCATAAGCAAATAAACTGATATATATTTGCGGGATGTAGAGAGTACGTAGGTATGTTGCAGCTTCCAAGAAGACAGTTTGATCGATTATATTATTGTATAGTACCATTATAATTCATACCACACCACACACTTACTAAAATTACCATCCACGATCTTAATCCCAGCTGCTATTTTCCATACGCTGACATATAGGCAGGTGATTCCCACAATGTGGAACGTAATCAGTCTGGGTCTATTTGAAATCAACTTTATCATGAACCATCTTGTGTTAAGCAGAGCCTACTGATTACTAAAGCTCGATATGAACAGTGAAGATGTTAGATTCTAGAGGCAAGGAAGGTGGTAGCGAGTAAGTATTTCTCGAAGATAGAGAGTTACATACTTTGTACAGTGTTGAGAAGACGAGCCACCGTCAATGTATCCCTCGACGGTGTTCATGGGTCCTCGTAAACATCAAACGAAGTGTCGCGATGTGAAATTTCCCCGCGTGATAATGATACTGCCGCATGAAGAGATCAAGCTGATTGCAACTATCGAAATCCACGGTACTCTACTCTTTAAGTACTCTGTACTTTAGATATCATCCTTAAGAAATGACAGATACAAAGAATGTAGAAGACAACAAGGCGAGTCACCACCCGTCATTATTATCTCAGATATCAACTCGACCACCTTTTAAGGATAGTTAGTAGATTTTAGTATTAAGCATGATCCTTTCCTTATATCACCAAAGTGGAACATCCGAGTATTAAGATAAGCATTCACTGTTCTCCCAAGGCACGAATTTATAGTAATGTAACATGATAGTTGTACGAGTAGGATATTCGATATTCCTCGTGACTTGGGCTTCATGAGTGGATGTTGCTATTCTGGTACGGGTAAATAGCGGTACTATATGGCGGTAAGGCGGGCGCGCACGTGCCCCGGAAGCGCTAGAGTTGGCAGAATTCAGAATTTGGCAGCCGTCGTTCCAGCAATGGAAATTAGCGATTCCCACAAAATTTTTAAAAAGTCAATCAACAACAAGCAACCGCAGTTACGTGCGCAGAGTGATTTACCTGGGCGACGATCTAACTAGTACATACATATCTAGTACATCTATCGCCTTCATAACCTCAACGATTTCTCCCTTTCCTCCACATACGCAACCAACCCACTCTCACAGATCAGATCCAAGACCTCCAGCTGCCAGCACTTCGCTTGCAACACGGCCATTTGAAGATTATTTTTACTGATTTTACCAGACGGTGCAAGTAAGTACGGTATCTGAGGTACCTCCATACCTATCTCGGGTGTATCCCGTACCTGCTTTCAAAATTCCCTACCGCCCCTCCTCCTGCATCGTCGTTTCCCTTAAAAAACGCACCCCCGTTGCCAGTCGTCTGGTTTCTCTACACACCTGACCTACCAGATCTCTTTGCCAACCCACCCAACCCACCAACCATCGACCATCCCACCTGCACTACTTTTTTTTTTTTCAACTTTCCCCGACTTACCACCCACCACCTACTACCTACCACCTACCACCTACCACTTCACCAACTTTTTCACACCTGTGATTCTCACACAATACAATCTCTTTCAACAACAGACGTCTATTGATTTCTTTCTACACTCGTATTCTCTGCGAGTCCTACTCACCTATTTTCTCTTCAGGCCATACTTTGTATCGCTTGACTGAGGAAGCCCCCTCTTCCCCATACAACACTACACCGTCCCATTCACGAGGACGTTATCCCAAGTCGTGGTAAGGTTATACTTTCGTTGTCAAGTTCATTATGAAGCCTCGTGTTGGTGTCGGCTTTGGCTTTTGAACAGAACTGACACTGAGCACGACACCCCACCACACGACCTGCATCCCACATCTATCATCACCCCACCCCCTCACCCTGCACTCAATGCTGGTTAGGCCTAGAAGTACCCATCAGCCCTATCACACTTACCTATCTACCGAACATACCTCACCTGCGCTGTTTTGTCTTGTCTGCATAAACATTCGTCACAACGCTTGAGTTGCCGGCGACACCCAAAATGCTCTAAAACTTCCGACGATCCAATGATCCGGTAGCTTCAGGCTGGGGTTTGCGCCGGCCCTCAACCCGTTTGGCGCTCTATTGTCGCATTGCATACCTACTCTTCCATAGCTAACGTTATTGTGTTTTCAGTATCCGATCCAGCTCTGACGCAAAAATTCAAGATGGATTCCTTCCAAGGTCAATCTGCTCCTCGAGCCTGCTACAACTGTGAGTACTTATAGTCTTATTGCATCAAGTGTCCTCGATGAGGTCACCCTTTTTATTTCTTTTCGCACATACCTTCTACGTCATGTGACTCCTCTCCCTTTGTGCTATGATTGATGCCCAATTTGATGCTATTTTGAGGTGGTCATTTCATCAAACATCATCAATATGCGGTCTGATTGGTGACTTTTTTGCTTGCCGGCCTTCTCATATGCTTTCTACTTCAAACATATCTAAGCATTCTTGTATTTTATGGTGCAGCAAGCTTGATGGGGACTGCCAAGACCCTCATTTCTGATTTTAGTTCTATATATGGGCGTGATATCATCTAACATCTTTTTCTCTATATAGGCGGTCAGACAAATCATCAGGTATGTTGAGAAACGAGAACACATCGCAATCGGATCGAGGACCACTTGTGATTTATGGGCGTAAATCCTGACTGACGAACTACCTTAGGCCCGCGACTGCCCTACTCGTGGCGTTTCCAAATGGTGAGCCGTATTCCGATTCCCGGGTTGTTGGATGTTTTATATTAACATGCATGTAGCTACAACTGTGGCGCCGAAGGCCACATCAGTAAGCCCTCCTTAGCTTCTTTCTAGGTCGGACCAAACAGCCCCTAACATAAGATGTTTAGGTCGCGAATGTCCTGAGGGCCCCAAGGACTCCAAGTCCTGCTACCGATGTGGCCAGTCGGGCCACATCAGCCGCGAGTGCCCTCAGGGTGGCGGTCCCATTGGTGGTGGCGGCCAGGGCGGTTCCCAGGAGTGTTACAAGGCAAGTCTATGTCTTCTCGCCTCGTTTACCGTCACCAGGCTGACTTTTTATCTAGTGTGGCAAAATCGGCCACATTGCCCGCAATTGCCCTGACGCTTATGGTACTAACAGTTATGGCGGCTTTGGCAGTGGTAGCGGCAGTGGCGCTAGCGGTGGTGGCTACGGCGGAGCTCAGTCTGGCAAGACGTGCTATTCCTGCGGCGGCTACGGCCATATGTCTCGTGAGTGAGGGCGCGAAACGAGAGCTTTCTATTCTAACCTAGCGTTAGGCGAGTGTGTCAACGGTAGCAAATGCTACAACTGCGGTGAGAACGGCCATTTCTCCCGCGACTGCCCCAAGGCTTCTACCGGCGGCGAGAAGATCTGCTACAAGTGCCAGCAGCCTGGACACGTCCAGTCTCAGTGCCCCAACTGAGCCCCAAATCCGCACACGTACTGTGGTCGAGTGGGGACTGGGCACGGGACACTGGAGTCATTGGTTCCGCCAATTTATTCGTGCCTCGCTACTTCAGGTCAACGTTCACACCAACCCACTTGACATCAACATTCACACGTTCTTGATATCTTGCGACATCGGGATAATTTGTATATCCTCTTACGGTTGACCCTGGGCGCGGGTAGACGGGTCATTGCACGTTGAAATCGGACACGGTCGAGAATGGACGCAAAGTGGTCTCTTTCATTTTCTCTTTCCTCTTCCCTCCATCCAACACCACGAGATCAGACAACGGCACCTCAAAAAGGAGAGCGGATCGGCACCTGGAAAAATTGATTCTTCGCGGAATATGGAGTCATGGATTTGCTTTGCTATGGATAACTTCCACCGAATACACCCCCTCACGATGAGTTTGCATGGTTTCTCGGACTCGTTGCATTGACCTCTCGACACGCAAACATGTCTCCCTGTCTGTTTGTCTTCCTACCGAGGGACCAGACCCAGGAGAAGTTATGCGATGAGGTTTTCTTACCGTTACGAATGAATTCTTTGATGCGTCTATCCGCCTCGTCCGGTAGATCTTTTCTGCGATAGTCATCTCCGAAGTTAGGGATGCTGAATACGAATGGATTGCCTTAATTGGCCTAAATCACTTCGTTGTTTGTTTTGAAGTCCCGTGATTATTGTCCACTGCTTGTTGGCCCATTCAGAGTCCCTCCTTAATCATATTGTAGCACTTCGTAGTCCCAACCCGTGCCTTGAGCCTAGGGTAAGTGAGTAGAAGCGACATAGCCCTGAAATACCTACTGTACAGCCCACGGAAGATTGCAACACTAATACGATATCGTAGTGCGGGAGAATACCTGAATACAATCTCATGTCCTAACGTTATACGATCCACGCCGCATTTCCGGAACTTGCTGATGCTGCATTCTACTTCTTCTCTGCACACCTTGCGTATTGGAAATTATTTATTTATTTAATTCCTCCTCGTTTCTACGTTCTTCTTGTCCATTGCTCTGTTGTCAAGTACGGGCAGTTGAATCAGCGCCACACCCCCATCTCTATCTAGCATGCCGTTTGTTGGCGCTGGTGTTGGTATCATCTATTCGCGTATTCGCACATCTATCTGCAAATCAAGCCCTCCCCCCACGTTCCCTAAGTCTAAAAATCTCCATTCCTCCCAAAAAAGGATAGAAAATCGAATCGAATCGAATCGAAAAATGAGAGGCGTAAAGATTGTCACGTGAATGGGAAGGTGAGTGGCTCTACATAGTTGATGGTACATACTGGGGGGGTAGGGATAAGGGGCTTTCTGTACATCCTGGATACATGGTGATAGGTCACAGGTCTTCGTTTATTACACATACATCGCTGTCGCACTACTTGCTTGCCCTGTACCTCGGGTTTGAACTTGCGTTGTGGTAAGGCACGGCGGGTGGGACAGTAGGTCGTGTGTTATGAGCGTGGTATGACACGGGTTTGAGAACAGTATGCGTGCCACTCAAGCCCCCAGGCGAAATGGGTTGGCGGCGGCGGCGGCGGTTGGAACTCGGGACGAACCGCAATATCTGAAGCGCTACCATACCCGTGTTTGAATTACACGTCGGGTGCTATGTAGTGTGGCCTCGTACAAGCAGAAACCCGCATCGCGTGGCTGATATCCTCATTTCAAATACGAACCTTGGTTTATTTGATCTCCGCTCCGCTTCTCGCCTTCTTTCTTCTTGGACAGCAACTGCGAGATCATGAAATGGCTGACATCCTCGTCTTGCCAGTAGCTCATATGCGAAGCTATGGTGTTGATAGGGTTGAAGTCGAGTGCGCTCCTAGATAATTGAATGTTTCGTTAGTAAAAGTTTCATCATCATCCTACCTCCCTTACCTGTCTACTCCCCATTCTCGGTTGAGAGGAAACGTAGGGGGGAAGGAGCACTGGGAAATTTGACTTACTCCTGAATGCTGTAATCCACTCTGCCATTCAGATTCAGGGCGCGCACCTTCGCCTCTTCCCTGCGCAGCTTCTGCGCCTTGAGCTCCTCGGCGGCCCATGCTTCGCCGAGCTCCTGGCCCTCCTCGGCGCGACTGGCACTGTTCTTATGCTCCTCGACGCGCTTCTTCTGGAACCGCGCGTATAGCGTCTCAAGCTCGTCGTCGATTAGCGTCGCGTCACGGCTCGAGTTGCCACCAGCCGTAGAGCTATTCTGGCGCGCGAGTGCCTTCTTCCGCGCATCCGTCTTCTCCGACTGCGCGTTGGTGTCCGAGATGACGCCGCCCGACACGATGTTCGTGCCAGCTCCGGGTGGGAGGTTTTGAGTCTGGGGATTGTTGCTCGCCGAAGCGTTCGCGGCGTTGAAGTTCGCGACATCCTCGTTGGTAAGTCCTAAGCTCCGGTTGAGAAGGCTGCTGGCGATGCCGGCGCTAAAGCTTGACCAGAGCCCGCTGACGCTTTGTCCGACTTTAACACCGAGGCCAGATAATCCCTGCGGTGCTACAGCACCAAATATTCCCTTCTTGGTATATGGTAGGGCTTGAGGCTTCAGAGACGACATTGCGGGCGAGATCAGTGGCTCGAGGCGGTACGAAATTGGATCGGAAGGATGGAAGATGTTGAACAACTGTCCTAGTTTGGGCGACGACACCGAGAATGGCAGGCCAGTGATGGCTGAGACACGTTGGTCCGTAGCCATGGCGGAAAGGAATGGATCTTCCACGTATTCAGGGTCGAGGGGGCTCTCGGACGGGGCTGCGTTGGGCTTGCCGCGAGCTGCAATAGTCCGCCCTTTAAGCATCTGGAACAGCCCAATTGGCGAGCCGAGACAATAGAAATCCTCAACTCCGAAATCGAAGGCAAGATCTCGAGGATCTTTAGGGGGTTCTGACCGTTCCTGGGAGGGCCAGAAGCGCAGCGGGTTGCGGAGGGCCTCTGACGTCTGTGACTTTTCCTTCTGCCTGCAAAGAATATCGAACATTATCGCTGAGCCCAACGAATGGCCAATGATGTGGACCTTGCCCTTGAACTCGGGATTTCGGTCCAAGAATAACTGGTGAATTCTATTGGACTCCTTGAGGACAATCTCGGCAATCTGCTCCCGGTAGGCACTTTGGTAGAGTAGAACATCCAACGCAAGATCTGAAATCAGAGAGCGAGCAAATGCAACTCCTTCAATAGTGATATCCTCGAGCGAAGGGTCTAGAGAGCTGTCAGACTTTACCCAAGAAAATGGGTAGTTTGAATAGTGTGCTTACACTCATCTTCATCGTCTACTACGTCGCCCAAGTCGGTCTCGCCTTTCTTCTCCCGTCGTTTAGGGAAATCTAATAGATGTCTCCAACATACGGGCAAGACTTGAATCTTGCAATTGCCCGGCCCGTTTTCGCTTTCTTTATTGAGAGTCTTCAAATCAGCTGAGTGCGCGTATACAGCTTTAATGGTCTTCCGTAGCATGTTGACATCATGCACGAAATTGACGCTTTCCATCCTAGATATGCAAATTAGTACACGTACGATCTGTCATTCTTTCTGATGTACAAAATGACTCACCGAAGTCCTAGAAGCTGTCCTATGCCGTGCGTAACTAGGACAAGATGCTCGATCTCACGCCCCTGAGTCTCCCCATCCTGGCCGTTGTAGTCGTCCTGGATCTCCTGCTCCTCACGTTTTCTTATCTGCTCCTCCTGCTCTTCTGGATCATCAGAAGGCTCGATCAAAGACGAAAATTGACGTTTCAGGCGATTTTCCCGACGCTCAACCTCTGTCGCGGATTCGTCGTCTTCCTTGTCTCGGTCTGCTGCAGCGTCCGAACGTGTACTCGGTGGGGCGGATCTTCGCTTAAGAGCCTTTTCCTCCTTTTCGTCCAACTTCTCGGGAGGTAAAGTAGCTGTTGTGGGCGTAGTTGGTCTTTTTCCCTCTTTGGACTTGCCAGGTTCTGAGTAACCACGAACAAGTTTTATGCCGTTCATGTATCCACCACCAGCAAATTTCTGATAAACCGTCGATGTGACCCAGGAAAAGACGCTCTCGGAAGATAGCCACGCTGTAGTCGAATCCTGGTACGTTGCTACGCTGTTCATATACGTACCAAAGAGACGATAAGTCTGCGGTTGATGCTGTGTTGCAGGCTGGGAAGCAGTAGGCTTCAGTGGGCCGTCAGCTTGAGACTTGGCAGCCGCTTTCAAATTTTCTGAAGATGCTTTAGGCGTTACATCCTGCAACCCGGAATTGCTACGATTCCTAAGCGCAGGATACGTCCATGGCTTGATTTTCAAATAGCCTTCCTCTAGCTGAGCTGCGAGGTTCTCTTCGCATGGTCGCAACGTAGACCCTTCTTGGTAGAACCAGGTGCCGCGGCGGACATCGTAGATGGGACCTAACCAGTATACCGGGGCCAATTCACGCTCCTCAATGTCAACATCGAACAAGAAATCTTCATTGACCGGAACTCGCAGGCCACCTTGCTGCCTAGTGTCTTCTTTCTCAAGATTGGTATTGGGATTCTCTTCCGACGAGACGGCTCTCCTACGCTTCGAGCTAGACTGTATTTGCCTGCTTGCCGGGCCCTTACCCCGTTCATCTTCGAGCTCTTCTAAGAGTTTTTGGTATGCGTTCTCGATCGACCGCGAGTCGTTCTTGGAAAAGGCGACAAATTTCTTAGGTGGTGGTTGTTTAGCTCCATCCTCTTCTCTCTTTGACTTGAGGAAGTTGGGTTTTCGTTTGGGGACCTAACAGTAAGGAGTTAGAAGATTGCACGTAGTTGGACAAGGCTGTCAGGTACGTCTTTCTACACTCACGTCAACGGCATGGAACCACATAACATTCAGCGGTGGACAGTCGGACGGGTATTTCCTGAAGCTTTGACCGTAAAGAGTATTCGTACTGTGGTCATCGGCTTTTCTAGTAGGCGCCGTTTCAGTCTTGCTATTGATCATGGTCTTAGGCTTGGGCTTGGAGGTGCCATCCTTCGGAGTCGGTGTGGTACTCCTGGTAGTAGTCCAGGGGTTGATAGAATCGACGGCGGTTGCCAAATACGACTTCTCGACTTTCTTGGTTTCTCTCTTCTCGCTGGATGCGGTGCTATCACCGCTCCCTGGAGTCATCTTCTTAGAAGAACCAAAGGGCCATCCGACGAGGCCTCTCTTAGATATACCTGAGAATTGATTTGTGATGGTTCGTAAATATGATGCTCGGGCACCCCGGCAGCTTCGAGAGACGCAAATCAGAGAATTCGCCAACGTGATGAATAGTCAAAGAGCAAAGTGTCAAAAGATCCTAATTATTAGGATTGATCATCAGTTTAGCTAGCCCAGCTACCGTCGGATAGGCAGGGTTAGCTGAAGAAGGTGAGGGTTGAATACGAGACGACCAGTTATAATATAATATACAGAAGCCTTTCATTAGGACTTTGGTTAGACTATTAAAGGAGTGAAGTGCATGATGTTTGCATTATCATGTAATAGGTAACAAAACAATAATACCTGCACGGGAGGATGTATCACATGGTAAACGGTAAATAATGTTCAACGTTCAAGCTGTCCTTGTCAGCCTTATATTGGGAGCCTAGTGCCGTTTCGGTACTAACGAATAAGCTATGTGCAGGGTATCTAGGGGCACCTATGACGCGTAGGAAGCCCCTGGTTGAGGTAGCATAGCGGGTTTTGAACCCCGCCCTGAGCTCTCACCTTATCAGTTTATCAACGCCGGTAGAATGGTGGGGCACGACTGAATGACTCTAACCATATCCTGGAGGAGCTTAAGTTTTTGTAGAGCGACTAAAGTTTGTAATTTCTAATAAAGCGAGCTTGTTCCATAAACATCAACAGAGACTGCTTTTATCCGACTCAAGTCTCGAAGTGGGATGAGGCGTCTTCTGCCGTCGACATTTGGCTCGCGCGATAAAATCTCCAGTTCCGACTGACATACAACGTTTTCTCGAGACTTGCGACTTGCGACTTTCGCATACGCGCTCTAGACATCAACGAAGATGGCTACCACGACAGTCACCAGTACGGTCGCGCCGACTGTGCCGGTCAAACACCAGGTCGTGGACAAGCTACCCAAGAAGTTCAAGCAGATGAAGTTTGGTATCCAGTCAAACCAAGACATCGTTAACCAAGCCGTCATAGAGGTGTCGGATCGATTTCTGTATGACGTTGAAAGAGGCAGAGAGCCAACACAAAACGGCGCCCTTGACAAGCGTCTAGTGAGTTTTCATGATTCTCAATGATTTTCGTCGGGGCAATCGCTAAGATGGCTATTTCTAGGGAACTTCGAATAAGACTGGCACTTGTTCGACATGTGGTCTCCGACTACAGGACTGCACCGGTCACTTTGGCCATGTCCGACTACCACTACCGGCCTTTCACATCGGCTACATCAAATTTACCATTACCATCCTCCAAAATATATGCAAAGACTGCTCGAGAGTATTGTTGACAGAGCCGGAGCGGCGAATGTATCTTAAGGAGTTACGACGCCCTTTTATCGACAATATGCGACGCAGTGCTATATGCAAGAAGATCAATGAGCAGTGCCGAAAGACGAAGAATTGTCCCTACTGTGGAGCTGTTAATGGCCAGATCCGGAAAGTTGGAGCTCTCAAGATTGTTCATGACAAGTTCATCGCCTATAACAAGTCAACTTCGCAAAAGAAACAACCTCCACCTAGCAAGATCGAGTTTGACAACTCGTTCATAGAAGCCAAAAAGCATGTCCATGATCTTGACAAGCATATGAAAAAGGCGTTCGAAGATCTAAACCCTCTCAGGGTTCTGAATCTATTCAAGCAGATCAGTGCTACCGATTGCGAACTACTTGGACTCGAACCTTCGGAGGGACGACCCGAGATGTTTCTATGGCAGTATCTCCCTGCCCCGCCGGTGTGTATTCGGCCCTCTGTTGCTCAAGAGGGTGCCAGCAACGAAGATGATCTCACAACTCGTCTTGGAGACATAGTCTGGGCGTGTGGTCTCATCCGTGCCGCCTTAGAAAAGGGCACCGCTCTCCAGATCATCATGGAACAGTGGGAATATCTGCAACTACAGATTGCGCTATACGTAAACAGCGACGTCCCTGGTTTACAGCAAAGCGGCATGAAATCAATGAGAGGCATATGTCAGCGATTGAAAGGCAAGCAGGGGCGATTTCGTGGCAATTTGTCCGGAAAGCGTGTCGATTTCTCCGGTCGAACTGTCATCTCTCCCGATCCAAACCTGGCTATTAACCAGGTTGCGGTGCCGGAACTTGTCGCCAAGAATCTTTCATACCCCGAGAGAGTGCACAGAGCAAACATTGACAAGCTGAAGCAATGTGTATTAAACGGCCCCGGTGTATGGCCTGGGGCCCTCGCGATCATAAAGCAAGACGGAGATCAGTCATTCAAGGTCTCTTTGAGATTTGCTGACAAGGAAGCAGCCTCTAGGGACCTGCGGGAGGGCGACGTAGTTGAGCGTCACCTCGAAGATGATGATATCGTCCTTTTCAATCGTCAGCCGTCGCTTCACAAGCTCAGTATCATGAGCCATTTTGCTAAAGTCCGACCATGGAGAACCTTCCGCCTTAACGAATGTGTGTGCGGACCTTACAATGCTGATTTCGACGGCGATGAGATGAATCTCCACGTACCCCAGACAGAGGAGGCTCGTGCCGAAGCCATGACTCTCATGGGTGTCAAATACAATCTAGCGACCCCAAAGAACGGAGAGCCTATTATTGCGGCAACTCAAGACTTTATTACGGCCTCCTATCTGCTTAGCAGTAAGGATAACTTCTTTGACCGCAGAACATTCACCTACATTGTCCAGATGATGACAGATGGCCTTACTCATCTTGATTTGCCGCCTCCCGCTATCCTCGCACCGAAGAGACTCTGGACCGGGAAGCAGATCTTCAGTATGCTCATGCGACCGAACAAGGCGTCGCCAGTTAAAGTCAACCTCGATGCCAAGTGCAGAGAATACGTGGGTCCAGAGAAACCTGGGCCGGGACAAAAGGCGAGAGCACCCGACATGTGCCCGAACGATGGATGGCTCGTCGTGAGGAACTCGGAAGTCATGTGCGGCAGGATGGACAAATCAACAGTAGGAGCAGGGAAAAAGGAGTCCATATTTTACGTGATCCTGAGAGACTTTGGACCAGACGCTGCTATAACGGCCATGAATCGATTAGCCAAGCTCTGCGCGAGGATGTTGACGAATCGAGGGTTCTCGATTGGCATTGGTGATGTCTACCCTTCACCCGCTCTCACCGAAAAGAAGCAGGCCCTTGTGAATGAAGCATACGAAGCGTCGGACGTCCTCATCGAGCAATTCAACACAAACAAGTTGGAGAAAGCCGCTGGGTGCAGCATGGAAGAAACCTTGGAAAACAAGATCTCGGGTACTCTTAGTAAAGTTCGACAGGCTGCTGGAGACTACTGTATCCAGACTCTCAGCAAGAATAATGCACCTTGGATTATGGCTTCGTCCGGATCCAAGGGCTCGAATATCAACGTTGCCCAGATGGTTGCTGTCGTCGGGCAGCAAATTATCGGAGGCCAGCGTGTGGCTGATGGTTTCCAAGATCGAACTCTACCGCATTTTCATAAGAATACCCGTCAAGCCCCCGCAAAGGGTTTCGTCAGAAACAGTTTCTACACTGGCCTGACTCCAACTGAGTTCCTTTTCCACGCTATTTCTGGAAGAGAAGGTCTAGTCGATACAGCCGTGAAAACCGCGGAAACCGGATACATGTCTCGCCGTTTAATGAAATCACTGGAGGATCTCTCGACACAATATGACGATACCGTCAGAACATCTGGCGGAGGAGTAGTGCAGTTCCAGTTCGGTGCTGACAAGCTAGATCCTGTGGATATGGAGGGAAAGGCTGTCCCGGTCAATTTCGGACGAACTTGGTCCCATGCCGAAAATCTTACCTGGAACAACTCTGACAGGGCATTGCTTCCTTTCGAGATTCTAGAACTTTGCAGCTCTATTCTCGACAAGGAACGTGACCGCTATCAGAGACGGGGACTGTTGCATGGAGAACCTCTCGAGTACACTGATCAGAGTGACTATGCTATTGACGAACACGAGGGCGCCCGACAGTTTCTCGACACGGTCTACAAGCACCTGAGAGGATTAGCAGAAAAGCTATCCGAATTTCGGGCTGCCGTGGGTCTTGAGCCTCTACTCACTAAGCCTACTAGCTCGTTAGCAGCAATTCATAGGAAGGAAAAGGGGACACTCCCAAGGCTCGCGTCCGAGAGAGTTGCAAAGGTCTCTGAGCGCACGCTTAAACAGTTCATTGCGTTGTGTCTGGAGAAGTATTCAAAAGCGCTTGTTGAGCCAGGCCATGCAGTCGGCGCAGTCGGTGCTCAGTCAATCGGTGAGCCAGGAACGCAGATGACACTAAAGACTTTCCATTTTGCTGGTGTTGCCGGAATGAGCATTACTCAAGGTGTACCGAGAATCAAGGAGATTATCAACGCCTCAAAGTCAATCAGTACGCCGGTCATCAGTTGTCCTCTTCAAAATCCAAGACAGATCGAGGCAGCCCATCTCGTAAGAGCCAGGATCGAGAAGACTTATATCGAAGATATCCTACGATATGTTGATGATGAATGGGAGCCGCACAGGGCTTTCATTACCCTCCACATTAACATGGAAACCCTCGAAGGGATGCATTTAGGCATAGGCCTCGAGGACATCAAAAATGCTATTATCAAGCAGAAGAAGCTAAAAATACAAGGGTCTGATATTCACGTCTTTGAACAAGATGCGTCTATCGAGCTAACAGTAAGACCCCCCGACCCGGATGCGGCAGCAAAACGAGCACCAAGGAGTAAGGCAGCAATTGCGGAGGCTACGGCGGACTTACTAGTTCGAGTAAGCCATCTCAAACGTGTGTTGCCGTCGGTTTCAATCTCTGGGTATCCGGAAGCTACTCGTGCAATCATCCAGACCGACATGGACAAGAAGACCAACAAAGAAGTTTACACTGTCCTAGTAGAAGGCTACGGACTACGGCAATGCGTAAATACCGAAGGGGTAATCGGCACCAAGGTCCGTACGAACAGCATCCTAGAGTGCCGCGATGTCCTCGGAATCGAAGCAGCGCGAAGTACTATTGCCGCGGAAATCTCGAGCGTCATGGGCGACATGGACATCGACCCTCGACATATGGAATTGTTAGCCGACGTCATGACGTACAAGGGCGAGATCCTCGGCATCACCCGCTTCGGCTTGGCCAAGATGCGCGACAGCGTGCTGCAGCTCGCGTCCTTCGAGAAGACGTCAGATCACCTGTTCGACGCGGCGGCTGGGATGAAAGCCGACCGCATCGAGGGCGTCAGTGAGAAGATCATCATGGGACAGACCATGACGGTCGGCACGGGCGCCTTCCAGGTGGTACGCTATCTAGGTCACAGGGACAGCCATTTTCAGACCATGCCTACCGTTTTCGAGGATGCCTGGACGGAGGAGCAGGACTGGCGTAGGGGTTACAAGCGTACGAGGATATAGCGCGTTTCGTTGAAGGAAACACATGGGCTCTCAAGAGGTGAAATTCACCCAACATGCATTGTCAGGCAGTTCGGAATGGCTGGATGGAGTATAGGGAGTGGTCGTCTTGTAGCTTTGCTTCTACTTGCATTCAAACGAAGGTCTCTGTATACCTATATACCTAGGTAGTTGGTAATGGCTAAAACGAGTCATTAACGCGTATTTATAGTTCGCCGTCGATGGCTACTCTTTAATATGAGGCTCAAACGAGCCGGTCCCTTGAAACTTGGCTATTGCGGGAAATATTACCGTGCTGTGAACGACTACATCTCGAGCTTCAGTAAACCGTAACCACAATCCTTCATTCTCTTCAAGAGAAGCCTATCGCTGTCACCATGCGCTACCAGCTTGTGAGTCAAGCGGCCTTGCATGCCAGCGCTGGAGCGAGAGATCGAAACTAGGGCGGCTGTATGTCTGATATCTCCTGCAATCCTATCGCGTAGACTCAAGGCATGCTAGACAGCTGCCTTTCTCGGCTAGGATGCTTCACGTGATCGAGAGAGATCAATATTTTCTGCCTTTTAAGAAAGGGGTACCGTAGTGGTATGTATACGAGGAACATGCCCCTATTAAATTTCAGAAGTTCATGTAGGGATAGATGAGATGAATGGCAAGGGAGGGCCCGATGGGCATAACTGCTCATACAAAGACTTAAGAAGGGGTTTGTTTTGGGAAGGGAGTGACGGCTTTCCCTCTGTCGAGAATGGACGGGTGCTGGACTTTACAACGTAGGACCGGATGGTGGTGTGTGCGTGAATAGAGAACCCAATTCTCTATCATGGGGGATATTTTATTCGGTCGATCTGCTTGGTGGGTTTGTTAGTAACTTAGATCATGGCGATATGTGTGATCCAAGACTTCCCA
The DNA here is from genome assembly GCA_022578875.1 of Hypoxylon crocopeplum. Lineage (NCBI taxonomy): Eukaryota > Fungi > Ascomycota > Sordariomycetes > Xylariales > Hypoxylaceae > Hypoxylon > Hypoxylon crocopeplum. Next base: position 335,761 of record MU399589.1, on the reverse strand, counting down.
ACCAGATCCTCGTAGAGGTGGAACTAGGGGGCAACTCTAGGAGCCTCGATGAAATGGGTGACTGAGGAAATGGCTCTGCGGGTTAGGTATGTTGTACAGTCTTCGCTAGATACGTCCCGTTAAGGAAGAATGAGGCTGATGACAGTGTGTCAGTATGATATGACTTTGGAGTCTAGACGAATGCTAGTCCTCGTGGCTACCGTTCTATATTAGACATAGCCGTCATATGACTAATATTTAATATCGTTAGTATTGGTGAGCTAAAAGCCGATGGGCTGGTGACGTTCCTGGTTCGTGCGTTGTGTTTGTAGACTCCTCGGTCGTCCATCTCAGTCCTACGATTAACTCGAGTAAGCATCAACCTGTGTGCCTCCTTAGGTATCCGTTGTTGTTATCTTTTGCCTGGCCTTTAGCCAACGTCATTCTAGTAGACTAGTGTATCGTATCAGCCACAGGATTGACATCGTTGTCGTGAAGGGTTCGGTAATCGTAGATATCGTCGCTTTCCAAAAACCGAGCTGCCCATTTTCAACCAGCACTAATCGACTCCGTATCCCCAACTCCTCAAAGGTTCGTCGGCATATCCTCCATCCACTTCTCCGTGTGTACCTTTGCCTTAGGATCTCGTAGTTCGTGATATCGGTCTCCGGTGTCTTCCTTCCGGGAATCCTACTCTCTGAATGAGGCAACGTTCTTCCCACCCTCTTTCTGCCTCTCTCACAAGGCTTCTTCATTAATCCACGGTCCTTTATACCTCGCCTTATAAGTATTGTTGTCCTCTCCTTTAAACATTCCGGTATTGGTTCTCTTAAATTTCCATCACAGTCCTGTCCGAAGTAGTGGTGTCGTGTGAGCCTCAGAATTGTGCTACGTGTACGATTGTAGCTACCGTTGAACGCCTTTATGTAGTTCAGGAAGATAATATTATTTTGGAAGTCCTAGCTTAGGTATATATATATATGAGAGAAGGACGTCCGACGTAGGGCTGCCCTTCATCTCTACCTAGGTATTATATGGCAGCTTGAGGGCCAGTTAGACAAAAACGGGCGTCCATGTCGCTCGCCGCAACATTTCTAGGTCGTTTTACACTGCAGGTAGCAGAGACATAGACTACATAAACTCGAAGGAAGTGTCTCGGCGCCGGTAAGCAGCCGCTTGAAGCACCGCCGCTCTTCGAACGGGAAGGATTTTCCCCTGCCGCATACGCCTACTTGCTTTCACCGGCACTTCTACTGCAGAACGCTCGCATAGGGAGAGAGACTATACGTCAACAGCGTACAGGCTTTCCTAGAATATCATTTTTTAGGTTCTCTGTCTATCTTCGGGCCAATGAACTTGCGAGTCCCGGTTCTTCAGGAGTCATGTATTCCCGCTGATACTATTTCTAGCTTTGAGGATATCTAATTAGTATAATGTGCCATTGCGTACGACATGTACCATTGTTCCATGCTGTCAGCTATACTCCTTCTCGCACGTTGTTACCTGCCACCAGCGATAAAGACAACTACTGAACTATTACGTAGCAAGTTGATGAGGCGGGGTTCTACCCGTAATGTTTGCTTATAGGCTTAGCATGCTCCTCATTTCTAGTCGAAAGAGTCTTTACTTCTATTGTTTTACTATATACCATGGAAGATTCAAGCACATAGCTCTAAGCGTCAACTGTAACATCATAGGCCAATATCACAAGCTAGTAGTACTAGCTAGATGATATTAGCAATCCTATGTACCTACTGAACACTACAATCCCATGTTACTCGGGACCGGTGTAAGCAAACTCCTATTCACCGCTGTGCCCTTGCTGACTCAGAGCGGTAGTCGGACATACATAATGCGACTCCCGTCTGCCTTTATAGTGCTTATGTGAGGTTGATTAGCATCCCTTTGTCCCTAAGGACCGGGAAACAGTCAAGTGTGACAGGTGGCGAGATTAGGATGACAGGTGAGAGCATACGGCGACCTTCGGTGACATGTAAGCTTAGGTGTTTTTCAACGGTGCCCGAAATTCATAATCAGCGATGCAGGGGACGGAACTCTCCGAGTGGTCGAAGAATGTGTCTCATCACTTAATCTCTAGCTACGTGGTCCACTACAACCCGCGCCATCGTGGGATCTGTCGGTAAGTCGGCATCTTTGGTTGACGAACGGACATAGTGAGCTCCGATGCCTATATTCGAATATGGTCGATTTACGTAAGACGCCAACAGAACTGTACGAAGCCCTGTGCTCCTAGGATGCGAAGCTGACTAGGAACCAACGTTTATTACCGTTGTGCGAGGCTTCGCGGCCACGGATTAGGTACCGCCACCAACATCATCTCTCAACTCGAACCAGCATTCTGCCAAGGGGTTGGTATTTCATCACCAATCCTAGATGGGTTAGAAACTTCAAGTGAGGCGTGAATAAGCTTCGCTATCAACGTCAAAGACATGGGTTTGGATAGGTAGGCCCCCTTTTGCATCGACACGGAAGAGCTCGAAAGTCTCGGAAAACTCCTTCCGTCTTTGTCCGACTATGCTGACAACGGCTACCACGACCATACGATGATAGATAGTGATAGACCAATCGAACAATTCTAGGCACCCCGGCGCCACGGGATCTCGGCTCAACAGGCTATTTTTCTTTTAGCTCGAATCGTCTCTTGAGAGAATAGTAACTGGATCTATCTTAGTGAAGATCCCTTGTACTTCTCTCCTACTTCTCCGGGCACGTTCTCGGCGTTGGCCATGGACTCTTGGGAAGAATTGGGGGTCCGGGGTGGGTCGTCCGTCTGAGTCCGGAGCCCGGGAGGGAGACAAACCACCCCGAGAACTACGAGAAATGCCGATCCTTGATTACGTATCAAGGAATCTAGATGGTTATATGCCGAGAGATAAAGACGCAGCACCCAAGCGGGCATATCTTGAAACGCCAGTCGCCAATAGTCGGACGGATCCTTTCTCGCGGTACCTACAGAGCAGGAGGATCCTCAACGACTCGAAAGCCATCGTGAAGCTTCCGATGCCATCACAACATCACGACAGGGCTTCTTGAGGATAGGCAGACCGGTCAAGGCAACAGATTCTCAGCCCTGCAGGTAGCCCTACGTTGCCGAGATGTAGTTCTCTTCGCCTTGCATAACCACAACCTCCACTATCTCGAAAATGCACCGAACAAATCTCTAGGGCGAATCGAAGGATTGAACCGAAGGCAGAAACGCAGGCGCTTTGGGGGTGTTACCATTCCGGTCTGAAGGCCTAGATTGACGCTTTCGAATTCCACTTCACACCAATTCCGACCCGATCGTGGTGGAAGTGCAGTTAATCCTGACTAGCCTCTTGACTCCCAATGATGCAACCCATGTTACTCGCGCTTTCGAGCTTGCAAGTGCTAAGTACTTGGCACATCAGACTTGCAGAAAAAGAATGTCGCCAAACCATATCGACAAAATGGCTGGACGCATTCAACTACGACTCATTCGGGTTGTAAAACCCGAAGCAGGACACTTGACTGTCAAGGATCTAACCTGCGGAACGGGCACTTTTCGTCGAACACGACTAGGTCGTCGTCAACTATTTTCTACCTTGGGGTACGCACAACATTCCCTGAAAACAAACCACTAACAACCGCACGCGTTCCAAGCCACCGCTCGTGACCTTACACGAGGCAGTGAGCGTCATTTATTTTTTTACGAAGCCAGCAACACATCGGGACCGAAGCCATAGACATGCCTGCCGGCACTTATCTCGCACCTCGTTAATGTGGACGGACAATGGAATTATCGGATCAAGTCGCACCGCATCTGCACGAAATGCGGCGCCGAGGGCCCATTTCGCCGCCCCGAAAGAGCTTCGCGTTTCGGTCTCGTAGACTAGATTTGTCAGAAGAGCGATTGCGGCCATGTTGTAGAACAGACGCGTATAGCATCCCTTGCTGTCTCCCTTCGCTCGGGGACCTATCGGAAGAGAAGACTGACGCAATGAGAGACGATGACTCTATCCAGACATGGTATGTTCTTGCTATCTGGATCCATACAGGCGCCACTACAATTTCTGGACAACCATCACGGTGCACCACCTCTTCTTGTGGTACTTCTTAGTTTATGTGTTGTACCACAAAACACGACGAGCTCTGAATCCGAGGTTTTCAAGTTCGCCGCGGTAACCGTCGGGGACTGGAATCGACGACACTGCAGCGGTCTCCCCCGCAGAGCATTCGATACGAGATACTGAAAGGGACGATTAAGACTTGGGACATCAAAGTCTCGTATCTGCCCGTTGCAGTTCACCGACATCTCCACGACTACGAGACCAGAGCTTGCCGATCTTCCACTGGTCAAGGAATGAATGTTCCTAGATGTGATTACGATTACGGCGATAGGATCCCGACGCCTCGTACGTATTCGACTCAACCGGGGAATGTTTTTGACGCCGAAGGAAGGGCCGCTGGACTCCGCGCTATCTCAGAAGGAAGGGAATACTTCGAGCCACGTGGCGTAAGTATCAAGACACCGATGGAGTACTATACGGAAGAGTTTGGTAGAGCTCCGGCTTCCTTCGCTTCGTCCTTCGCTCAAGTCATATGGAGACGGGATAACTCCATACTGGGCATTAGACAAGTGTAATTTCGATCCGCGGATGGTGTTTCGATGTGTGGCCCTACCTGCGAGTATTGCGCGCCTCGTCGGGTCTTGTCTTCGGAGATCAGCACGGAGTTTAGGGCTGCAGTTTGACAGATTACCTAGCAGTATATGCGGAACGAATGAACGAGATACTGACTTTTTAAACCAAGCTGGAAGGAAAGCAAGTCACACTACATACAGCAGAGAATTATCGCCTACTACCTTCATACTATGTATGGTACTGAGCGGGTAAAACGCACGAGATACGCTCGGTTCACCTGTTCGTGGCGGGGAAGGCTTAACTTACTCACTGCATGAGAGACCTACAAGGTAATATCATCATATTAACTCCGCGCAGATCCAAATCAATGAGGCTGTATTGACAGGAGGGTTTATAAGGTGTCTCTGAAGCATATATGCGGGAGGGAAATAAAGTCTAAAACAAGGTGTCAGTACGGGTGTAAATAGCGGCAACTGATCATAGAACTAGAGTAACACTAGACTAACAGCAAACCCTACGAGAGAACACCAGCGTGGAAGTTAATTGAATAATTCCCGAAGAGCCAAGATAGAGAAGGGTATCGACTAATCCTGCTCGTGACACGCCAGAGTTACATTTCCCCTGATGGAAGATGCATTCGATGAAGAAAGAAAAGAACAACTGCCCTATCATCTATCTACCCGGGCGGCAGTTGGCTAAGCTGGACTAGCTAAGAATAGACTCAAGGCAGGGGAGTGCGTACACATGATATGACAAGCCGACCCAACAGGTTGGTTGCGCAGTAGCCTACTTTGACTAAGGTGGTCTGCAAGTTGGAGGCGGCTCGCATGCCGAATCAGGCAAATTCCTTCAGAAGATACTTGGATATAGGCTGTCCTAGTAGAACTAACCGACTACATGTAGACTTCTTATTTGTCTAGATGAGACTGTTAGAAACATCGAGTCGATCAGGGGAAGGGGGTTGGGTTGCTAACGCTCTTCTAATCAAACTGCATTTCCTAATTTCGTCAAGCTGCTTCTAGATGTCAGACCTAGTTCATCGTTACAAGAATCCAATAGTCGCAATAAGACCATCACGAAAGCATGGATAGAGTGTAGCTGGACCATTTGTCAGCGTTGCGTTGCTTAGGCTGTGCACCTACAGGACAGTTAAAAGGGTGTCGATCGAATCATGTCCTGGACACACAGACACACAGACATCGGGTTTAATTCTAGCTCGAGGGCGAGAAACGAGTGCGTTGCGATTTATAATTCGAGCAGACGTGACTAAGTGCATGAGTCCATCGACATCGAGGAACTCTGATACCCTCAACCTTACGTACCTCTGCAGCGGTGCCTCAGATTGCTAGCGATGTCTGAGACCTAACTTGAGTCTATTTCATCGAATTCATCGATGTGAGAGGCGAGGTTCTGTGTTCATATGAAGAAATAGAAAATCCTGAATACACATTAAGATTTCCCGAATCACAGCTAAAAGCCGATATCCAATACTTGAAATGAGAGTGGCGTAAAACACAGCCAGCTGTTGGTTACATAACATACGCGTTCGTAGACCGGAGTTAAGAGTTAACTCGTCTGTCCGACTGTAACCTGGTTGTTTCGTCATGAAGAAGCCGTTGTTTCCGTGTGGTCTAACTGAGAAATCTATGATGATAATTGCATTCATCTTTATCTTTATGGTATTAGTGATTCAAATACTAGATAGAATAAAGAGAAGAAAGATTTGGAAAGGGAAATAATAGAAAATTAAATGGGCTGATGACTAGCAACACCCCTGTAGGGTTTGGTTAAGTACAAAGGTACCTATCTTCGGCCCTAGACGCGCAGATCTTCCTGCAAGTCTCGGTACTAGGAGCGCTGCACCACGAGTTTGATCTTACATACCTCCCACCCTCCTTTTTACACTCTTCTTCTCACACCCAACGAGATCACTCTGCCACTATCAGCGCAATCTCTCCCGAATCACCCAGCCTAGAAATGCATCCAACAATGAGGGAAAAGACCATGGGTTTTCATTTTCCCTGCACGCTTATACTTGGCTGTGGCATTAACCTTTGGATGACAGCGATGGAATGGTCCCCTGACGCCATCGCGCGCCTCTTCATCCTGCCGTTATCAACATTGAACTAGATCGCCTAGAGAGTCCTTCACCTGAGCACGCGTCTAGAAGGACCCGAGAGCTGTAAAGAGTTGACCTGAAAGACCGTGGCCAATGAATAGTTGTCGACCTTGATGTCCCTATCGAACGGTGCTATATTCACGTTATGCTACAATACCTCTCTGGTCAGGTATACATGGTATACATACGTGTATACACACATACAAACGGGTATACAGCAGACAACGAATAATGTATGAATCGGCAGAAGCTTTGGCTAGTGCCGCAGAACGTCGACCATTTCGCTTCCGACCCAGTCTTGTTCGTTTCCGCCTCGCTGGGAGAGATCGGGTTACAGCGCTCTAATGAGCCTATACAAACTCAGACACTCGCATTAGCCCAGGGAAGTTCTCTTTCACTTCGTCTACGCGTTAGACGACGCTTCAAGATTCGTTCTACTGCCTCCCTAGAGGTTGTCTATGTTTCTTCTCTTGCACATCATCGTTATATTGCCCCGCCATCTCCAGGACAGGGGACCTAGTTGTCGAGCTGTACCTGGCCCAAGTACTATGCAGTATTTGATGGCGGCTGAAATGTCTGGGCTAGGCCGGGCATTTTGTTGTGTCCCACGGTCCCCATGTCTGAGATACTTCCCTAGCTACATGTACCCTAGTTCCCGAGTATGAATCTCAGCAGGGACTGTGCTGGGAGGATGGCAGATGCACCGCCTGATTTGCACAACAGTACTTACAAGTAGGTAAGCTGTTGTACCAATTCCTCTTTGCTGATGATCCCGATATGAATAACCTTCTCTTCCTATGTTAAAAGCCGTAACCCGGAGAAAAAGTGTTCCATGCACTCTCGGTAGACTTTTGTATACATGTAATGCTTGCTGACTGCTTACAACGAATGCATTTCGCTGGAATTCGTTGTCCCTCTATTCTAACACACTCGACCGACCCCTTCCTCTGCATGCTTCCTGGCTCAGCATCTTGAACACTTCGTACCCAACCTTGTGAACTCCTCTCCCACGCTTAGCTTAGACACTTTCCTGTTCTCACATCCGTTCGGTCACGACCTAATTTTCCAGTGGGAGCTTTCCTGGATAAGCAGAGGCCTGCTACGAATACCCAATACGCTCTGAGATGAGCGATATCGTAGCAACATACCATCCCGAGTCCGCCTGAACGATTTATCAAGATGGTGTTTTGCGCATATTGTGGGAAGAGCTTCACGCGCAAGGAACATCTAGAGAGGCACATACCGAGTCGTGAGTGAGATTCACTAGCTTCACGAGCTTAGAGAAACTGACTCCTGGTGTGTTAGATACCAACGTAAAACCGCATAGATGTAGCGCATGCCAACTATCCTTCGCTCGAAGGTTCGCTCCTTGCCCTTTCGTCGACACATTCGATCGCCCTATATGCTCAATTGATTTCTTACAGGGACCTGCTCCAGAGGCACCACTCGACGTATCATGAAGCACGAGATCCTATGGAACCTCTCCCTGGTGGTGTCCCTACGGTAGCAGGACGGACACCTATCGCATGTCTCAACTGCGCGCAAGCTAAAACCGGCTGTGACAAGAGAGTACCATGCTCACGATGCGCGGACAAGAACCTCGAATGTCAAGCACGCTTTGCGCGACGCTCTTCAAAAGCCGCGCTGAGAGCTGCGCAAGCAAACGCGGCAATGAGCAACAATCCAAGTCAAGTCACCTTACCACCTCAAGCATCGCCAACGCCAGCGACGACAGTCAACCCTGCATTTATGGATGTCGACCCAGGCGCCATTAAACAAGATCCCGCCATTAAATCGTCAATGTCTTCACCCGACAACAACAGCAATACCATGACAATTGATCCGCGGATACAGCAACACGAGAGCACAGTCAAGAAGCAGTCGCCAGCGAATTCTCAGATGAGCTCGGATGATTTTCCCTCTCCACACCCAAGAGTAGATGGACTGGATGAGTTCCTTCACTTAGGCAACGATTTCATACCACAAGAACCGAGTTATCAAGACATGCTTGTCTGGTCAGATTATCCGTTGGACCTTGATATGTATACGAACAATATGTCTCTCACACCAGCCGACGTCCCCATGCCCACCTTCACGGAACTCAGCGACATCTCATCTAATTCAGAACACATGAGCTCCTCAAGAGGATCTATTCATACGAGGAGTACAAGCATAATGTCTACCGGGGACTTCGACTCCGGTGTTAAGCCGGTGGATATGACTTTACACACGCCGACCGACAAGATGATACCCGAGTTCGAGGTTGTCATCGCTGCCGAGGCCGCGTGGCCCCTGGCTCGGTGCAATCCTCCAATATTCTCGGGCACGTGCCCGAGGACAGCGATCGTACATCTAGAATGCCTAGAGCAGAAGTCGAGGCACGAAGGTACCTGGAGCGCTCTGGAACAGTACCTGGAGCAGGTCGACTGGGACGCCGCCGACTTGGCTTCAGTCATCCCCATGACGTCTCGTACTCGCGACAAGATGCTCGCCATAACGCAAACTTTCCTTCACAAAGCTCTTGAGATCCATCGCGGGGGAGTTCACAGCCAACACAAAACCTTCACGAGCTCAAGATTACTCAGCTTCTTAGTTCTTCCACCTTCGAAAATCCTAGAATACTTTCTGCGCAGTTATGTCCGAAATCTTTCCTTCTTCTACTCGCTAGTTTCGGCCGGCTGCGTGGATCCCAACGAGATGCTTCAGAACAACCAATCAGCGGCACTCCTAGTTCTGCTTATGATCGCGCAGGGTGCCTCTGCAGTTCCTACGGCCGAGGCGCGGGCTCTATCAGCCGGTCTGATCGAGACATGTCGCATCTCGTTGTTCGACATCATCGAAAAGGACATCGAGATGTGCGCTGATCCTACCGCTCTTCGATGCGCTCTACTCTTCACGTTGCTAGGAGCTTGGAGCGGTGACAAGTGGCTCATGGACATAGCTATGGGCCAACGCGGAATGTATCTATCGGTGAGAACACAACGATGCAATCCCCTCTTTAATCGGTGATATAATTCTAACTAGTAGAACCATGCAGATGCTCAAGCATGCGGGAATGTTTGAATCTCAACCTTCTATGATTCCTACTTTCAACAGCTCAACCAATGCGGAGCTTCAATGGCGTTCTTGGCTGCACAGGGAGTCTCAGAACAGGTGCGTTACCCGCGCCACCTTATACCGTGGCCCAATCAATAGTCCTATGCAGCATGCTGATCTCTCGATAGACTAGTGTACAACTTTGTCATGGTCGATCAGGAACTGAGCTTATTCCATGACACGGCTCCAATGCTTTCTACCAACGAACTCTGTGCCCCCTTACCCGGACCCGAGTTGCTGTGGATGTCGGCCAACGCTGACCAATGGATGGCTGCCGTCCAGTCCATTTACGGCTGTACAGCTAACGTCAACCCACAGCTCCTCACTACTCCGTCCCTCACCCCGTCCCTTTACGATCTATTCCAAGATTTCTTGCATGATAACCTGTCGAGGAGACAAGGCAGTTTAACGCCACACCAGCTGCGGCTCCTCCTCCACCCTCTCCAGTCTTGGCTCTGCCACGTCAGGCAGATGCTGTCTTGCTTCTCAGACGTAATAAGCATGCGACGACCGGGTAACAAGCCCGTCACAAAGGAATCTTTCATTTCGCGCCTCAACGAGGTCCAGGGACTGCTTCAGAAGTGGTACGAGTTGACTATCAATTACTACAAAGCGAATCCGACCTGTGCTGTTACTAAGACCAACTTGGTTCTCTACCATCTAATCTCCCTTAACGCCGTAACAAATTTCCCAGAGATTGAGCGGTTGGCCCGGCGTGACGGGTTCGATGGCTCCTATTGGGAGTTGTCTCTTCGTCACAAGCGCTGCATCTACCAACGTGAGGAGGCCATCTTCCATTGCGGTCAGGTGTATAGGCTACTGCGCTCGATGCCGCGGGATCGACGGCCCAACTGGTGGAGTACCGGTGTTTATCGCGCAACCCTGATTCTCTGGACGGACAGCATGTCACGACTGGATCCCAACTTCCAGAAGCGTGACGAATTGGGATCACCTGTTGCCATCGACCAAGTGACGCCCGAGGACCCTTCGGTCATCGCTTACTTGTGGAGTGGTGATGGGGTACCAGTGCTGACACAGCTGGACGGGACCAGCGCGAGTTTAGAGAAGCCCGGCGAAGTGCTCGAGTACGCCGTTAAGACTCTTGAACACGGCGTAAGCTCTAGGCTGAGCGACGGCATCAAGCGGAAGCTCATAACTCTAGGTAACAACTGGCAACCCGACGGACTTTCTAGCACGGCCACCAGCGTACCAGTGTCTACCGGGAATTTATGCTGAGAGTGGCTACGCTCGGAAGTGTACGACTTATTCTTCTATGTTCCCAAATTTTCATTCATGACATAACGCATCTTATAATCTTGTTACTATAAAAATTCATCCAGTCAAGACATATACATCATCGCTCCAGTTGGACATTTTGGCGAACACACTTGTACGGATTCAAAGGCAAAGGGCACTGGTCAAAAGCAGACCCGACACATATACCCACAGGGAAAAAGAAAAAAGGGGCAGGTTCAAACGATGCTCAACCACATCGAGGTGTCTTCTCATCACGACCATAAAGACACTTACTAGGGGGAGGGGGAGCATCCCAGGCGTTTGACGGGAATTCTTCGCGACTCGGGGGAATTGGACGGACGTTCACACATACCGGGCGGGGGCACGAGGTTATCGGGACATTAGAGACTACTACGAATTGACTGGGTTAACGTATTAGGTACAGGGGGAGGCCTATTCTGTCTGTCTGCTTGTTCATACCGGCTCCCAAGTAGGGGGCGGCATCTAATTCCCGGAGTGTATGTGCGCGCTTGAATTTTCATCAAATAGACCTTTTTTTTATTTATCTTTTTGGCCTTGCTAGGTATGTATGTAGCTTATCGCTAGGCTGACGCGCGTATGTATGTAAGTAAAAGTACCCCTTAGGGACGTATCTATGTAGATGCAACGGGGAAGCATGACTGGTGGTCCCAATTCTGCGGGAATTATTATCTTACAGTTCATACATAACATCCACGAGAGGTATCGTCCTGCAAAGTCATGGTCTGGGATCTGATTAGTTATCTACCTTCATGGATGTAAGGCAGATAAGGTAGGTAGGAGGTAAGCATGGCATTTAATAATCAGCGTCTGTCTTTACCCCGGGCTGACCTTACGTGGGCGGGTTTTGATACATCAGTCATCAAGTTTCTTTCTTATTCCAACGGCTGAAATGTGCTTTAAAATGTTTGGTTTTCGCTTATCCACGCTCCCGCGCTTGTATGTATGTATGTATGTAAACCCCTGAGCTCCCCCCTTCCTCATAGGCCATGGGTTATGGCGTGCTCCCCTTGTCAGCGCTTCACGGCTACTACAGTATCAATGGCATAAGGCGACGGCGATCTTACCTAGGCACTTACCTAATCTATCGTCGGTCTTCGCTTTTAGCGCCGAGGCGCGGCTAGCTACCTGGTACCTACCTAGGTACGTGATTACTTACATGTATTTACTTAATTTCCTCCAACACGATGTGGGATACGTTAGTAAACGAGAGAAAAAGAGGCTGAAGATGGCACTATATGTATGACTTCGTGGCGTACATGTAAGCCACAATTTCCATAATCGTATGTCCCCTCCTACATACCTAGGTGTACACATACCAATTTGCCAGCTAAGGCTACGTGGCTACCCGTCCTCGTGTTTGTATAGAGGTAGATTGATCCAATCTATCTAACATACAGGTTAGAATGGCCCAGGCTCGACGGTCCGGAAGCGTTAGCCGGGTGGTGAAAGGCATGGACAATCTCGGGACCACTCCCGCACTCAGGCACTGCTGTTTCCCGTCTTTTAGTTACCTAGGTATGTAATGTCTGGCGTGACATTCCGCGTAACGCCCTGTAGCCAACAAATAACCATTCGTTCTCTCCAAACCGGTGAGTGAGCTGACCTCAGCTTCCCATGTGGGTGGCGCGGGGCTGGTTCAACCGCGTTGATTGGGCCCCGCATTGCGTGTGTTGCCCTTTGTGTACCTAGTTGTGTGTGTGTGAGGCGCCGTTGTCAGATTCTCACCGTTACTTACACCTAAGAGACTAGGTTGGTAGTTGGTTCGTTGGATCTTTATCTCCCGTGACTACGTTGGTATGTTGGTAAACACGTATAACTGTGCCGTAACGCCCCTTGTGGCTAAGGAGATGTTGGATTTCTATAAAGGGAACTCGGATACTTACCCGTAGGTAGGTACATGTAGTATCTGATATGGGTAGTCTTCACTTCGTATGTAGTTACAGTACGTATGTCCATGTATGTAGGTATCCATAAGTATAATATCAATGAGACTGTTCGGCTTATTAAATCCTAATTAGGCTACATTACGGGGATTTTAAGCCTTACAGTCGGTAAGGAACACGCACGGGGGAATTATTTCACAGCCATGGTAACGATAGGCTCGGGGTAGACTACCAACCTGGGTAAGGGGCAGCTATTGAAACCCCCACATGAAGATCACGATACTGAGATGTACTATAACCATGTACCATTTACCGAATATAGAAATTTGTGTATACATGGGAGAGGTTCTGTCACTTCTATGATGCTTTGAAACAATGTGCTGTCAATGTTTACTTATGCTTCTCTCTCAACAAAATTATTGGGATCGACCGTGCGTCTTTCTTGATAAATGCAGTCAACAGATAGACCCAAGACATGGCCTTGAAACATTAGGAAGAAAAGGAAAAATGCCACTTACACTTACATACTTCTTACCAACTGATAGTGATCGACAACTAACATGTTATGTACAGCAACCTGTACAACGAGTAACCATACCCTGTCCTTGTCCCCCCGCCTGGTCTGAATTACCCAGTCATTCTTGACAGGGGACAGGGGTTTAGAGACAAGGGGCATCAATGTTCGGATCCGCGAGAGAGGATACTACTACCGGAATTATCTATTGCCAAGCCCAAAGTCCCATGCGGCTACGAGCTTAAACCGATCTCAGTTCATCACACAAATTCTTCTGCAAGTGACAAAATTCATAGATGATGATGATGATGACGGATCACAATGATGTGACCTGCCATTCCATCGTTCCGCCAAACATCGCAGCATTCTACTCCATACAGCATCTATCTGTCCACGGTATGCACTACGTACCTAACTACTAAACCGGTTCTTCGGAAACAGGAGAGAAATCTCATGGATTTCTTGGCATCAGTTGATGTGGTTATTTATTGTTTTTTGCGCTGTGCCACCAACAAAAGTCATGCAGCCCTACAATGCTGACCAGAAAAGCCCCCGTTCCTCTCGGATACCCCCGAAGGAAAGGAAAAGGGCCGGGGGGTTTGCCACGCGGTCCGCCAGCGCTAGGAAAGATCTCGGGATCTCCAGGTCTCTTCCCCAAATCACCGGGTTTTGATTGTGCCGACCCGAACAATTAACTTGCGCCTCTCGCGACATCACGCCGTGTTGGACAAGTTCAGTCCGAGGCTCCTTCCGTGCTACATATACATACACACGGATGATAACGTGACCTTGTGCACACAGATGGCGTGTATGACAGACGCTCTCGAATCAGCCTCGTGATGTGGCTGGTATTGTATCTAGGGTAGGACAATGGGACAGTGACAAGCGCCCGACGAAGCTCACGTCAACCCAACATATCTTCATGACAATCCTTCCATTCCAACTACCTACCAGTGTTTGAACTCATCCCTCGACGAGGAGCCTCCTTCTTGTGTAGCAGACGCCGGGCATGCGAACATGAGTGAATTATACCTAATCCAGGGACGGGACGCATTGAATCCCCCCTCCCCTGAATAAGGTAAAAGGTAAAGGGCAAGGTACTTGGCATGCGGCACCTGTCAACTAGCTCCTACATAGCTCTTAGCCGTTACACTAGGTTAGGGGGTTCCGTCCGCGTCTCCACACGTTGCCTCGAGTCCGTCCGTCTGTCTGTCTGTCTGTCTAACTCCACATTCGCAATTCCTCCTTCCACTGCTGAGCGAGAGAAAAAAAAACCCCCCAACGTCACCTCAAACCAACTCTCCATCCTTGAACATTCCTAGACAGGACATGCGCCAAATACATACGTATGTGGCATCGCGGCGGAAATAGTCCATGTCTCGAGTCTCGCGAACCGCCCTTATGCCCGGAAGTCCGTTGGGGTGTAACCTTGCACAAGCTCTAGCTCTAGCTCTAGCTAGGAAAGGACGAAGTTGTCGCTGGTGAAGAACTGAAAATGTGTGGTTATATTGACTTCTAGTGGTGTGGGGTAACTCGTCCCTATGCGGCGTGGCTGACCCTTTGGTCAGAGAGTATACCTTCGTTATAGCATAAGATGGTCAGCGACTCGATGCCATTGGTATGCTCGCTCTTGCTAGTTCTGAGCATGGTCGGTTTGGTTGGTATGTTGGCTATCTCTGAGGACTTTTGCCTAGGGGTTGCTTGCCAACACTGGATGAATTTGGATATCGGTGTCTGCTCGCTTGGTAGATCGGCGCGCGCATCATCTTGAGACCCTCCTAGCATGCCGTGGCAATACCACGGACTCGACGTGTTGGGTGTCACTTGGGAGCGACGTCCGTGTCCTTGCTTCCAAGGACTCGATGGAAGTCCCCGCCACTCCTGAATATGGAAACTGTGATAGGGAGTCCCAGGTTTATTGCTCCTTATCCCTTGGAGAGACCGCTTTCGTAGCGGGCCTCCTTAGACGCTCCCTTCTGTCCGTCTGTCCGCCAGTCCGTTCCTTTGGTTAGCCTATGTCTCCGTTCCGCCACGACATAGTCCGTCGTAGTACGGGGTGCGACCTTACACCCAAGTTTCACGTATAGCAACTCTCAATGCCTTCGGAGCTCCTTGGGGTTAGGCTCGCTATAAGAAAAAGCCAAAGGAAGGTGTACGTAGCCCTGAAAATACCGGTACGTCTCGCCAATCCTCTCTCTCTCTCTTTCCCGATCCCCCCTGTCTGCATCTCTCCTATTGTGCCTATTTGTGCTCGACCTACGAAACGCCTGCCCTCCTTCCTTTATACCTTCGCTCCATCGTTCCGCTAGCATTTTAAGCGAACCTGCTTTGTAATATCATCACCATGGCGCCGTCCGCTCACGATGGTGCTACCACCCGCCCGGCCGCCGAGCCAATGAGCAACCAGGTTAAGCCCTTGGCGGGTAAAGTTGCCCTCATCACCGGCGCGGGCCGCGGCATCGGCAGGGGCATCGCGTTAGAGCTCGGCCAGCGCGGCGCGTCCGTAGTCGTCAACTACGGACGGAGCTCGTCGTCGGCCGAGGCGGTAGTCAATGAGCTAGCGAAGCTAGGCTCAGAGGCTGTGGCGCTACAGGCGGACATCTCCCAGCCCAGCCAGGTGGAGGCGCTGTTCCAGAAGGCCATCGCGCACTTCGGCCACATAGACATCGTCGTGTCCAACTCGGGCATGGAGGTGTGGTGCGAGGAGACGGAGGTGACGCCGGAGCTGTTCGACCAGGTCTTCAACCTCAACTGCCGGGGGCAGTTCTTCGTGGCGCAGCAGGCGCTGCGGCACTGCCGCGAGGGCGGGCGCGTGGTGCTGACGTCGTCCATCGCCGCGCAGATGGCCGGCATCCCCAACCACGCGCTGTACGCCGGGTCCAAGGCGGCCGTCGAGGGCTTCACGCGCGCGTTTGCGGTCGACTGCGGCCGCCGGCGCATCACCTGCAACGCCGTCGCCCCCGGCGGCATCCAGACCGACATGTTCGACGAGAACAGCTGGCATTACGTCCCCGGCGGCTACAAGGGCATGTCCATCGACACCATCAAGGACGGCCTGCGCAGGATGTGCCCGCTCGACAGGGTCGGCGTGCCCGCCGACGTTGGCAAGGTCGTGTACTGCCTCGTTAGCGACGAGGGCGAATGGATCAACGGTAAGTTTTTTCTTTCTTTTTTCTTTTCAGCCAGCCAACGCTTCTCCTTTCCTTTTCGTTTGCCTGCCTGCCAGCCTGCTTTTTCTCGTACAACATCAGCAAAGATGATGATGATGATGATGGGGATTAGTTATCTGCGCGTAATACTGACTTCTATTGCTTCTTTGCATCGATATAGGCCAAGTCATTCGTGCTTCGGGCGGTGGCGTCTAAGCTACCTGACGCAGCAACCCCCCTTTTTTTAAATTCCGCAGCGCTTGACTACCTCTGCGGGCGGTCCGCGCGGAAGGGCGCGCGCATATGCGTAAGTGCCGCATAAGTTGCAGACCGCGGAGTTGTTGGGGGAGCCCCATCAGGTTTATCGAAGGCGAAGGAAAAATTTCTTGTCCGGCCTGGGCGGCGGGCGGGAATAGCCAGGAAAGTTGGTGATATAAACTGCGGAAGCTTAGGTAGCTAGGTCAATATGGAATACACGTCCATGTCAGCGTTTCATTCTCGGCCCGTTGCGAGATGGTTCCAAATTTCTCCGCGGCCGTCGACGTAGCGAATAGAAAATAAGCACGCGTTCGTACTATTATCACGAACATCGTCGTCTTTCTTGCGAATATCGTCGCTGTGACTAAGCATATGTCTACTAAATACGCCTCCGCAGGCTAGAAATAAGCATTACTAAGTCAAGATTCTATAACTCAACGGAATTGGGATGAGTTCTAGCTCATTCATCGAAATGTTATCATCATAAAGGGCCCAAGGCCATGCAGGCCATCACGTCACCTTCCAGTACCAAAACAGCGTCCCTTCAATTTGTAAGGCAACAACCTCCCAAGAAATTCTAAGGCAGTAATCATCACGTTACTGGAAAGCTGTGTATCGTGTGTGGACTGCCCAGCAATGATGACTTTCTTGGTAAGAAACGAATATCAGACTATCGTACTCTTCCGGGCGCAGCCAAGATGCCGTATCTGACCGACATTTAATAGGAGGCGTAACGCCACACCAATCACGAGACGAGCCCCCTGGCTTGGCGGAATTGTTCCTTCTAGGCGTCCAAGTGGCACCTACCTACATGTACCTAGGTTTAGGTATATGATTGCAAATCAGGCCCTAGTTCCATGCTATATCCAAGATTACATCGAGCTAAGAGAGAACATGAGGAGTGAGATCAGTTGTCATCGATATTTAGTCTGCACTTGCAACATATGATATGGTAAATGATGACTCGGGACCCCGTTAGCAGATAATAAGGGGCTTGGTTGCTGACCACCAGTACCTACCGGTGAAAGGGATGCCGCGACTTGGCCGATAATCCCGTGATAGCAGCGTGTGGAGGCTAGACTAACGGGTAGCAGCAGTAGCGTCAATAGCAGCGGTAGCCATAGTAGTGGTAGCAGTAGCAGAAGAGAAATGAGGCGGAAATATGGAGGCTAGAGGAGAGAAGTGTAACATACCTAAAGCTGTGGAGTGGGGTGTTTGCCTTTAATTCTTTGCATCTGCACCTTGTTCATTGCCAGCTTCCCCGTGTGTGACCAAGAGATGATTTCAAGCGAACGAGGTTGAGGTGAGCTGCGGTGAGGTACATGTAAGAAAAGACACACTACCATCTAATCTATCTTAACCTTTGTACGACAGAGATAACTACTAATTGATTTACGATGCATATCTATTAGTAGCATGCATAGTGCATGTCTTATTAGAACATATAACGGTTGCTATCAGCTTATCTCATAACACAACTGTTCCTTTTCAGCTTACCTAGGTATTTTACGAAAGCCCCCTTATTGGGAGGCGTTTAATACATACCAGTATGACGTTGAAATAGCCTATCGTTATGTATCGCAAACTTCCTTGGGTAAGGCGTTATGAGTAAGGGAGAGATATATATCCAATAGTATTGTACCCTAGGTGACCGAGAAGGCGCCAGTGCCCCTGATATCGAGTTACGGCATATACGAAGTTATGATTGTCCTAGAGCAAGTCATAGACTTAAGAGCGTCATCCGGCAACCCTATGCAAGTAAGCCGCCCATCTACCGGGCGGCGACGAAAACTCGTAAAAGCGCGAAGGTTACACGAAGCTGACGCCAATCAGGGGCTACTGCATAGGAATATCTCATGATAGCAGCGCCATGCGGGAAGAAACACAAACATGTAGGAAAAGTAGAAGAGATGAAGGAAGGAAGGAAGAGTTTCTAGGTCTCCCGTGTACATGGAACTGGGTGCTCCTACATTCGCTTGTATTACCACGTGTGGTAAAACCCTGCAAGGCAATCTCATCATCGGTATTCCCGTTACACGATGGGATGCTGATCCCGCCTAGACCCCGAGCTGAAACTGTAGGAAGGACGGAGATACTGCTGAAGAGATGGATGGCGGGTCCCCGGAAAGCGTCTATCTCCGAGCTGGCTGAGGGTACCGCCCTCTGATAAACAGCTGTCAAAGTACTGCAGGCTGAGTCGCATTCCGTGATAAGAGCGCTGTAGATCTGTTTGCGCCTAAGTGACCTACATGAGACTGGGTCAACGGCTTTTTGCGAACATCCCGCTTGGCGCGCGGGAGACACTAGCGAGAATCTTGCGCTTTCCGCAGGACGTGGTATCGCATCCGTCCTATTAGTTTTGACGCGTCACCGGTTGCTTCATACGTAATCTTTTAGGAGAGGCGACTAGCAGAACATCCAGGAGTCGGTTCTCACGTCTCATCTAGGATACCGGTCAGTATCAGCCCTGCCAAATGGCGTCAGCAGGTCCAACGCTGTCCTCCTCACTGTGATTTCACCTACAGCTGTTCTCGAGCGCTCCTTGACGGATGGATGATATCCTAGCGTAATGGAGTGAGGATCCATTCAAGCCACTATCGTCATAAGTGGCACCGAAATATAGGCATGGGAGCCCTCCAGCAGGCCTAAACATGTCGTTATCTCTATGAGACTCAGCGTGAGATGGGATACATAACAATCCATTATGACTATGGTGATAGGTCATATGTGAGTTGATGACTCAAGTCCTTATGGTTGCAGCCAAGTCTCGACTTAGTATCTCGAATAGAAAGGCGTGACTAGCTAAAGGTAAGCTCACCGATAGAGATACTCATATGCTCCAGCCTGACGAACCGGTACTTCTTGGCTGCATAGCATGAGGCTAACTGAATATTATCATGTATATGCAAAGACATGAAGGTGGTGATGCCCTTCTGTAGGGCTGAGCATGCGTCTTTTATTTAATGGGCCATCAGCACCTTTGACTCATGACTGTCGCCTAGTGTTGGAAACAAACCCCTAGTGTATGACCAATCGTATAATAAGTGATCCTCGTCACTCGGCAACGTTTTAGAGAAATAAAGAAAGATTGATAAGCCAGAACTCTGGCCTTTAACAGCGAAGGGATAGTAAAAGCTGGGAAGGTGTTACAATGATTGATTACGCTGGCGTGAGGCGCTGGCCGACATGACAGCTTGCGCTGTGGCTACTAGAAGATGTTAGAAAACGCCACCCTTGAGTTGGCGGCCCGACTCCGTCCTGCAAGTGTTTAGCTCTCGCAAAAAGGGGACCTGTGCTCGAGCTCTGTTGCAGACAGCCACAAGCCCATCGCCTGAATCGAGATGGCATATTTCTGAGGAAGCAAGCTGAACTGAGTTAGACAAGCAAGGTAGGAAATCGATGTCATTCAGGCTTCCGGCATCTAACTTCCGAAGTAGAACTAGACGAACGCGCCTACCACGGAGCGGAAGTGGGCAGCTCGTGCCTAGATGCTGAGACAGAATATAAATAATGGTGTCGTGGTGGCCGAGTCGTGTCGCTGCTTCACGAGAGAATTCGGAAACACGTTACTGTGACGTGAAGCATCGGTAGTTGTGGACGTGGGGCTTCCAACTCGTGAAAACGTGGTAGGCTTGACCGACACCAGTACCAAGGGAAAATATTGCCTAATGAAGCCACAATGTCGCATTGCAGGAGGGAACCGGCGACCCGGCGGCGAGGCCTTTTGTTGCTTCGAATGTCACCATCTGTGAGGGACCTTGGGGAGCTACATAAGCTTCGCAGGTCTAGGCTGTGTCCTTCTATCCGCCACAAGCAGTTTAATGGTGACGAGATAAGAGCGTATGCACCTAATCATGCTAGAGCTCTCGATTTCGACAAGCCAGAGGCACTTTGTGTTGACCATTTCTAGACCGTTCTAAGGTCTGACCAGACCATGCAAAGGCTCTTGAAGTGACTGACTCCGCATATGTGCAGCTAAGCTGGTCTGCGGCCTCCTCGCTTGCCAGTTATCTCGCATAAACCTCACCGTGCGATCCGAACAAGCCATTGACCATAGATGCCAATGTATTGAGAATTAGAGAAAGATATATTTGAGAGGCGGGTAAGCTTCAGTCGTAGTAAAGGATGTTGCAGGGTTGGCTTCTTTCAAAGCGTGGTGATGAAACATACTTCCATGTTGAGTAAGTATTTCACAACCCTGTCAAGTCGGGTTCTGGCTGTTTCCCGTCGTTTGGTCACGTAATACAAGCAATTGAGGCAGTGAGGATCTGACGATCCTTCAGGGTAATCCTCAAGCTTCTAAACGGTGGGGATGAAAGACGTGGAAAACCCGTGGAGATGTAACACGTGTTGCACTCGGTCCCGGCGGCAGAAATATCAGCCAGCCAAGGAATGTCGTCTTGGATTCTATGCCTATGATGGATGTGAGATCGCATGTTACAGCCACATGGCCCCCAATGAGTTCGTGTGAAGGTGGTTTGTAAAGTATGCGGGATACGATGTGGGATGTGGAAGGGGGAAGTATGAATTCCTGTGGTTACGAAAAAAACGGATTGAACCGTAGCCCGGAGGATCTACGCAATAAGCAACTCACCTAACATAGAGCTAGTTAGGCTGTCGAACCTTGAGATAAGGTTTCTTTTAGGGTTACAGCGGGGTCAGCCCCAGTAGCAAGTCGCTCATTAGTGCTTCAACCTGTTCGGTTCCAAGCAGTCTAACCTCGAGTGACCTCCATGGAGAGCGCTCCGTATTCCGCGCGCGACCCAACGGACAGGCGCAGTCTAGTGCTAGCGCATACCCGGCTGGCTTAACAACCACAGGTACCGACTCTAAATATGCGATTATCGCAATGTTTCAATACTTGGGGTCTCTAAAATTATATATATACATCTATCAATATGTTCACCATCCAAGTTCATCATATATTAATGTTATTAGTTGAGTCTCAAATAGCGAATTCTCACACGTGAAAATAACTTGCAGTTGAAGCGAAGTATGTACCCGGGTGTATACTTGGGTAAGGGTATGATCGTTGAATTTCATCATTGCACCGAACTGAGCTCAGGGGCAAATGTATTCTGTTTGAGGTCCCGCCATCGCCATTCGGCACAGTGCGTCTCGGTAGCTCTTCAGCCTCACGGGTTTGAGACCCGATTGAGTAGCAATGAAGTAAGGTATGATGGCATTGATCCCCCGCCTCACGGGTTAGGAAAAGAAGCTCTGGATGTAACTGCGCGATGCCAAGCTTTTTGACGCAGTGTCGGCTGCAACTTGACTGCATAGATCGTCCTTGGACTGACCGCTCGATAAAGTACGTAAATTACGAATCGGCTAATAGCATCAGTGGACTTTTTTCTTGTAGTATACGATAGGAAGGGATCTTCGTAAGCTTAGCCAGTACGTCAGGGGCCTGGCGGCTCTGAAAAAGGAGAACTGATAGATGGGTACTTAATGTAGTTGTCCATTGGTGATTCAAGGCTCAAGGGTAAAAAGAAGTCACTTTGTCATAGGCTGCATGTCCCAAAATTAACTCAGCAGTTCTGGTGGTAGCCTAGTCCGAGAAGACCCAGCCGCTATGATCCGAACACGCGAGCCGATGGCATGGGAATGGAATCGGCCCTGCCGGTTCGACCTTGCGTTCTCGACCGTCATCTCTCACGGGTGGCTGCCCAACAATGCCCCCCACACTGTCGGGAGGTTGCATTGCATCATCTCATTAACTGTGTCTGACAAATTGGGTGCTTTCATTTAGATGGCTTTCTAGAGCCCAAGCTCCTTCGAAAATGCCACTTGGACGCCACTTATAAATCAGGCTGTCTAGCTGATAAATTTGGACATCGTGAGATATCCAGGGGTTTTGGTCGACCGTTTGTAAGCAAGCTTCCGACCAACGTCGAATCTAGGAACATCGTAGAAGCGGCTTGTGTAATGATTTTCAATATGACCGTTCAGCGGCCGTCTGGCGAGCATTTGAAACATACTTGCGATCTGAGTACATCCCGCGTTTAGATCCGGCGCGGTCAGATCTTTCTTGTCACGTCGATGGGTATTCCCGTGCTGGTAGCGCTGACGCCCAGAGTGCCGCGACACTTCGGTAGAAGTGTGCTTTGGTCAGCGTCGCGGAATCGCGAATATGACAATGATGACAAGGCCAAGGTCTACACCGGAAGCAACCTAGATCGCGAGGAATTAGCAAGCAAGCGCCCCTCGTCCCATGCGAGAGTCGTGTTAGCTCGACAAGTGCCGGCCGTTTCTGCATGTCTTGCCCATAGGCTTATAATATTCCGAGCAGCCAATGGCCTACCGTAGTTGGAAACAACGTGTATGTGTAAGTTTTGCTATCTGGGACATTGGAATAGCCGCTAGAAAGAGCTCATGAGCAAAAGCACTTGAGAACAGCGGTGTAGAAGCAATTGTGGACAATGTTTGAAATGCAGTTCAAGTTTCTTTCTAGCCAAATAGAGAGATCTTGAAGAAATATTATGTCGTTGTCGTGCATCATGATGTTGGTACATTGTCACGTCTAAAAAGATTAAATGAGGATAGCATGATGCTCACCGTCAGAGCGGCGCACTCCCCAGCCGTCATGACCGAGCCCGTTGTAACGCCTCTAGCCTTATGGCATAGATTGCCACCCAAACATCGAATAATTCCCGAGGACGACGGCTCAATCATGCCCATCGCCTCTCCTTAAAGCAGTGCAAGTCATGACCCAATAAGAGACAGAGGAGGTGCTTCCTCCTCACAAATATACCGCCCTCTTCAAAGCGCCGAAACTCGCTGTCGCTATGGCGAATCATGTGGTGCAACCGAATGTAGAGGTGTAGAACGTCGTAGGTGATAAGGCAACTGAAGACCAAGATCATAATTAACCGATCGTGAAACGTATGTGCCGTTACAGGCCTTCTTGGCCTCTTCTGCGTCGCATCATAATATTCGATAAATCGATAGCTCGCTCTATAATGCCATGTTTGCGCTAGCGGTGATGGCGCTGGAACGCAATTTTGATGGGTGACTTATAAACCTAGGCAACAAAAGTCATATCGCCCTTCCTATGGCTGATGACTTCTAGTGTAGATCCTAGGTTCTGTCCCAGATAACCGATCATGGCCTTGGTGACCTCGGGGACATCAGAGAAATCGGTACAGACCACTTCCCTGAATCTGGCGTAAACCTCTTCTAGTTTGCGGAGCTCCCTGGCCAAAATCTCGAGCTCTAACCACTTCCCATCTTCCCCATTGAGCTGATACGCGCCGAGGCTGACTCCGAAGTTTCCCAGGTTGTTCTGGATCATACCCATGCCGCCAACTTCAAAATGAGAGTGGGATGCATTCTTGTAGAACGACGTGATTTTGCCAATCACAGTGGCCAAGAGCATAGTGGCAGTGTGTGTGCCGGATCGGCTCATGCATTTAGAACAAGAGAGCATGGCGGCACATCCTTCGACTGCCTTCCGATTTAAGGATAAAACGAGGTCGAAAGGTGGTGAAGCTGGTGAAGATGCGTTATGCAATGCTTGGAGCAACTGTAGGCAAGCCGTAAAGCAGGTGCAGGAGCCTCCGTTGATAGTCGAAGACGAGGATCTGTGACGTGGGCCAGCTGGTCTCATCGTGGGTGTCGTTGTTGGACTGGGGAAGTAATTTGAGGACATGCTTGTCGGGGTGTGCACCTGGCTGTATGAAATCATATCGTGTTGCATTGGGTCGGCCCAGGCCATCGGCGCTGACATGGATAAGTCAAACGATTGAGATCGCATCTGGGCACTAGGAATAGGACCTGCTGTAACGGGAATATCACCGAAGGGGGCGCACGAAAGATCTGTAGGAGGAGTCCAGGGCATCGTGGACGAATACATCTCCGGCGGAGCAGACATCGGATCCTGTTCGCTCATAACTCTGTCTTCGACGCCCAGCATTGCAAGACCTGTTGATATAGAAGGGTTCCGGCTCAGGTTGCCGTCGATACTAGTGGGAGGAGTAGTCCATCCTGTCTCGAAAGTGAACATATGTTCCGATGGTGTTTGGTGGGCTGTAGAGTATGTGATGTTCTTGTCTTCTATCATGCCATGATGCATCTGCTGCATATCCTGGTGGGAATTCGCGCGGGCGTTTCCATTATGCTCGGATTTAGGCTTGCCTGCCCTGCTCGAGGGTGAGTACCGACATTCGATACCGCAAGCTAAACAACGGGAACATATTGGTCGTGCCTTAGAGCACTTGACCTTGGCTAAGAAGCACCCGTCGCATGAGGCTCTAAGCCGAGGTTGACGAGCTTTTGTAGAGGAGGCCATGGCGATGTGTAAATCTATCAATGTCAAAATAAAGCAAATTATATCCCAAGCAGTACTTTAGTCTTCAAGTGGAACAACGTTGGACATAATTTGGAAAACGAGACGAGACGAGGCGCAGCGAGGGTAGTATTATAGAATGGATATATGTATGACAGAATTTACGTGCGGTAGCTCAAAGCTTACAATGAATGATGTGACCTGAGGACTAAGGCAGAGACGAAGTAGGGAACTAGACCGCTTCGATGCTGACGGAGAAGAGACGACGTATCTTATGCCCGGTACTGGACGAGCAGAAAGGCAAAAGTAACAGAAACGAACATGAGTGGCATGGCAGGGCGTTTATGAAGGATGTAAGAGATGTGCAGACACATAAGATACACGAGAGGAGTCTGCTTATACTGTACAGGGACCCGGTTAAAAAGGCTCAGGGGACTGACTAAAACCTGATTTGGCCCTATGTAAAGGTTAGTGGTGAGAAGTCTGACCCACACGAGATGCGTAGGCTGTCAGAGAGGAGGGTTGGGCAGGAGTCCAATAGACGTAGGTGGTTGTGGCCGTGGAAGTCACTTGGATCTTGGGGTCCTGCGGATTCTGCGGAGCAATCTGGGTTCTAGGACTCCTAGGATGATTGAATCGCTAACAATAATAGATAGGAAGAGATTGACAGAGAAACACAAGCAGCCAGATTGCACAGAGACACTAAGAGTCTCACGCGAGTAGATGAAGTGGCTGCAGGTGCTGAAGTGGCTGTTGGCTTAAGGTAGGAATAAGAGGCTCAGAGCGCTCTCGCGATATTTGCGCTGTAATCCACTAAGCGCGAGACACTTGCGGTGCTTCCCGTGGTCCCTTTTTTTCAGGTAATAGATATACCTTGTGCCAATTGCCGAATGACATCGTCGGTAGCCTCTTCCCGAAGATCTCTCACGCCGATTCGACTTTGAGAGAAATTCGAACGTTGTTGATGGCCTAAAGAGACACGGTCGGTGATTGGTCCCGATATAACGGGCTGAACCTGGGCCGCAGATGATGGGCTGTGTATCGAGGCCAGTCCCCAGGAAGTACTTTGGCAGATCTGGCATAACAAGAACCAGAGTTCACAGTCATCTGGTATATCGAACCAGACAGCCTCAAGACTCGTGCGTTAACGCGTAATAGATACACGACACCGTAGAACACTGTAAGGACCCGGCTTTGGAACGGAACCGGGGGTAGGGACAGAACTGGAAGATGGTGGTAGCATCATGCATAGGGTAGCCAACCGCAGCAGATTGTTGACAAAGCACCCGAAGAGGGGGTTCCATGGACAGGGTCTTGACGACACAGATGTTTGCCTGGCTGGCTGGCTGGCTAAGGATGGATGGATGGCTAAAGGTCGACTTATCCGGGCCGGAACGGGATAGAATCGAAGCAGAGTCCTGGAGGGAGACTTATGCAGGTGCATATCGTTATACCATTGGTGCCTCTGACCCAGCACAAACATGTCAACGTTTAGTAGACGGGTCCCTGAGCTATCTTGCAGAATGGGGAAGATGAGGCTTGGACCCGAGAGGTCGACAGTCTCACAACATGCAGAAAAGAGCAAGGTGGTATACCAATGCCCAAAACTGAGGGCTTCCGATCAGATTTTGTCTAGTTAGAGGTGGAACTGTCTAGTTAGAGGTGGAACATTGTATCGTAGACGTGATCGATGGTCTGTTGTTGCGTTTTGTTCATCAAAACTTTTCAGAACCTTACGGATGGAGAAAACAAACAGGGGGCTACCTGCCATGGTGGATAATTGCATATAACACTATCTGGATAGGTATGGACCGTTTTAGGGCATGTACACAAGGTTCTAGGTACCTAGGTACCTAAATCTGCAGGTGGTGGCCCACACACGGCATTCGGAATAACTATTACAGCAAATGGCCGCTCACCACTTAAGGGGCTTCATAGCCTTAGATAAGCGTGTGAGGTAAATCAGTTGAAGTATAACTCAAACTCTACTTCTCAATCTGTCGTCTTCCTGGTAGAGCCTCATTCAACCCGGTATTAGCAGACCATCATCAGATCTATTTTCCAGATATCCTTCATCATGTCGGACATCATTTATGTTTGCTACCGACGCCCAGCCTTTGAGAGCTCTGAAACCCCAATCCTTTAGAGCTTGATGTTCAGCTTCAGCCTTACAAATCCTTCGGTGGCACTCATATAACGTACCTCATTCGTCACAGCAGAACATAGACTGCTTCGTCTCTCTAGCCGCGGCAGTTCAGTCGTACCAACGGCCGGGGAATCGGAGCCTGTCGCTTTCGGAATTAACTTTTCACAACTTATCTTGCGGAACTTGGCCGAGTGGCAACATTCTAGCCACTTGTGACATTTCCCAAATTATGATTGGTTCTTTTGTGTATTCCCTGGGCTATAGGATGTGGATGTTTTCCTACCACTCGCATAGCTCTTTTATGCCCTCATAACTGACAGCCAGCAGACAAGATAGGGTCATTTTAGATAACCTCCGGTATGTTGGGCTCTATTACGGTTCCGTCGACATTCGGACCTCCGTCACACAGCAGCTGATCCAATCAGGTTTACCATTATCTCGGGCAGATTCTCTTGGAAGTCCTGCCTCAAGCTTGAAAGATTCACTGTCCTCTTGAAGAGGGCTAGCTATCAAGTACGCCTTCTACTTGGTAGGAAAACCCAGGCAGGGCCGTACAAAATGCTTACGGTTTTGAGACCAGTGGAGTTTCTATCCGACTCGATCCGGCTCCAACATCGTCCGCTTTGTGGTCGAAGGGACTTAGCCTGAGGATCAGATCTACCATTACCTGGTAACCATCGGATATCTCTCACGTCGGATCCATCATTACCTCACCCGTCTACATCCGGTCGGGCAACTTGGACGATCAATCCAGATTGGTCTAGGTTGATTCTTAGAAGGCGCAAAGTTAACGCGGCAGACACGGCAAGTCCTCGTACTAGCAAGATAGGTAAGAGGCCCTGCAAAGAATCTTCTTAAATTTGCGTTTCGATCAGGCATACCCCGGACCGTAGGAGTAATCGAACTGCCTGTGGCTGCTGTTCAGCTGGCTCTCGTCCAGTGGTTTGCTTTTCTCGCAGCCTCCCAAGTCACGGCCAGGGTCGCCACATCGGTTCGCCAATGTAGTTTCTACCCCGGCTGCATCCTAATGCAATCTATGGTTCTCACCGATAAGGCTTGGCCGGGAACGGGGGCAAATTGAAGACCTTCTATGGCTTGTTCTAAGCGCACTCCAAGTTGCTGCCTCGTCACCTCCGGTCCGAATCACCGGTTCGTAGGCGCAGTTAGCAACCCCGCTGAACATCTACCGTTTGTACTTTGTCACCATGATATCGGATCTTGCGACCACTCTCGCGCCTCGTCTCTTTGGTCGCCTAGGTGCTCGAGAATTGCGTCGTCCCGCTACCTTAGGGATTATATCAAACTAAAAGAGAAGACCTGTTATCACGGCAACGGGTTCCCCCACACCTAATAAAAAGGTGTTCAAGTATGGTATAGGAATAAATCAACTAGTTCTAACCGCACGATGACGGGCCATCACCTCTATGGATTTAGCATACTTTTCAGAATCTATTTTTGCTCAAGCGCCTATAATGGACGTTAGGACGACATATAAAAAGCGTGGAGCAGTTGTATCTCTCCCCATCTCCATGGTTTTAGCGAAACGTGGAACATCCTTGTATCATCGTGCATGGTGCCTCCAACCCATTTCGGATGCAACACCGCCATGCTAGGGTTGCGCAGTTTGAGTGGCGAGCGTTGCAGTTAGTAACATCTTAGCTACGAGTATGGACCCTAGGACTTCGCTGGGCGTCGATTTTACATTCTTTAGAGCTTACTCTTACATGCTATAGCTAGGCGCTGCATCTAGCTCTGCTTCATTTGAAGCTCCTATTCCTGGCCCCTTAGCCATTATACAACTGCGAACTTTACTTAGCGCAGGACCTTCTTAGACGGCTCAACACCATTTTATATATCATTCCAGGCACATTAACGACCCCAGCCCAGACCATGCTTCGAGATATCGGTCGAGACTGGAAAAGTCTGTCAGCGTGCAGAGCCCGCTCGAAAACTATCGAATGAGGACTGTTAATATACCATGTGCCTGTAATTACCATTCTCGCCACCGTAGAGGACATCGACATCGAAGCAACAAGAGATGAGTCTCATACGTACATCATACCCTAAACCTCAAGGTTCATGATTAATATTTGGAGAATCTAGCTAATAACCATATCCGTTGCTTCTAATATTCTTTCACCGTCTCCGTTACCTTCGGAGGACCATAGCTGTTGTGTATTATTGGACAGCATTACTACTGCATAAGTAAGTTGATGTTCTGATCTGGTGTTTAAATCATTAACACAGTAAGCTATCGTCGAACTGTATGGCAGCCAATTACAGGTACTCGAATTGGTACCTGAGAAGTCAGAGGTTTAACATTGAGTCATTCACTCCCTTGACCTCACAAATCCCTTCTTGACTAATAGGTACGGTCCAAGGAGTCACCCTTGACTTTGAACTCACAGATCTCGAAGCTAATCTAGAAAATAAGGTCTTTCTTCCATTAGTTTGCCGTTGTAGGTGCTCTTCCTAGGCTTGAGGACATCTATATTATACATTATTCATGCAGGGAACATCATTCTCAACCCATTTTGGCATGATCACGATCGACTCATGATGCTCGAAAACGTCACGCGTCTCTACCAAGTAGACTTTACCTGTTTGGTCAAGACTCAAGAGCACAGCAGGTTAAGAACTCACGTGCCAACTCTAAGTTTCTTTGAAAGCATTGTTTTTACATGTGTGGAGGGCATGAACGGTAGGAGGTGCCGGAAGCTCGATATTGACTGGTGAGTAAGTCGGAAGCTTGAAAGCTATTCTCAACCTTTGTCGTCACTTCAAGCTAACTATGTTGAGCTATCCCGAGTCTCTGGGCACCACAAGCCTAATTCTGGACTAGCACGAGGTCACAAGATGTTAGGCACTCATCGTCAGCACCGAGCACACTCGGAACACGAGGAAGGATAGGCTTGAGATGTGCTCTCCTCCTATACCTCGCAACCATCTCTGGTTACGCGGCATCCCAACCTCAGACGAAGCTGCAAGGTGCCCCGGTCTGTCCAACAGACACGACGGCACGAGATTTCGTGGAACCCCGTGTCGGCTTAACTAAGAAATGCAATTAATTCTCGGCAGCGTCATCATAGCACAACTTGCTTCTGCCCCTTGTGAAGCTGCGGGAACCAGCAGTGTTCGCTCCGCCGGCTATGCTGTTGCATGTGAAGCTGCGAGATCAGACCCCGATATACTTCGAACCCCAAGCTTCTTCTCCTTTTCTTTTCCCTTTTCTTCCAACCTGCAGGTTGAGCTTAGCTTAGAATGATCGTTAATTTCGCCCAATATCTATCCTAGGTATCCTTGGACTGTTGCTGAGGCGGTCCGCATCGGGGAAACATGCTATATCTCGCTCGTATATAACCGATGTACTCGCCCGTAGAGAGGTGGTATAAGAGGCTTAATAATATGTCCTATCTATATACTCTATATTTTCTTTTTTGGTGGTCTTAGGCCTATTTGGAAATAGCCTTCAGTCATCATGATGATATCGAAGATTAGGGTGTTTACCAAACAGGCAATCGAAGACTGCGACTAGCGAGTTTGTCTTCGCCCTTCTTACCCGTTTCGAGAGTCCTTGACGTCAATAATCAGATAAAGGAGAGACACGGGCGGCTAGATGGTTCCGGGTTCACGAGCTAGCTGAGGCACGAATGCCCAATGAAACTTTGGACTGCCGAACGGAAAAAGTAAAGACAACCTTGGAACCCAGCCAAGCCGGCTCTAAAACATCCATTCCTAAGGAGATGACCACATCATGTAACGCCATCAGGGGAAGCCCTTCTAAGCCGCCTCGCACAACGCGCGCGCCGCCACCACCACAACAACAATAACACGCTCGTAGCGTTGATCGTTGCTCGGCGGTATTTCGTATTGCTAGTTCGCGAGCCTATTTACTGCCGTGGCACGTGAAACTCGAGCCCCAAACCTAGGAGTGGCTGCCAGACATTCCGCGCGGGCGCGGGGTGGTGGTGTTGGTGGTGTTTCTCGCCTATGAATCATGGGGACCGCAGGCCATGTCGTGCATACATACCATGCCCTCTAGAGGTGGCATCGAAACGTGGTGTTTCTCATCCGCCGCATGCCGCCCGCTGCCGTGTCACCCCAGAAATATTTTGGGGATTTCTGGGGCTGGGGGTGAAGGTACCTACGTAAGTGAAGGGAGGAGGCCAGAGGGAATGGAGAGGAGGAGGAGGAGGCGCGGCGGTATCTACCTACATACATGGGCATGCTGTGCTACGTGCGGTTTGGGTTGATTTATAATCCTTGGGGTTGGGGGAACATAGATAGAGGTAGATAGACAGATAGGCGTGGCCTACGAGATTGCTTCGTTTCGCGAGGGAGAGAAAGAAAAAACGCGAAACACGGGATGGGAGATCTACCTCGCGTCTACGGCGGGAAGTCATTCGGCCCATTACCACGGACTGCAGATTGCTTCATGTGCGTGTCTGTGTGTGTGCAAAGAACAGGAGGTGATTAGCCCTCCCGTCCCCCAATCCCCTAGTTGTCCAGCACAGAAGACAAAAAGAGCGCGTGTGGTAAGAGGTTCGAGACATATATATTGTTTCCATTCATTTAGTATATATTGGCGATAAGGACAGTGTCAATATTGGGGGGCCTGTTTATGACTCTGATTGTGTCTCCCTTTTTTTTCCCTTTCTCCCTCTGCGGCCAGCAAACGACGTGGTTTCGGGCCCACGCCTCACATCGCCCTCTCTCTCGCCCTTCGACGCAGAGAAGGGAAAACCCCGACGGATCAAGCATGGCGCTGATGCCGTGCATCCTACGCTGCTCTCTTCCTCCTTGGAAAAAATTCCCCCCATGCGGCCTTCCGATATGTGGTGCTCTCTCTCCTTGTGTCTCCTGAAATCATTCACTATCGATATACCTGCGACATTGCAGGTTTGGCGGTCATGGGAGCGGCGCCACCCACGACGGGCGGGCGGGCGGGCTTTTCAGCGTTCGCTGTCGAGATTCTCTGATCGGAAACTTGGAGGGTTGATCGTTCAAGCGAGATAGATAGATAGGTAGGCAGGGAGGCAGGGCGTTCGGAGATAATGGCGATAACGGGCGCCTTTTTTTCCCTCTTCCCCAAAAGCCAAGGACGCCCGAAGATGACAGTTTACATCATAGGACGCCATCTTTGTGTGTCTCTGGGATGGGATTTGGAGGAGACGGGCTGCTATGGAAACCCGTCCGGCTGCGATTACTAAGGAGGACTTAGAAAGAGAAGATGTCGTAGGTAAATGTAACGTCTGACAAGATTCACGTTGGTCTGTCCTCTTCTTGAGCTGATTACGAAGGACTTGACATAGTCAGGAATATTTTATCGCTGATGGGCTCAGAGATGTTGAGCTAGACTTCATGGGGATACAGATAAGGGTGGTAGTAAAGTAAATACTACATACTTAATTCATGAAATACTAGAGCTAATCTACATCAGCTGTGTTTTATGTTAGCATACCTAGATCCTGAAGTTGCTCGTTCACCTGCCATCTTCAAAACACCAGAAAACCGTGAGTTAAGTAGAGCCTATCGAAGTGAAACACAACACCAAAGGTGTGAAACTGTCTTGTGTCGAACAAGAATACATGGAGCGACGTCGATGTCCAACAATGCCAATGCGGTGAGACTGTTACAAGCGAAGCGCAAGCGAAGAACCATCACCAGAGAGCAGGAACGAGATCAGTGAACGTGAGAAATCTACATATAAGCATCCTAAACACATGAATGCCATGTGCTAAACTCTCTCATCTATAAAAAGAGGTTGTTGTTTGAGTGCAGCATGATAAACCGAAGAGTATATGTATCGACGATCCTGCAGGTACGATACACGTCTATGAATGGAGGCCCGATCTTCGTCCCAACTATACAACGCCTACTCCCTATGCTGATTCGAGAAAAAAGTAGTCCGACAATATTATGAGCCCATCAGCTGTGTCAACCGAAAAAACAGAAAGAGCGTGAACGTCCCAGAAAAGTATTATATACAATACAGATGATGAGGGTCTTCAACATAGGAAACTAGCGAGCGAGGCTATCGAAAGGAGCCATTCTAAGCGTGAATACCCTCTTTCAAGAAGCTGCCCAACTGCTTCGCGGACTCGCCGTGCATCATCGAGAAGTGGTTGCCGGACATGTGGTGGAAGGTCATCTGATTAATGTCGAGGAATTCGTCCCAACGGTTAGGCCCGAAGTCCGTTCGGTTATCGAGGAGGAATAGGGCGTGGCCGGTGGGGTACGGGTCGGGTCGCGGGTCAGTGGGCAGTTTGCAGACGCCGTCCTCGCACCAGATGGTAGTAACCTTCGGGCACTTGTCCTTGGGGATTGGCTCGGCGGTGTAGTTGGACAGGGCGGTGACCGAAGCTGCGAAGTGAGGAAGAAGCCAAGAGGGAATTTTCTTGGCCTCGGCGCCATCACCTTCTCCGAGGAGACCGATATCGGCAAACCAAGCATGAAGGCCGGCAGGGAGAGGCTCGATGGTGACGGGGCAAGGCGCATCGATAATGAGGAGGTGGGAGACTTCATCGCCGGCCTTGGTGAGTTGGTTGACAATTTCATAGGCGATCACACCACCGGCCGACCATCCAGCGACAGCGTAGGGACCCTTTGGCTGGCGGCGCTTCATCTCGTGGATGAACTTGGTGGCCATCCCGTAGACACCACACTTATATTCCTCAGGGGTCCTCATGAAAGGGGAGAACATACCCCAGACTGCGACATCAGGACCTAACTCCGAGATCTCAGTGTAGGATGTGGCGCTACCACTTCCGTCGGGGATCATGAAAAGTTGCTTGGTGGCGGTGCGGTGGTTGCCCTGAAGGAGGACCGACGTTGCCTTCCGGTGGGGGTAAGCATCGACAGCGGAGTGAGACTTCGTCACAGTTACGGTCTCTGTCTTAGCCTTGGCTTTAGATGCCTTCGGTGCAGCCGGCTTCGGGGCAGGTGTGGCGCGCTTGGGTTTGTCCTCGACGCCAAGAGTCCGCTCGATGTCCTTGAGAGAGGGGTTGTGGCCTAGGAGATCCGAAGGGATGTTGAGGCCGGTCTTCTCACGAAGGATACCCAAGATGGACAAGCTCATAAGCGAGTCCATACCAAGAGCTGCCAAGTCAGGGGCAGCAATGATCTCCTCGACTTCAACACCCATTTCAGCACAGATAGTCTCGCGTATGAGCTGCTGGATCTCGTTGTTACTTCCAGCGTCGGCATCGCCTTTCACCGAACCCTTGTCACTCTCGCCAGGAGTGGTGACTTCAGAGTCGGACTCTATATCAGCATCGCTATCAGAGCCACCAGTGGAACCGCTTGACTCCGAAGCAACTGTGGTCGTGGCCGACTCAAATTGAGCGAGGAATTTCTTGAAGGCGCCAACGGTGGCGTGATCGTTGAAGGCATGAGAGTCGATATTGAGCTCAAGCTCTTCGCGAAGACGGCCGCTAATAGTAAGACCCATCAGTGAATCTACACCAAGATCAGAGAAGGCGATGTTATCTGCCAGTTCATCGTGGCTAACACCAGTTTCCTTTGAAACGATGTCCATGACCTGGGCAACCACGGAAGTCTGGACAAGTCTCTTATTGACGGACGGGAGGTTAGAAGTAGTGACCTGCTTCTTCTCCTTCACAGGAGCCTTGGCGGCAGCAGGCTTAGCAGCTGGAGCAGCGCGGCCTGTTGTAGCAGCAGCAGCACCCTGGGGAGGCAAGACAATGTTGAGGACCTTGCGGGGGATGGCCTGGAAGCGAATATCTCCACCGATACCAATAAGCTTATCGCCATCAAAGATGTAGGCGTCACCAGCCATCATCTTGGTGCCCTTGACGTTCTGCATGCGGATGTATGTGTTATACGTCTTAGAGCCATTAAGGCGTTCAGCAAATCTCATACTGCCCCATCCGTGAGAAATGTAAACCTGCTCACGAGAGTCAACAGCGTCGGTACCGTTTACGAGGAAACCAGAAATGTGGCACACGGAGTCGATCCAGTAAGGTGCGGTGTGGAAGACGCCGTCTTCAGGTGAGGTTTGGAAGACGATTTTGGCGGTTGCCTCGCATGTCGTGCTGTCTAGGATAACGGACTCCATTCCTCGGTACCGCTGGTCGTAGTCGACGAGGGCGGAGAAGAGCTTATAGGCAAGGCCTCGGCCGATCTTCGAAGCATCGCCACGCTCCTCGGCAGCCTTAAGCGCATCCATGCGTGATTTTATCAAGTAGCTTACACGCTCAAATTCGTCAAGCCATTCTGCGTTGGAACCGTAGTAAACTTTGCACGTAGCATGTTCCGCCTTCTTAGCCCCTTCGCCAGTTGTCCATGTAATCTCAGCGACGTTTTCGGCAGCGTTAGCTTTGACGTGCATGCGCAAGATCTGGCTCGTAGCCTTGGGATCGAATATGAGAGTCTTGGGGACTTCCACATGGGCGATGTTCATGCCAATATCCTTAGTGTCGGGTCGTAGAAGCTTATATGCGTATTCGCAGATGGTCATAGCCATATCACCGTACAGAGTGGACGGAGTCAGGCAAGTTCCATTGACACGATGACCTAAGCAAATCTTGCGAAGGTTCTCCTCGGCTAAGTTAGATTCGGTCTCGAGAATAGCAATGTCGCCTTTAACCTCCTCCTTAGTGACTTTCTGAACAGTAGTCGTGGACAATCTCGGTTTGCTGGCTTCGATTGCCTTGGGAGCGGTTAAGGCTCCACGGTTCTTAGTAAGAGACCAGTCACCTGTGTACTGCAGCCAGTAGTTCTTGAGGTCGAAAGAATATGTAGGCAGGTCGAGCAGACGAACAGATGCGTCAAAGTCGCGATGGAACTCATTCCAGTCAAGGTTCAAACCGGCTGAATGAAGAGTGCATAGAGTGGCGCTGAGAGTCTTGTAGGTAGCCTCACCTCGGCGCAGAGTAGGGGCGGCAATAGTGCTAGCACCAAAGGCCGCCTTGACCATATTAGCACAGACGGGGTGGGGACCGACTTCGAGCCACACTGTCTTCTCGTCAATGACACCGGACTGTTGAGCAGAGACAAGACCGCCCAGGAAGTTCACGGCATCCCGAGCGTGGTTGCGGAGGTAGGCAGGGTTGATAGGCTCGCCCTCGAGTAGCTTGCCGTGCAGAGGGGATATTACTGGAATCTTGGGCTCTTTGAAGTGAACTGAGCGGGCTAGCTTCTCGAATTCATCTAGGATGGGCTCCACCTGGGCCGAATGGAAGGCGAAAGGCACCTTGAGTTGAGTGCATTTGAAGCCGGCGCCACCGAGTTGCTCAGCAATTTCAGCCACCTCAGAAGAGGCACCGCTAAGGACAGTCTCTCGTGGGCCGTTGATGCAGGCAATGTTGGTCGTGGCTGCACGATCACCAAGTGCCTCGGTGACGGTCTCAACGGAGCCCTGGACGGCCAACATGGCGTGGGTGCCTGCTGTGCATTTTTCAACGAGAAGCTGAGCACGAGCACCGACGAGATATATGGTGTCGCTAGCGGACAGAACTCCAGCGACGTGCAAAGCAGCGTACTCGCCCAGGCTGTGGCCGAGGACGGCACTAGGCTGAATTCCCCAAGAAACCCAGAGCTTGGCAAGAGCCATTTCGAAGGAAGCCAGGCCGAGTTGAACAACAACCGGGGAGAGCCTCTGAACCTCAGGCTCGCTGCCGTCGATAAGAGGAAGGAATGATGGGAAGCCATGAATCAACGCAAGTTGGTTGTATTCATTGATGGCTTGGCGGAATATGGAGTAGTGAGCGTAGAGGTCCCTACCAAGACTAGCGTAGTGAGAGCCCTGGCCGGTGAACAGGAACGCGACCTTGGGTTGCTCGGGAGAAACGGGAACGAAGTTGGACTTCAGGCGCTCCTTGATGGCTTCTTGAGCCTCGACTAGACTTGAGGCAGTCACGTTCATGCGCCAGTAATGCTGGATCCTGCGAGCAGTCGTAGTGTAAGCTACGTGCGAGACAGAAGTAGACGGATTCT
The DNA here is from genome assembly GCA_022578875.1 of Hypoxylon crocopeplum. Classification (NCBI taxonomy): domain Eukaryota; kingdom Fungi; phylum Ascomycota; class Sordariomycetes; order Xylariales; family Hypoxylaceae; genus Hypoxylon; species Hypoxylon crocopeplum. Next base: position 298,473 of record MU399589.1, on the reverse strand, counting down.
CCTCCATCCAGCTGACTAGGTTCTCGGCATTGCGGATCATAGCAGCCTTTGACTTGGCTGTCACGGTAAGGACGTGTCGGCTGCGTGGGTCTACTGTAGCTGTCTTGTAGCGTGGGCCATCTTCCAGCAAAATACCAGTGTTACCACCAGCTGCGCTGAAGTTATTGACGAAGACTCGCCTGGGTTTTCCATCCTTCCTAGCGAACGGCGTCATGTGGAAGGCGATATTGACACCGCGCTCACCAAGGTCTGTCGGGAAGGTTTTGTTGATCTCCTTCTTGATACCGATGTGAGGCGGAATGGCATTTTTCTTCAGCATCATCAAAACTTTGATGAGTGCCGTGACGCCAGAAGCAGCCTCGCCGTGGCCAATATTCGCTTTCACTGCACCAAGATACAGAGGCCTATCCGCGGATCTATGTCGGCTGGCGGGCGCGAAGACGTCAGTAACAGATACCATTTCCGTGCCATCGCCAGCCTGAGTGCCTGTGCCATGCATCTCAACGTAATCTACATCTAGTGGATCTACGCCAGCATCGTCTAAGATGGCGGAAGACAGGACAGACTGGGTTGGTCCGTGAGGATGCGTGATGGAAATCGCATCCGCTGAATGGTTTGTCTGCGAGCCGAGGATGACGGCGAGGATGTTGTCCTTGTCTGCTAGCGCATCGTCCAGGCGCTTAACCACCACCGACGCACAAGCGTCAGCTCGGCAATAACCGTCGGCGTCATTGTCGAAGGTGTTGCAATTGTGCTCCTTCGACAAGAACTGACCACGACTTAATCCGGAGAAAATATCCGAATTAGTCATACAGGACAGACCTCCAACTATGGCTGTGTCGCACTCCTTCGCCCTCAAGGCCGTGCAAGCGACCTGAAGCGCAGCAGCACTAGATGAACAAGCAGTATCAATGTTCAAACTAGGGCCGCTGAAACCAAAGTGGTAGTTGATTCGACCCGGTCCGAAGGCACGGACACCTCCCGTGATGTAGTATGTATCAACTTCTTGGGCGGCGTTGATCTCACGCCAGTCGTCAGACGTCTGGCCGTAAAAGGTTCCAATGCGGTCTAGTCTCGTGGATGGCGTCCGGTTCGGCACATAGCCGGACATCTCGAGAGCTTCATAAGCAGTAGTTAAGGCTAGACGTTGCATCGGGTCCGTCTGGAAAGCCTCACGAGGTGACATATTGAAGAAGCGAGGGTCAAAGTGACCCGGGTTCTCAATCCAATTGCCATACGGTGTGTGGCTGGTGTTTATGGTCTTTCCGGTCGGATCATAATGGGTTTCAACCGGGAACCGGTCAGCCGGTACAACACGATGCGCGTCGATGCCCTTCTCGAGAAGTTCCCAGAGGGCTTCGTGGCTGGCTGAATCCGGGAAGCGGCCCGCCATTCCTACAATAGCTAGTTTGCAGTTCCCCGATGACCCATGGTTTCCAATTGATGTCGCCGTAGTCTCGCGAGAAACTGGAGGGGGCTGTCGAAGTATGACCTCCGACTTCGTCTGTGATCGCAAGACATTCGCGAGCGTGCTGGCGGCCTGGGTTGGACCATATGGGATCACCAAAATGCGGGATCCATTAAACCTCCGTGCCTCATTGACGCTTCCGCTCAAGGCTTTGTGGAAGATTAATGGCTCGTTCAATATTTCATGAACGACAGCTCTGAGAAGAGCTTTGGTGTCGGTCTCGGGGAATGGCGCACCCGTGACGCAGGACATCACGACACTTCGAGGCTTCGATCCAGCAAGAACCGCAGTGACAGCCTCATCGTCGAGCCTCAACATCCTCTCAATGTCTACTGACCCATGCAAATGTGAAGCATGATACGGGCCATACACCGGGATGGCTGTCGGCCTCGATTCAAACAAATCCTTGTTGAAAAGAGACTGCAGCGTCGTTGGCGGACCAGATACCGCGATATTATTCGCGGAGACGGCACTGACATAAGCTTGCGCGGCTTGAGAGATTCCCTTGCAAAAGATTAGACGCGTAAAGGAGCACTGAATGTTCAAATAATCTCACCTCCGATTTGTGAAACTCTGCGAGAATGGACTTCGCGTCGGCTTCCTTAGCGGCAGGGAGGACATACGTCCAACTTTCCGACTTCTCGATTGGCGGGCTTAGCCTTTCTGCTAATGAGGCCACGTGAGACCCGGTCCTGAATGCCATCAAGACGATTTGAATGGCGATCGGGAGAAGCGTAGAGAGCGAATAGCTCGACGCAATGGCCGTGGCGGCGAAAAGGCCGGTGCAGAGCCCCGAGAGCTTCGTGTTCTCGTAGTCTGTGACATCTCCGTATTCCTTCTCGGAGCGGCTATCCAGTCGTGTTAGTTCAAGTTCGTGATTAACAGGAGCCGGCTGGGTCAGCATACTCGATATAGTGTGCAAGCTGTGTTATGCAAAGCAAAGCGCTATCGATCCCGGGGAACTTTATTTCTTGCGCGTGATATTTCTCGTTGAGCTGTTGTAGTGTTCGAAAGATCGGGATCTTCCGTCGCTCTCCTCGCGGCAGTCGGTCTATCTCGTCTCTTAGAGCATCGCCAGCTAGTCTGAGAAACTCCTTCGACAGAACACTCGGGTTCCCTCGTCTGTAAAACTCGGCCAAGAAACCGTGGGTGTCGAGAGACTGGTCTCCAAACAGAAGAAATGCCATCTGGTCCGCCATCGTGTCTGTGATGGATGAGGCTGGTATTGTTTGGTTGGGTTGTTGTTTGATGTTCCAAGCCTTTGGCAGTGGCCGAGGTGTCTTTCACTTATATATATCAGATCAACGCGACACTACCTGAATCAAACTAGGCTGAACTAAATATAACACCAAGGCAGTGTCTAGTCTCATGTGCGTGATGTCGACCACAATACCCCAGGCGCCGCCAATACAAGGTAAAGGGGGGTGTGTGGAGGGAAACTGTGAACTCACTCCCTTGTCCCCATATTGTACCTCCACCTAGTCCGGCATCGTTCGACTCTCGGTGACCGAAGGTTCATGGAAGATGAGCATTATATTGCCCTTTTGGGAGAGAGTATTTGAGTGATAGGGCTGCTACCGCAAACATGGGTGGATATTCCATGCCTTGTCCGAAGCGTGTTGGTCGTGACGGGAGGCAAACCGTGACGACTCGACCCTCTCCTTTGGACCGAACGGTTCAGGGACGGATGACATTGTTCCAATTCCTTGTAATTACATGCCTGATCTGACGGCAGGCCTGTACTATTCGGTAATATACTTCTAGTTTCTCTTGCCCTGACTAATTTGAGGCTCCCTCGCGAGCGATACTGACAAAGCCTAGGGAATCTGACACAAAAGGTATAGCTTCTTTGAAACTGCGCACGGGAAGGCTTGCGGATTCTACTGTGCCGGGTTCCCAATGAAGTGTAGGTAATCTTACTTGGGCGCCAAACGGTGGGTCAATGACAGTTGACCGTTGGGGATGTCCGCCCGAGAAGTGCAGCACAAGTAAGCTTTTGGTGCGCGTCAAGACGGACGAGAATGAGAAAACTGTGGCATAATCAGTAAAACCCCACCACGAGAATGGGAAAAAATGAAAGGGAATATTGTAATAGGGCGGGATGAAACTAAGTCCACTGCAGAGGAATCATTGTGTCTCATCGAAGAATATGGCCCACGATGCTGGCGCCACATCTTGCAGGAACAGATCATGATTGATTATCGTCCATTTTCACCAACTACCCGACTGACGAGCTATCAACAAAGCCCTGCTGCCAAGACACCGTGCCTCTTTCCACGCCGCTTCGTCAGGATACGGTATTACCAACGCAGGCATGGCAAGCAATACATCAGAGGCGCCGGTGGATATAGCGGCAATGCAGAGGAGCCGCATGGTAGCCATCCTCGATCGAGCTTAGCCAGAGTTAAGCATTTCAAACGTCGATACCTATTTGACGACTAGTGCTCTATGTACGCATAGCACACATAGTATATGACCGCCACTGACGAGTAGTTATCGAGTACGACCGAGACGGTATGCTGCCATGTCTTGCGATGCTAGGGAGTGTAAATGGTGTACAATTTGCACAATGTCTCTCACCACTGTCTCGGGATTCCACCTTACAATGGAACCTAAGGATGGCCTGGAATGTGCATGGCGCATAGACTCTCTTCAGCTGGCCGTCCTAGGTACACAATGCACATGCCTGCGGTCCATGATAGTTTACGTGGTGGTGTGGTGGTATGGTGGCCCGCAGCGGCATGCCGGTACCCACGGACTGAGCTATGCCGTTTAAGGGAGTGGTGCAATGGCTTCAACGTGACAATGGAGAATGCCAGACCTTAATTCCGAATCTGGCGTTGTCCGTGAGCGTTACAAAGTATGTATATGACATGTTCGACTGCTTAGTGTCGATTCGATTGTTCTATGCAAGGTCGAAGTTGGAAAAGATAAGATCCATCACGGCCTTCATCATCTTAAACCATAATAGATCTGCAGACCTCTTTTACTGAATGGACTAGACATTCTATAGACATAACAGCCCGAAAGGGAAGTTTCATCAATTGCTTTAAGTGATATATTCTTTTACATCACAATCCTTGACTAAGCGGTGTACTACTATAGGTGCCTTCCAAGTCATGTCGTCTTCACTCTTTTAGCTTCGTGAATCGCTTAGATCTCAACTGGCTCGCTATTCAAGGTTCTATCTAGCATTGCCTCTTACACTTAATCTTATTATTTCGATCCGAATCTTCTAGACTCTCTCCTTATAGAAACAATAACACTGTATAAATAATATGTAATGCAAACCGCGCCGTCAAAGTGCATAGCCTCATGTGCAGCCTTATTGCGATCCATGGACCAAATATTGCTGGAACATGATTCTTCAACATACTCAACTGCCGGCGCCGGAAGCAATTGTTGCTCCAACTCGTACCTGGCAGCCTACGGGCTGTAAACTCTACCTGAGATCCATATCCAAGTGGAGATAGGCTCTAACCCACGTGGGATAAGGCAAAGGAACCTTGGAACTGTTCTAGAAAAAAACAACTTCCAACTTACACCAATCAATCCACAACCATTTTTATGGTCTCTGCAATATGTATCGACAACCAGTCTTACGCACGTATATTTAGTTTAATTGTCTGGTACCTTATTCCCGTACCATGGATCTTCACGAAACTTGCATTGCATTATACTGTACTAAATCTTATTTCCTATCTCGAAAGGTCCTTTTGTTGGAATGATCTGCGCTCGCAGTAAACCCCTGCCCACCGGTCAGCAAACAGCTGTTCATCCAACCCAACAATCCTCTATCTCGTCGTCGACCCGATGACATTATCCGCTCGTCCGGAAGCTTGCTTTCTCCCTTACCACTCTGTCACGAACCTGGCCAACATGGAAGAAGAATGTGCCATCGGATTTCGAATCGTCGGTCTGGCAGTCTACGCCGATAAAGATAATCATCGGACATCCGACCTTCAATGTTGTTACCGTACGGATTTAAGCTAGGTGCCGTACTGCCAAGATTGAAATGCACGCCGAATACTTACCTAGCAGAGCTTTATTATTCAGACAAACGTGCTCGTGGAACAGATTGGTGCTACGGCAATCTGAAAACCTCCCTGCTAGTGCAGCATGCGAACTTCTACAGACCGCACCCGCTAGCCTGGTTCCTGTCAACCAGCTTGAGGCCTACGCACGTCGAGCAGCAGTGCAACTGCATGTACGTGCAATTTCGCCTGACCCGGATATATTTCCAAGCTTCACCATGTTCCACTTTCGCACAGTCTACAAGTCGCAAGTCTCGTCACAGCCGCATGGGATGACTCGACGTTCTAGACTAGAGATCAGCTCCTAGCATTCCGTCTTTGGTCGTTCAAACAAACTACTCCCTGTCAGTGGGTTCCATTACGGTCAAAAGTTCTCCAGGGTCCATATCAGATTCATCGTACCTTGTGGTGTACGCGTAGCCATAGGCGACCTAGAATGATGCTAAGTGGGTAAGTCAGCAGCAGCTGTCGTCGACTGTGACGATGGCATCATTGATTATCAAGCACCGCTTAGATTATGTATTGTACCTTTTGAGAGTACGTCGTATCCTACTGATCTATCTGTCTTACATCATACGGTGTCGATTAGCCCAACGGCCCGGGTGATCCTGACCCATAACTTAATTTCTACTATGCAAGTTGCTGTTCTTCCAAGCTTTCTCTCCGGGACCAAGAGTTCGTCCGTTACGGACTAGCAGATGCACCCGGCAAACATCCGCAACTTAATCGGATTCGATTTGCATCTTGATGGTCTAATTTATACATATCTTTATATTTACGGGATTCGTATATTTCACTTAATTCGCAGTTATACGCCTCGATCTTTGACAAGATCAGTGTCTCAATGCGATAGGCCAGAGAGGTATTGCGCAGGGTTGAGCTAGCCTCGTGTCGGGGTTCAAGATGACGCCCCTATCTTCACCACCTCAGCCTCCATGCCCGTCTCGGGTACCGGATCAAGGGGACCCCGGTCTGTGGGGGTTGTCAAATGCTGCCTGTCTCTGATTCCCATGGAGATCTCCTCCAGCCTCCCTCCAAGGGACTTGCTGCACCTCAGCTTACGATGCGCAGTGCCGAATTCTGCATCTCGACTTATCGTCCTATGGCCCAGGCAGCCAAATAGAATGCTTAGTCAACCGTAAGCTGAGACGACATCTTGTGTGACGGCCAGGCACGACCAGCGTCTCGACCCCAGGGTCTCGACAGGGCGCTTTCCGGGATTGATAAAATCCAGTCCGCCGGGGCCGGGTTCTTCGGATTTCCAAGGGTCAGCCCTAGGGCTGACAACGCAGTTCCGCCAAGGCTAGCCTGCTCTTCCTTCCGCAGATGTGATAGCAAACATATCTGGAAGTAATTTACCTTGGGCACCACCGCCTCTGAACCTGGACATTACTATGTGGTGAAGAGAACAGGCCAACCGAGTGTGCAAGGGGTTGTACCAACAAACCATCCACTTGCGGCGGATGTGCGGATTCTCGTATGTACGAAGAACAGCTCCGATGCTCAGCTCAGTGCAGGCGAACCACATAGGACCTCTCAAGTGGAGAGCTATCCGAATCATGCGCATTCTGACACGGTGGTAACGTCTGTGGCGGGCAGTGCACGTGAATTTTCCGAATGGCTGGTCAAGCCTGGCCAGTGGATTCGACGATCAACCGACGCGTAGACGCGGTGGCGTTCACCGTCAAACCATTCATGATTAAGCAGGCTTACATACATGAGCTTGGCAGCATTGCGTTTACTAATTCGATCCAAGTACGGATCGCGAATCAGGATCAGAATATCATTATGGTATCATTATGGAACCTGAGAAGCAAATAGGTGAGTTTTCAGAATCCCTCCCGTACACTTGGCCAGTTACCACGTTGAAGTTCGAAAAGATTACAAATACATATGTATGCTAAGTATAGATTTATAATTGGCAAAAGAAATACAAGACCGCGAGCAGCGGTCTGTGCTCCAGTCAAAATATGACAGCTCCTCAGTCATTAAGTCATTCGCCGATTACACTTGAGGCCCTAGTAGGTATCCGCCAGAAAAGCACGAGGGAAACGTACGTTCCTTCAAGATTAAACATCAAACCATAGCTTTCTAGAGCTATGGAATTCGAGCTAGCATCTTAACTGGACTCGTATAGAGAACTGCATCATAAAGATCAGCACTTGAGTTATAAGCACACTAGGGGGTTCGGGCTTCGACGCTTACCCGGTGTACTCGGTGGGAGGTACCGTGACGAAGCCATCCGTATTATCCCAGTCCTCATTGCCGGCTGCATTGCCCGTAGTAGGTATTCCCATGGCGTCGCACGCGTCGAGGTGGTCCTGGGGGATCGTGTAGTCGAGCAGCCTGTCAGGGGCCTCGAGGAGGGTGGCGGTAAGTCCCATCTCGACATGCCACTCGACGTGGCAATGGAACAGGAAAACCCCTGGGTTGTCAGCCTTGATGCGGAACACCGCGAATGACTTGGCGTTCACGGCAACCGTGTCCCGCCTAGGGGGCACGTCGTTGAGGGACACGTCGGTGCTCCAGTTGCCCGCCTGGCTCTCCGGGCGCGCAAGGACTTGGAACTGGTGACCGTGCAGATGAAAAGGGTGTATGGCGTCGTTATTATTGTTGATTATGATCTCGAGGACCTCGCCGTACTCGACCACGAAGGCGCCAATCGGCCCATATGCAGCTGTCTCCGTGTTGTTGTCTCCTAGCGACGCGGCTGAATACAGGGCCGGGACCTTCTGCGCAATGTAAGTCGAGCCGTTGAAACAGGCTCTTGGGTAGCCGTTTTCGTCGTGGCAGTAGTCAAAGTTCAGCACCCATTGCCTGTCGACTGGGCCGTATGCGCTTTCGCTGTCGTGCGGCTCGAATGTCACATCGTCGAACGGTTCGAACTTCTGTATGGTGAGTGTTCCGCTCGTGTCCTTGTCAGAATCTGTGACCAGCATGCCCGTGACGTTAAACGGGAACTGAATAGGTCTCGGGGGGTCCGGGTCTGCGTAGTCCTGATTCAAGTCCAGAACAACCAGGTACGGGTAATTCTTATCAGCGTCGTCGGGAATCTTTATCAATACGTCGGACCTCTGAGCAGCAGAGATGCGCAACTGCTTTACAGTCTTCTTCCGCACGTACGAGGCGTCTATCGCAATGACCTCCATGTCGAGGGAGTCGAATTGAACGAAGGTAGAGAACATCGCTGACCAATTAATCAAGCGAAGACGATAGGTCTTACCAGGCTCGACGGAGATGTGCCCATCGCCGCCGTCATTTACAATAGTACTGTTTGGGATCGGGGGAGCAAATTGCGTATTGTTAGGTTGAATCATTGCCTGAACTAGAGTTGGCGACTGCTCGCGATACCTAGGCGATGTGAGCAATCTGAGAGTCTCCCTATCAAGAAATGCACCAAGCTTACCAATCTGAAAGGGTGACAATGACTTCCTCGTCATAATCGTCTTCATAGGGATCGTCGGGATCGTGGATGATAAGGGGGCCACGAAGACCGTCGGGGTATTGACCCATGCTGTGTGAGTGATCTTTGATCATTATGAGTATCAGAACATGTCCTAATAATCTTGAGCCTTCAACTTACACCAAAATGTGCCAGGTATATCGGCCTATTTACATCCACAATCAGCCTTCCATTTCCTTTCCAACGATATACGACAACCTCTCCCTACTTACAGTAAAGCGGTACTTGACTGCATAACCAGGGGCTAGGGGACACTGGTTGACGCCGACGGCTCCGTCCATGGAATTGGTACTAATCTGGTTGATGCCATGGAAATGGAGGCCGGTGGTCTCATTCCCCAATTGATTGTTCAAGTTGACACTGACGAGGTCGCCGACATCCGCCTCTATCGTCGGACAGGGCCAAGCATCGTTGATCCCTATAATTGGCCGGCCAAATCCATCTGGGCTGGCAAAGACCCATGTTACGTTCCAGTCATAGGTCACCGTCTTCGCCCATGACTCAGCGGCCTGGCCCAGCACGATGAGAATGGACAGGTATCCCCTATGCATCGCTTCCAACGGCAACCCTATTCTTGTCTTGGGGATGGTCCTCAAAGAGCGAAGATGGAATCAGGAACGACGACGAGAACGTTTTTAGGCCATAAAGAATGAAACGTTTGATGAAAGCAAATGTGTCGGGTCCAGGCCGCCTCTTCTTCTCTTAAGAGCTCAATGGATGGCGATATTGGGTGGCCATTTTCGAGTCAGGAGAGGCGTAAGCTTGCTCCTGCGACAAGACTGGAGCCCCTGGCCGCGATTCATGGTTGAAGAGTTCGACCTTACGAACTCACGAGAGAGCGATCTTGACGTGGGCTATCAAGACCTATACTCGCGGGCGACATCGAATGTGTCCATCACAGCTGAATGGCTGACGCGTTGACCCTAGAGCTGAGGCGCACGGCCTCTCGATAGCACGATCATTACCCCGGATGTCCGCTGCGTGGGAAGTGTCGGCTGTCAAGATTGCCGTTTTCGAAGCACGGTTCTTGATATACTACACATGGGAGCACATGGAGCGAACGGTCGGTGGCCTTCGTGCCTACGCTCAGGGCGCTGGAGCGGGAACGGCGAAGAACTGAAGCCGTTAGGCTCATTCAGCTGGCGAGCAGCGTGTTTCAGACACCGCACCTCCTCAAGCTTCTCGAGGTTACAGAGTAACTCAAAAGTATCAGATGTCGGTATTTTTACTCATTTATGTAGTAGCAGAATATAAACCAAGGAAGAGATAGCATATAAGGACCTCTTACGTGTCGGGCGATGCTTCTAGAAATTGCTCAAAGATGGCGTGGGAGATAGAGCAACCCATACCGAGAGGATATCTAGTTCTCCCTGGTCATTTTGCGTAGCTCTTGTTTTCTCCTAGTTTCAGCGAGAAACTCCCTCCGCCACACAGACACTACTAGCCTCGTGTGAATGATACTTCAAGTGCCTTAGCCCTACGAGAGCACGGCCAAACGACTATCCAGAGTACTTAACCTTAACGGATTGTATAGCCTTACCTTGACAGATCCAGGGGTAATGATACAATACCACGACCTCACTTATGAAGCTGCATATGAACAGTTGATATCAGAATTTGTTAAACATCTTACTCAACATAAATATTGTAAAGGGGGATAAATACTTGCCATATACATATATTGAGAGAACAGGCAGAACCAGGTAGATAACCTACAATACGTGATAACTAGCTCTTAAGTCAAACGGTCACCTATCTAAGTGGTAGTTACTTTAACCATAAAGCTAATGCCGCCACGAATGCTTGTAGATCGGGGGGATTTCGACGGATGAGACATACGGCGCCTCTGGCAGTACCGAAAATAAACTAACCATCGCCTTTCACATCCAAGGTAGATGGCTACCATAAATTCCTAGGGGCCCTCAGACTACCGGTAGGTACCTCACGAACCATTGATGTATTTAATCAACACAACAAATCAACTACTCCTTTCATGTGAAGTCATCTGAACGAGTCGCCATGTAGCTCTGGTTGCCGTGACGGACAACGGCATCTCCGTACTACGTACCCACGCCAATGCCACAAAACAAAGATCGGTCATCCGCAAACCGCCCCGTAAGCCATGCACAAAGCCAAGTCCGCGGAGGATAGCTTTGGCGTCGCGGCTAAAACATGGCGCTGCCAAGCTGCGTGAGATGCTCAACCCCTATTCGAAAGCTGTCACACTGCGAACAGACTATTTCCCAACCTTACTGGGAGCACATGTATCAGGCAAGCCATTTAACATGGAAGCATTGCCAAACACAGTTTCCCCTGTAACTATTCGCGAAAAGGGCAAGACATTGATTGTAACGGCAAGGCAATGACACCCCATTCTATTCTACGAACAAGTACCTAGGGGACATCGAAAAGATACTACAAGTCTTTACTTCACCGACAAGCCCGAAACCAACATGAAGCCAAGCAGACTTACGGATAATCGGGATCTGGATAATTCGCCCACACCCTATCCGCGGTTCCAAACGCCGTCAAGGTATCTCCACCGGGCTCCAGCTCCAGAACCACAATCTCGTTCTCAACACCCAACTTCAGAATCGTCCCTGGGAGATATAGCGACTGCTGCGGGCCGATAACCCAGTACCGGCCCAGGTTAAACCCGTTGACCCAGACATTCCCCTTGACGCCGTCCGGCATCGTGAGGAACGTGTCCAGGGTCGCGGGGTCCGCGGCATCTCCTCCCTCAACCGTAAACATCCCTTGGAAGAACACGGGCGGAGATCCTGCGACAATCTCTTTCTCTTTCTCTTTCTCTGCAGAACCGGAGACAGATGTTTCAGGGGCAGGGGCAGGGGCAGGGGCAGGCGGTTCGTCAAGAGGCAACGAGTAAACATCCCACCCGACCAAAACCTCCGCTCCTACCGTCACATTACCTAAAATACCCTTATAAGGGTCCTCGAGCGCGACGAACGTGCCCGACTCGCGGGACCAGTAGTCGACGCGGCCGAGGTTCTCGACCAGCAGCTGCAGGGTATCGCCGGGCTGCAAAGACAGGCCGACCTGCGCCGGGGTGCTGTACGTGCTGTCCACGACGCCGGCCTTGGCGCCGTTCACGTACACGATGACTCTATCTCTTGCTCGGTCACCGGGTTGCAAGACCCCTTCGAGAGAAGCAGTGACGGTGTGCTCGTAGAGCACTAGCCCGTAAGCCTGGTCCAGGGCTTCCATGGTAACGGGCTCAGCGCTCGCGGTCTTCAGTCCCAGGGTATCGAACAGCGGGATCATTGGCGTCAGACTGATATTGGCAACCTCGAGAAGCGGGATATTCTCGGGGGGCTCGGGGATGCTACCCAGCGGGACGTACTTCTGGATCGTGTCGCGGAAGGTATGATATAACTCCGTAGTGCGCCCGCTCTCGTCAAGGGGAGAGCCGTAGTCGTAGCTAGTAATAAAAACAGCAGTGTAGTTCCTCCAGATCGCGCCGTTGCTGAAGCCGAAATTCGTCCCGCCGTGGAACATGTACAGACTAATCGAATTATTGGCAGCGAGCACGTAGTCCAGGTCCGACACGAACTGCTGGATCTGCGAGGGCCGGCCCACGGCCGTGTTATGCGGGTTCGCGGACCCCCAGAAGTCGGGCGCGAAGGTGTAGTACTCGCCGTCGAGCAGGGGGCCCAGCTCGCTCGGGTCAGTAATATACCGATCGCGCGCCGCGAAGCCCGACCGCGGATCGCCGTCGATCTCAGCCAGCACGCCCGGCACCTCGCCGCCCCTGAGCGTCCAGTCCACACCGCCGTCGTTCGTGTAGAGCGGGACCTCGAAAAGCCCGAGAAGGATATCCCGCATTCCTTGCGTGTACGTGTGGTCCTCGCCATACGATCCGTACTCGTTCTCGACCTGGACCATGAGCAAGGGCCCTCCTCTCGTCACCTGCAAGTCCTCCAAGTCGCTCGCCAGCCGCACGAGGTAGCTCTCGGCGGCCTGCATAAACGGAGCACTCGAAGACCGAACCCGCATATCCGGGATCTGCGTGAGCCACGCCGGGAAGCCGCCCCACTCGCGCTCGCCGCAGATATACGGGCCGGGCCGGAGGGCGACGTACAAGCCCTCCTCCTGGGCGATGCGGAAGAACGCGGCAATGTCGTTGCTCTCCGCTGCGCTGGTCCACTGGCCCGGCTTCGGCTCGAGCAGGTTCCAGTACACGTAGCTGAAGATGGTATTCAAGCCCATGGCCCTGGCTTTAGCGAGGCGGTCTCGCCAGTACGCCGGTGGGATGCGCTGGGGATCCATCTGCCCGCCGATGATGACGAACGGCTCGCCGTTAAGGAGGAACGAGCGGGCATCATACGTGAAAGCCGGTGCAGCGGCGGCCTGGGTCGTGCTTGGCAGAGGCGCAGAAGCCCAAGCCAGGGCTATGAGAGCCAGCAGGCTTATAAGAGATCGGTACCAGCGCATGTTCGCTCGTTGTTCCGACCCAGAGAATTTGAATTATATACCACCGACCTTCGTTACGACAAAGACATCGATTTGGCTCAGTCATACGTACCTAGGTACATAGCCGAGATGTTATATGGGCGGCTCCATCGCGTTCCCCGCATTGGTTATCTACGAGATCTTGAACAGGTATGAAATCCGGGTTTGGCGAAAGAACGTTACATCCCGATGAAGACCTTCCTGGTTGCGATGGCTCCGGTTGAAAAGAGAATGCGGCCCCACAGTCATTATCGTATTATAGTGGTAGGATATAGTAGTTAGCTCCTTTTCTTTTCCCGGTCGACTCTTCACCTGGTATTCTGAGCGGTACCATTGCTCAATATTAGGGTTAGGTTAATATACTCAACAATTCTAGATCTGTTCTAAGCCTTCTAGAAATACGCTTATAGACAGCTACTTCAGTGCTAAGATGAATCAGATTGTAGTCAAGCGCCTAGGTTAATGTGTTCTCGAAATTGTCTTAGGCCATGTATATCTTAGGGGCCTGTCGGGCTTCCGAGCGCAAGGAAGAAAAAAAGGGGTAAAAGGTAAGAGGTCAAAGGCACCTAAGACATCAATTCAAATGTCAGCTTACATCAGTATATAGCTCGATAGGTAGGCAATGGAAGTGCAGATATAATGCAAAGTGGTTCTATTTGGTACCGTCTTGTCTGTCCCATGCACCCTGGTCCAACACATGGATGCATGTATACGGACAACGACAGCCGCAATATCCAATACGTTCTTGCCGAAACTCTTTAAACAGGACTTTGATTGTCTATCATCACAGATGCATGGTTGCATTTTGTCCGGAAACCTAGCTTGATCATGTCGGGGCCTCGAATATGTGCTCGATTCCCTTCCACTCCCCTTTTCCCCTTTCCTCCCAGTAGCTCTCCTTTCCGAGCTTCAGTTTCCAGAGCTCCTCGGCATCGGGGGCTTCGGCAACTTTAACGAACCACTTCGGCTTGTGTTCTTCGCCTTTCGTCTCCATGTCCCTCCTTCTTGCGCGCTGCGCCTCCTCAAGCGTGACCTTCCATTCCTCAGCCTCGTCGAGTTTGCCTTGTTCCGCGAGGCGCTGGTCGGGGCGTAGTCGGGTATCTGTAGGCGGGAGCCTGCCCTTCTCGATGGGTGTGATCTCGTTGAGAGCAGCACTGAATGTCGTCAAGCCGTACGTATTCGGCGCGTTGGGAACAAGCTGGCCAGCCTTCCATATTTCCTGGCCAGTCGCCTTACCGCCTTCTACGACGCGGAGCGAGGACGTCCAGTTGCCCGTGAGACCAATTCCCGTTTGCGCGCCGTTTGCATCGCAGCATACGACCTCAACATCCTCACTTCGGCCGCCAAACATGCCCTTGGTTTTAAATTCGATGTTGGCTTTCGCGCCCGTCGAGTCGTTGCATACGGCCATCGTCCCGACTGGCTCGACATACTTCTCGCCCATCACGACGTTCCGTAGGAACATAGTAGCCATGTTCCAGGAATAGAACTCGTCGGTGCCATCTGAAAGCCGTAGTGCCACGCGAACCCGACCCTCGGTGGTTAGCTCCATGCTCTTGCCCCAGAATTTTTGCGACGGAGCGGGACTCTGTGTAAACGACCAAGATGCCGCATCGGCTTGCATGGCGAGGCGGACAGGCCGATGCGTGACCTTCTCAACCAGGAGCCTGAATCCGCCAGGTACCTCACTTTCGGTACGGAGAAGCTCAAAAGTCTCGCCTAAGAGGGGGTTGAAAGGTTTGCGCATGGCGCGTTCCTTGACGCGGTTGACGCTAAAATGCGAGATGGCGAAAGCAGTCACGTATAGCAGGCGATCCGTTGGGACTCTCTGCTGGGAGGCTTTGTCAAGAAGTTGAGCATACTCCAATTGTTCTGCAACACGCTGGAGAGCAGATATAGGCTCATTTGACGAGACCGGCATACTAATAGCACTTAAGTCCTTGCCCACATTCTTGCGCACAAATGCAATCAAGCTCGGCGGGGGAACAGTGGCCGGGGATATGGTCCTTCGACGGTCGACAGCAATGTCCACTGGTAACGGATGGAGGGATTTGGGTCTTATAGGGAAAAGAGCCGCGGCACCACTGGCCCCCGTAGCTCCATCATCCTCGTCCACGGATGAGATTGAGGACGAATCGTCTAGTGAGGCTTCATCAGCCTCTGATTCGTGGGAATCTTCTTCGCTTCCACGGCGGCCAATCATCATAACTTGTGCCCTGCTATCTGTCTCGCCTGCCTCGGCATCGAAAAACTCATCCGTTGATGCCGTAGATTCGAGGCTCCTCCTGGATGTGGCGGAGACAGGCATTGGGATGCGTCGTCTCTTGCTATTACCAAGGACCTTGGTGAACTCCGAAACAACCAAGTCTAGGTCGTTGAGAAGCGCCGTACAATGTTCGTGTGTGGTTCGCTCCTCTTGGTCGGCGTGGCCGGACCTACGCGTAGATGCTGATCCGTTCCGTCTCACAGTACTAACAGATCCGGGTGTGGGAACAGCTAAAGCTGACGAGACCGTTGGCGCTAACGTATCAGGCGCCAGTGGCGAGACGCTCGATTTGCGCTTCCAGAACGGACGCTTGTCCTGTGCTGCTGGGGTGAAATAGCCGTCACCGTTCTCCGATATGGCTGGTGAAGATAGTGATAAGTGTGAACTTTGCGGACGTGGCGGTTGCCTCTGCGCCGCCATGTCCTTGACCAAACGACGCAGAGCGTCTCGCGTACCGACAATGCGACTGACCAAGGTTTCGACTTGTTGCCATTCTCGATCTTCTTGTTGTTGCGTATTTGGTGGATTGGCTTGCGTCGGAGTGGCCACAGACAGCTTTTCACGAGGGCCTTCATTCATTGGTTCGAGGCCTCTCGCGATTCTGCTTGCCCTTTCTAGAGCGTGTGCCCATTCGTTGAACTCCTTCGCATTAGATGCTCTTAGATGCCAGACCTCGGCTCCAGAGTCGATATTGATTTCCCTCCGTCGCTCATCTGCGGCAATGGCAGCCAAGCTCAGTGGAATTGCACCTCTAAGCGCAGAGGAGTGCCTATTGTGATAATAAGAGAGCGTGCATGAGGAGTAGTCGAGGGAGAAGAATCTACGGGCATAGCCCTGTCCCTTTTTTCTCCGTCTCTTGAGCAGAGTACCCGTATATGTGGATGAATTGGTCGTTCCTTCGCTGCGACCAGCGATCGACTTCGCTCGCTGAGCACCGGCTGTGTGGCTTTGCAAACTTTCGGTGGAATCGGCCGCGGCGGCACCTAGATGCGGACTGTGTTTTCCTAAGCTAGTCTTACTCGTGCTCGCGTGGGATCCTGCTTGGAGGTTCGGAAGATGGTGTGCACCTTGAGGTGGTGCGCCGGTGGGATAGGTTAGAAGCACAAAGGTAGCAGTTTTAGACGTCTGTTTCGAAAAGGTATTGTCGAAGATCAAACCGAACATGCCTCCCTGGCCCTTTTGCACGTCGTAGGTCCCCATGGACACTTTGTCGGCCTCACACTTCCCATGCCACTTGATGGGGATGAATCCCTTGCTGGCCAACTGTTCTTGTGCTGTACTTGCATCTTTCTTGGCAAAAAGTCCGGTCTTTCCATGATTCCCGCTGCCATCGACATGTTCAAAGGAAGTATTCAAGCCGTCGAAGGTCGATGTGAGGTTCGTTGCGCCGGAGCCGGGGTGCTTAACGATGCCGAAGTTACTGACAAGACAGACCAGGGTCAGCTTTCGTACGTCATTGCGGGTGAGGGAACGAAAGGGAATGATTCTACACACATCGACTTCTTATGCGGCTGAACACTCCACGAGATGGTTTGGCCTTCGGCGACTTTGACCCATCGCACAATGTAGGACTATTAGGTGATATGTTAGCCCACCGGCTCGAGGATTATCGCGTCTCCTAGAATATCCGTGTACCTTGCTATGGATTTCCAGCTGCTCTATTCCTGCCATTTTCAAGGTCGACGTCGCGGACGGTCGATATCAATGTCAGTGTTAACTGGCATGTAAGGTTAATACCTATCAAGTCGCGACATTTCTGTTCACTGCCGGGAATGAAGAGGGAGGACGAGGACAGCGTAGTAATTATGAGGCTGTGAATCGGTTAATTTAGCTGCCTGTCTTACTGCCGTAAGCTTGTCAGGGAGCTGTTGGATTCGACCAAGCCACAGCACTGAGAGAGGTAGAAAACAATGAACGATGTCCGATTTCCCAATGCAAGTTCCGAGTTGTTAGCAATCGTCGTTTTGCTTAATTGCGTGTGAAAAAGTCAGGTTTAGTTATTCATGTTCGACTTAGTAGATCGAAAGTAACCGTAGGTACCGAGCTACGGTACGGACGGAGACGCGCCTTTCACACAGATTACGTATGTACCTGCCCAATTCATGTGGCTTAGTTGCCTAGGTGGTGTCTTGGCAGACTCTAACTTTAAATCTAGCACGCCTGGTTAGTGGCTGTGGTGTGGCGCAATCACAGCTGAGGCTCCCCCTTTTGAAAACTTCGCTGATTGAAAACTTGGGAATACAGGACACAATAAGTTGTGTATCGTTACCTATTACCAGGCATTAAGATATTTCCCGGGTTGAGCGTATATTTTCCGAATCGTGGTAGTAACTCTAGCCCGTTAAGGTAAGATGGTATCTAATTCTAGTTTATCGCGGTCACAGCTCTTTGCTCAATCGTTTTGTTACTCGAGGACGGTTGAAGTTCAAGACCCAGGACGTCGACCTCATTAACTAGCATGTTCGAATGATAAACTATATACATCTAGCTTAACGGGCTATATGATAGAACAATCTAATGTTATTAAAGAAATCTTAGTTTGGAATGTTGGATAACGACTATGCGAAGCTAAGTACTAGTTCCCGGCGTCCAATACCTATAAAATTGACATATTCAAGAGTGTTTGTTCAAACTTGGTCCAATAGAGCATAACAGATGTTGACCTTTAGTATCGATTCTACTCTTACTTCCCCTAGATTATGTGCTTCTCATTTCATGTTAGCGATAGTCGTAACAATATGTAACAGCTTCAGCTTCAGAGTAATTCAGCCATAACCCAGTAAACACGGATCTCCAACAATATTTTCTTATCCTCAAGAATCCTAGACTATATAACACGATGAGGCAGAGGCAGCCACAGTGGCAATGTCTTCTTGCATTCCGAAAAGAAGGATTAGGGAAGTAACACAATAATTCACAAAAATGTTAGTGCATAACTATCTGCAAACTATTACTGTCACCAACGCCGGCATTCTAACAAGTTTGATTGGCCACCTAGGGGGCATCGGATCCCGGGGACATGTCGCATTACCGCGCGGCAAGACGACATCATTGTATCCAATAATTTGGTGCATTTATTTGACAGTTCCCTTAAATAATCAGCCTTGTTCTTTACCTGAAGCACAAAGGCCACCCTCCTTTATGGATCCACATAACCGTATCCAGTACGTGGAGGAGGTTCGGATGTACATGCCTGGTGGATTGCACCCCGTTGATATCGGCGACGTGATAGGCACCAACAACCGTCAGTACGAGGTCGTGCACAAGCTTGGGTACGGAAGCTTCTCGACTGTCTGGCTGGTACGCTCCTGTGGGCCCGTATCTTCCCATTTCGCATTGAAAATCCTCCGTGCCGACGTTACTGACGTCGTCGAACTACGCATTCTCCAACACCTCGGATGTGTGGACGGCCTTGGACATCCAAATGTGGTGTCCTTGCACGACTCCTTCAAAGTCGTCGGCCCTAACGGCAACCATCAGTGTCTTGTTCTCCCGGTTCTGGGGCCAAGCCTCCAGGACTTCAAAGTTGTCGAGGCATTGCTTGGGCCTATGCGACTTCAGGTTTGCCAACAAGTAGCCGGTGCTGTGGCGTTTCTCCATGATCGTGGAATTTGTCATGGAGGTAAGCTCCGTTCCATCACATTCCGTGATTACTTCAACTTAACTGACATGTTGGAATCACAGACCTTACCGCGTCCAATGTTGTATTTGAGCTTCCAAATGTTCAATCAATTTCTCTGGATCGTCTACTTGAACTCCTAGGGCCCATCAGAACAGAGCGTCTCCATTTACCTAATAGGGCGCGCTCATCACATGTTCCGCCAAGCTCACAACATTTTCCAAAGAAACTAGTTGAGAGAGCTGCTTTCTCGGGCTTGGACTATTCTTTACTTACGCAGGTCCGGATTGTCGATTTCGGACAGGCCTTCTTTGTGAATAATCCGCCCCTATCACTGGGAATTCCTATCGACTTCTTCCCTCCGGAACTCTGCTTTGGCTATTTGCCCTCACCGAAAAGTGACATTTGGCACTTGGCATGCGTCCTATGGAAGGTCCACTGCAAATCCTTTATCTTCCCTACATTCTTCGAGATATTTGAAGTCCTCCTTAGTAACATTGTGAGCTATCTCGGCCCCTTGCCTCAGCACTGGATGGGACGTTTCAATTTCGATAAATACGGCTATAGAGAACCGGATAAAGAGCCGAACACGACAGAATTAACGTGTTGGTTCGAAGATAAGCCTCCCGAGAAGTCGATTCTTCGTCGACTCTCCACAGAGGCGCCGCATCTCACTACTCGTCAGCAGGAGGAGTATGTCCGCCTTCTTCACAACATGTTGGCATACGAACCAGACAACCGCCTATCAGCGGAAGATATTCTGAAGCGTTTGAATTCGCCGACATTTTAAGATGAGTAGTTCAAAGGATAGACGTTACCAAAATTGGGATGAGTCGTTAGCCGTGTATGATAGATAGTCGGGATGAATTTCTACATGAACAGAAACCGGGGCAGGCAAAATCTGCGCACCGCTATGATAAACTAGTAGACACATTCGTCCTACATGTTCGAGTCTGCTTCTCACATAATGGCTAGCGGCATGGCAACTGACAGACGGGTCTTCTTCTTTCAAGACATCAACGGAAACACCCTGTCACATTATGTAAGCCAGCAACCATGTGGCATCTGAATCACTGCCGATTTTCTTAAAAGCTATGTTAGGTACGAATATGCTACATATGTCTATTTCTATCATACTATAGTAACGGAAGAAACCATAATTATTATGGTACTTTACAGCACACGCGCTCTACCGTCACATAACCATAGTAATACTCCAATAAGTATATAACTTTGACGAGCAGAGGGTTATTTACTCTTCTACTTCCAACACAGAGTCTACACCCACATATTCTACACCCACGCAGCCTCGCCCATCATAATCCAAGTGATATCCGCCTTTACAAAACAACAAATCTCGAGCAACCAACCTTAGACAACGAGCCTCAAGTGACTTGCCTGCAAGCCACATCAAAAGCTGCCCACCATGTGCAAAGGCCAGCGTAGAACGAAACTATGCAGAACTTGCAACAACGCTGCCGAATCTAAGGTAGTTGTCTATCCCCAGGACAGATGCTCCAGCGCGGAACGCCGCAACCTTCCCTTAGGACAGTGTTCTCGGCCGGTCACAATCTGTTATCCAGAGGACACCGTGATGGCCCACGCGGAATGCTGGAAGTGTAATAACCTGCGCCAGGTCAACCAAGCAAGGTGGGCCAAATGGCAGGAGCACAACCCATACTACTGACTCCTCTAAGTGGGTAAGTCTGGTTTCAGCTGTCGTTACCTCTTCCCGATGAATAACTTCACTATCTTGATGCTAACTGTTCTCTGCGTGACGGCTGAGGCACAACCCCTGAAAGTGTTCGGCAGAGATACTACGAAGACGGCCCTCAAAAGTTATTGCCATGAACAATGCGAGGAGGATTAAGGTTGGGGTTTAGGAGGCTATGACACTAAGGACATCTGGAGTCTGCATCGCCTAACAATAGCACCTAGATACAGCTATGAATAGAGTGACACTCCACTTCTGATACGGATATTGTACAGCTCGTGCGGATACCAGAGGGATTCCGCAGAATATCAGGAACTAAAATTTTGGAGAGTGATGAGTGGCTAATGAAGGAGCTCAGGGAAGCCTCCAACGTGCCTGCTGAAACTTACGCATAGATCCGCGTCTCGTGAGATTTAGAGAGTGACAGCCAGTTTCCTATTAACTCATACACCGGCTTATATCTCTTTACTACCTACACCTAGAAACGGCCATGTATCTTGTATGACACCTCAAATAGAGGGATCGTCTTATACTTCGGTTTTTTTTAAAAAAAAAAAAAAAAAAAAAAAAAAAAGGAAGAAAAAAACACCACTCGAATTGTTCTCGGGCGTAAGCTACGATTTTCTATCGGTTCTTTTGCCTATAATTAAATCTTACTATCACCTGCCTCATGGCCCATCCATTATTCGGATATTTAGTCCAGTCGTTTATAAGAAAGAAAGCTTTCCAACTGATTCTATTGGTAATCTAGAAGTATAGAGAGGTGCGGGCGGCAGAATTTACCAGAGATAGCACGCTAACATTGCGTCGTCTTTCCCTAGAGCCTGCACCCAGAACTAGAAATTTCAATGTAACAGAAGCAAGCCAGACTCTAACGTTCAGGTCAATTCCATGAGTACGTAAATTACAGCAGTTTGACTTGGTAAGTTTGCGGTTGCTGTGGGCGATTGTAACACTAGGTAGGTACCTAGTAATACGTGGGTTTCTCCAGCCTTGACGTTGATATCTCTTATTCACTTAGGTCCTGAGGCGAACCTTGATCGACTCGGCATGGAACAATATCCGAATCATATATCATAGCATTAGGTCTGAATCATAGTGAAATTTGCCATTCAGTAGTTAGCTGTAGAGCACCGAAGTGTCTAACCCTGACCTCGACGAGCGCTTCATGGCTTGGTACGTGGTGGTATTGGTTAACTCATGCTATCTCGTATCTCCAAGATTATACTCCATCATGTCTACGCACGCCTTATTGTATTCTATAGCCACTCATAGTTTAGATATTACATCTGTAACCATTCCCATACAGTTCTGACGATGGAATTCGTTCTTGGTTACCCGGGGTAGGTAGTCCCCTCTTACCAACGGTACAATAATCGACGAATTTCCCCTTTCAGATATCAATGACAGTACCTAACCGCATCACATCACGCAGGGGATGGTCTATCTCAATATGTACATGTCTTGCTCAAAGTCACCTCTGGCATGAACGAGCTGTGCAAGACTGTAATAATGTTATCACAGTATTGGAAGGAAATTCCACCCCTATCACAGTTTCCCAGCACTCATTCTAGTATCACAACGAAGAAATGCATTTAACTTGGACAATCAGAAGCGTTCTTTCTCTTCAACTTGCAATCTTAGTCTAACCGGCATTCATCCTCGAACAACAAACTTCAAACCCCTTCGACAACGACACTAGAAGCGATTCACGATGTGCAGAGGCCACAAAGTAACCAAGCGATGCAAAACATGCAACAGAAAGATACGTGGAGGTACTTACGCCTATGTACCCATCCGTGGTGAATGCCGGACCATGCGACGCGACAATCAGTGTGATGCACGCGTCGAATACGCCTATCCGCCCATGACAGAATATACCACCGTCGAATGCATTGTCTGCCAGGACTGGCGCCAATGCCTCTACGAATTACTGGGACGCGATGCTTGAGAGAGCGGAAGTCTTCCGAAGCAGGCAAGTGGATTTGATTATCCGTATCGCGGTCCGGCTTGTCTTCGACCAATCACCATACCCTCTGCGACAGGAATAAAAGCATCCGGAAGGGGCCCCGGGTGCAATGAATTTCTGGGAGTTTCAAGAAGGGTGTGGAATGATGAAGCTTTATCTAATAGGGCGATGGGAATGGAAGCAACTGTTCAGTCTGCTACTAGGCGAGTCTTAACCCATTCACTATTGTATAGCCTCTAAGAGGCCTACGTTTCGTATTAATATAGGTACTTAAGGCTCTATCTTAACCTAGCACGTAGCGGCACTCATGTTTTGATATTTCCTAGATAATGAATGCTAATTGCGTATGAAATTATCCTCTTTTTGAATTTGTTTTGCAACCTATGAGCAGAGAAGACACCCCTAAGTGGCTTAACCGTATCTTCCCCCGTGTCAGCATACACTACCTATTACGGTAAGTTAGGAAAGGATGAATCCAACAGCTCCGCTCCCCTTATGGAGTTATTGCGCCACGATCCGGATCATATTGGGGTGGTGGTTGACTGTGTTGTTCTTTGAGGGAACTATAACCTATATAGGGAGGACCTTGGGTATACATACAAAGGAGCTTCTTTGTCTCCTATCCCGGTGTGATGGAGAAGTAGTAGTATTGTTTAGTTTCCAGGGGAGCGTTCATTGGTCGCCCTCACGCCTCCTAAGGGGTATTCAACTGGGAAAGATTACTATAATACCTCCTATTTATACCTAGGTAGACATGCCGTTTTCTGCGTTTCTCAACGTTGCGTCCTCGCGCTTAGTTGAGGGTAACTCTCAGCGTGCTATATAAACGTATATCTACTATAAAGAGGGATACTCGGTCCATGTGGTCTTGATGTGATGATGAAAGTACACAATTAAACCCACCCAATTGGCTCTGTATTACACATTGACACGCCGTTGGGAGTTTGCTGGCATCATAGCAGGCTCTGCTGATTAGAACCCACCTAGATAATTAGCAAAGTCAGTGGGAAAGGGTCATGATACGGGTGTGTCCGTGACATGAGTCGTAGATGGGAAGGTCCTAATAATTAAATCTATCCCTACCTACACGTAGGTAGATATGTAGTCACGAACGAGCTCTAAACAACTGAGTATGGCATCATAATAATATAAATGACTCCTCATTTATCACAACTTCACAGCCTACCGTCACATAATCTTAGGCACACTAAGAACAGAAGTATTTAACTTCTGTTGATGAAGGCGTTCTTTTCTTTAACTTACAACACATTGTTCATTCGCTGCTTATGCTTCCTCCTACGCAGCTTTGTTTACCTTGATTCGAACAATACCGGTATTCATTCTCTACTTGTTGAGAAATCCAGGAATCGACGCGCCTGGTTATAACATTGTGCCCGAGTCTCCCGAAGCAGTCTCTTTAACTTACGACAGCCACTCAGCAAAGAGACGAACGCAATCGCCACATCACGGAACTGCGTCGAAGTCTAGGACAGATCAGTACGGAGCTCAACGCCTCACCCGTGCAGTAGCAACATCGAAGAACAAGCCATCATGTGCACTGGCCAGGAGGTGGAGTTTTTCTGTCCGGGCTGCCGAAGGGTCGTTGGTTCCAAGCTTATTCCACCTGAGAGCGGCAAGTGTGACGCGGCGAAGGAGTTCGGGTATTGTCTTGGAGGAGTTACCAAAGGGACTGAGTATCAACGCAAGACCAAACATGTCGAGTGCGATCAATGTCGCCATCGTGACGAAGATATTAAGGCAAGGAAGGCCCTCAAAGAGCACGAAGCCCGCCAGGCTCATGAAGCCCGCCAGGCTCATGAAGCTCGCCAGGACCATGAAGCCAGGCAGGCTCGCCCGAGTAAACGTTATGGGTGGGGCCATGAGACCCGTCGTATGGATGAAGATGTGAGTGTTATACCAATATATGTTCTTGCTAGGCAGCTTATCAGTTATGGAACTAACCTTTTCTCTTCTATGTGGCAGTGGAGACGTCGCGACTAAGCGACTTCGGCGGAAAGTCTACGATGATTGATGTCGACATATCCCTAACAGCCGCCCTAGTATGCGTACCTTACATCTTTACGTTAACGGAGTTTCAAGCTAACTTGAGCGTAGAATATTTATAAGGGACTATTTATTCAAGTGTACCTCTCATATTAAAATACCCTAAGGGCTCGCTCCAGAAATAAGTGTACTGGAACTGGCAATGGCTACTAAGCAACCTACCTAGGTATGTACTGCTAAGGAAAATAGCAGTAGTAGCTTAGTTTGGAAGAGGAAATTCCACAGCGTTATATTAATAATATGCCTTTAGTGTGCAATCTGTAAAGGAGTGACATGTTATTGAGTATGAAGAAGTCCTCTTGTAGTAACTTGCATCTCCAGGTGAAGAATCAACCCTTGACGAGAAGTAGCTTAGACCCGCTTCCTTAGAAGGTCCAGATGCTGGAGTGGGGATATATAGAGGTTTAAGATCAACTCCTATTAAGCCTGTCAGTATCCTCTATCTTCCAAGGTTATCTCCTTTTTCTAACCCCTGGCAATGTAGACTCCAATGTACTATAACGAATGTTGGCAGAAATGAACAAGTTGAGAGACAGGTACGAAGCTATTAGCCTACCCACGTGATACTCAGTTTGGTGAACTCCCTCACTCCTTTGTACTAACACCTCCCTAAAAATCACTCTGATTTCAAATACCAACTACCCTAAATAGGATCTGAGATACCGGGCTACGTGACAAAGTGCCTAGAGTCTACTTCCTAACCAAGACGCGGACCCCTTTCGATCCCCGCCGAGGTTGAGCGATCACCATATCGACGCCAAAGTCAATATCACGGCGGCTTGTCTCGAACAGCTCGAGCTCGTGGCGCCGGAAGAGCGTAGCCAGTCCAAAATAAATCTCGGCGTAAGCGATATTCAGCCCTACGCACATGCGCGTGCCGTGCGAGAACGCGACCATGAAGTGTGATAGCGGCTTTGGCTTGCCGTCGATCGGGGGTAAGTAACCTGCCGCCTCGAGCTGCGCTGGCTCCACCATTGGGTTTCCGAGCCAGCGATCCGGCTTGAACACGTCAGGTTGGGGAAACAAAACCGGGCTCATATGCATGTGATAAGAATACATGCTCATTGGCACCCCAGGTGGAATTACGTAGTCTCGGTAAGTCCATGTGGACGAGCGGTTTATGCGTGCTAGGCGTTGGCTCCCGCCAATGGATAGACGAAGACCTTAAGGGCAAGAGTTAGCAGGAGGCGAGATATTGGTTTGATGAGAGAGAAAGAGTTGAACGCGGAATAAGAAACGCAAACCATACCTTCGGCGACAATTGCGTTCAGATACTCAAGTTTCTCGAGCTCTGTCCAATGGGGTATCTCATTAGGCTCGGGTATGGCGTCCTGCAGCTCAGCTCGTAGGCGTTGCTCGATACCCGGGTTAGCCAGGACATGATAACAAGCAACGCTTAGTGCCCGATTGGTTGTCTCAACCCCGGCGCCTACAATGGTCATGGCTTCATTCTGCAGTCTCTGCAGTGATAACTCTTCGGGTGGCTGGTTAGATGATAATATGTCGTGAAAGATTGTTGGGTGGGAGGACTCTCTGGCCTCGATGTTGCGGCCATGCATAGTATCCACGATCTGGCGTTCCATTTCCTATTATGCGATGGATTCCATTAGCTGATTCGTCCCGTGGTATGTTTTATTGGGGATTTTGACTTGGATATTTGACTTCATAGAAATGAAAATTGAAGATATCTCACCTCTCGATATTCGATGATCGACTTCATTGAAGGAACAGTCGCCTTGACTAACCAATTTAGAAATGTGTTCATGAACGACAATATGAAGCCAAAATGTGTCATGATATGAGCAGTGAATGCTAGATCTTGTAAAGCCACGGTGAAGTCACTCCTAAAGTCGGGAGCATCAACATAGTGCTTCGGTCGAGCAAACACAACTTCCATTATAATATCACTGGCCATCGATCCCCACATGTGTAGAAGGTCGACAACCTTTCCGCCATATTCTGTAGATAAACGAAGCGAGATGCGGTCTGCAACATCCTGCATATAGTGGCCCTGCTCTCGGATTCTATTGCGATTGAAGAAAGGAGCAACGGCGGCCCGTCGTTGACGATGCTTCTTAGAGTCAGCCGTCGCAAAAGCCGACAATGCCGCGTTAAAGCGGTATGAAAAGAATTCCATCTTATCATAGGATCTGTGCGTCGCGTAGAGGACATCGTAGTATGTCGGATCATCGATATGTAGCTCATGAGGGTTAATTCGCACGATAGGACCTAGAAACATACCAATACTAATTCATCAACAGCGTGATACCATCTAGGAGGATGCCCACTCACCATATATCTCATGCATCCGCTTTATCTCAAAGATGAATTGTCCGCCGCCTTGTTTGAAAACATCGAAATAGATTTCGTACCACTGCGTTATAGCCGCGAGCTTCGGTCCGGGAAACGTTGCTAAGGGACTTAGGTATAGCCGATAGATGGCAAGGAAGAGAACGTAGCAGGTCCATACAACAAAACCCAAGACAGGTATTAGTAACTGAGTATGATCTTGGAATAGGGAGGCATCTCCCAGCTTGTCAACGACAGCAGCCATTGAACTAGAGGAATACCAGGTTGGATTGTCTAAATACGAATGTCGTACTACTGTAACCTCAGTTGATGATGGCGATTATGATGATATCAGGGAAGATTTCTGATCTCGGTGCGGGGAGAAGCAAGCCATTGGCGCCACCGTGAAGGCTTGCTTCGTAATACATGCCTGAGATATACAGATCTCAAGTTCAGTACACAGTGCCTCCAGTCTCAAGCATGGGATTCGATAACTGTCTCATGAACATGAAATGGGAACAAGTGAGCCAGCCAACTAAGATAGACCCATCCGCAACCAGATGTTAAGTACCCTAAGAAATGTCTATCTACTTAGGTACTTTTTTTCAGCGGGCTCTCGAAACTCCTATGGTTTAGCATAGGTATTCATGTAATGGTATATTTGTAGTTGTTTTGCTGGTGCGGACGATCTATGGAATGTCAGGGAGGAAATAGGGGTATGTGCGGTTGTGCTGGCACAACTACATTCCTTCTCTCTTTGTAGACAGGTACTCAAGTAACATCATGGAATCAAGGGAAGACAATTGTATCGGCAATAGAATCCTATTTTTATTGACTGCTCTGGTCTCTCAAGCATGACTAAAACTGCCTTAATAAATGCGGTACCTGAGCAAGGTGCTTCGGGGACACGCATACTATGCATTGCCCTATTTGCCTATCGGTAGGTTCCACGGGCCCTCGCAAACCAAATAAGACCACCCTTTTAGTCAACGCCTTAATCTCATATAAACATAAATGCAGGCGGCCTACCTCATTACTCATTCACCTTCTCATCTGCTGCATCTTGCTGATCTCGCTGTTGAATCTTAGCTTGAATCCGTTGCAGAGAGCGAGCATGTGCGGGTAAGGGCTCCTCATCATCTCGAAAGCGTGAGGTACCACCTTCACATCCCACATATTGACTGGCGAAGTCTTGCTGGCTTTGAAGCACAAGAAGAAGTATCCGGCTCGCTTGGGATTGATGCAGAACTGGTAGATGGAGCGGGTTGGGTGAGCGTCCGAGTACGATGTGAGCCATTTTTCTACCTTCAAGTTAGTATTGCTGCTTGGAATTCCGTCATATACTGGGAGTACTTACCAACATCTGCAACGCTCCCCTTCTTGAACTTTTCATGACCCATCATCTCGTCGACTTTCTTAGCCATCGCCTTGACGTGTTCCACGATCAGTTCGTCAAGATCTGAGTAGGTGTATTTACCACCGATACGGAGTGTCTTGCCCACTGAGAACTCTGTCTCCTTCTGCAATTCGAGGACGTCTATGTGTTGATAAACACCGTCTGCGACCTTCCAAGTGACCGTGAGATGGTCATTACCCTTGGAAGACGGTCGAATGACCACATCGCCCGGACCTTGGGAGCCAAGGTACTCCTCGGCTTGCGTAGAGTTGAATGGCTTGAACAACGGATGTTTGATGACTCGTTGAGTGCGGCCGGTAACTTTATCCTTCTCTCGTAAACTGTCCTTATCGTCCTCTTCGAGCCTGAAATCCCAAGTCCCGCGGTCATGATCGTTGGGCTTTTTGTAGGGTCGTCGTAGCGCATCCTCGCGCAGGGTGAGCTTAGCTAGAAACTCTTTGCGGTTGAGATCTACGATCTTGGCCTGAACAGTCTGACCGACATAAATAACATCCCGGATGGACATGTTCCCTCGGTGGCTGACCTCGTGGGCTTCAATCCGACCTTCGATACCACAGTCAAGCTTCGCAATTGCGAAGTCATCCTTGACTACTCGTAGATTGACCGAAACAATCATGCCTTCCGCGAGAGAATCTTTGTTTTCGCCCGTGAACATGACGAAGATCTGGTCAGGAGTCAAAGGGCTGAAGTTCCGACGGAGCTCTTCGTACGGCGCCTGTAGCTCTGCTCGGATGGTCTCGAGGGTAGCCCGCTTTCTTTGGTTATAATTCTTCTCTAGTTGTTCGGCATATTCTTCTAGGATGAGTTCGTTGACTTTTTCTTGCTCAGCTTCGCGGAATAGCCTACGAACTATAGCGCCTGCCCCGTTTTCGTCGGTTTCGCCCTTCACATCCTCTTCGTCTAGTTCGAGCGCGTCTGCCGCCATCTTGCGACCAAGCTCATAATCTTCTGGGTGGACACGTGTGTTGTCCAGGGGTTCTGATGCAGGGTTTGTAGCATCATACTCGATGTAGAGGAAACTAGCGCAGTTGTTCCAGACGCGAGGGCCGACGACCGGCAACTTATTGTTATCTGGATCACCAACAAGTTCGTCCCTCGAGTTTACTACTCCGCCATTCGTGTTAATGGCCTTGATGACGCTCGTTGCTTTACGAGGACCTAGGCCAGCAACGTAAGGGAGTAGGTTAGCGGTGTATGTATCGCTTACGGCCTCGTTGACGTCGACGCCGCAGAGATTGACCATATCTACCATCGATGTCTCAAGATGTTTCAATAGCTTCTCTGGAGGAAGTAGGTGCTGGCAGGGATTGAATAACAAAGAGGTAACATCCTTCCCGAGTGCCGCATACTCCTTCATGGGGTTTTGGAGATACCTTGCCAGAGCGACACAATACCGCGTGTTGGCGCTTAGGGTTGGGTGATCAGCCTGCGCGCGGGGGCTGTCTTTGTAGAGTCTTGCAACCTCGTCATTGACGACCACAACTTCTAGCAACTCGCTTCGGTAGTCGTCGGAATCTGGGTCCGGAAATTCGGGGCCCGTGAGATTCCTCTCATTTACGAGGCTTTCCAAATCACGAACTAATCGGTGGGTATCGGTCGAAAAACCACTGACGCCTATGACGTCTGGCTTCCTGCGCTCAACTAGTTTGACGAAAGCCTCTCGCTGAGATTCATCGCGGGCCAAATTTCCGAATTTGCCGTGCTCGATGACTCGTCCGTCTTCTTCAACCCAGACCCAGGAGATCGGGTCTCGAGCTGGATCACCCATGCCATTAGACAAGGCAAGGACGCGTGGGGTTGTGCCTAGCACCATGCCCTTCGGCTTGTAGGGTGCTTGGTCAAGTCGCTTAGAGTATTCCTCGCGGCAGAGCTTCAGAAGCTCTTCCTGGCAAGCCGTTCGCAACGAGTCCTTGACTCCCTTGACTATCACCTTCTCAAGTTTGGTAAAGGCCAAGTCGAGCACCTTTTTGCGCTCATCATTCCACGCATCTGCGAGTTCGCTGTAGTTATCAGAAACGAATTCTGCTTGCAGCTGGCGTCGCAATTCTCTCTCGTTCTGTATTCTGAAGTTAACCTCAATCAAGCCTTCCTCTTCGGCCTTCATCATTTTCAAGAACAGTTCGGGTCGGCGAGCGAGGTCGCTAATTGTCTGGTTGATGAGATACTTGATCTCATAGTACGGGTGAGACTCGTCAATTCTTCGAAGCCCCTTCTCCGTTCGGTGGGCCTTGACCTCGCCCATAGCGTAGTAGTTCTGTCTGAAGAACTTTCGCATTCTGGGGCTCATGAACAGCTCCTCAGCGTACATTTGCCTTGCTTGGCGCAAGACCTGATCGCCAGTAGGAAAGTCGTCGTCGGTGAGCCTGTCCGCAAGGTCGATCGGCAAGCTTGGCTCGTCGTCTGAAATCACCTTCTTGCCTTCGCGAAGAGCATTTTGTGCTAGTCGATCAGGAGATATGCCAAAGGACTTGACCAACTTGTAGGCGCGGGACTTGCGGATCCGTTCGAAAGCGGACGACTTCGCATTTGGTCGCTTCTTTCCTTTGACGACTCCATTCACGGCAGCAACGTCCTTTAATTGCGACGTGTACTGGAAGTTGATATGATCCTGCAGGTCTTGGAGCTCCTCCATCGTGACGGCTTGATTTAGCATTTCCGGGATCATGTCGTCATTTACCTGGGCGGTCTCCCGCAGGTTCTCGTAAGTCCTTTCGAGTGCGCTGCGCTTCTCGAATAGCGATCGGTATTTGATATCTAACTCCAGGATGCGCCAAAGGTCATCCTGAGTAAGCAACTTCTCCGCATTGACGATATACTCGGGCGCTTCGGGATCGTCGCGATGCTCCGGATTACGGGTCTTGCGGGCATGGATGAGATAGTCCTTGCGGTGCTGGAAGACGTAGGGGACCTCAAGGTCTTCGAGAACAAAGTACTCGAGCACCTTGCCGACGGCTTTCTGGAAAGGGCTGTGTAAGTCGCTGGAAAGTTGCTTCTTCGGCCACATCAAATCGGCGATCCATTGAATTTCTTCCTTGAACTGTTCACCTTGGATATTGAGGTGCTTGAAAGGTTTGCGGTCGAGCTGGAAGCGTTCGGGCTCGTCAGTGAAACGAATGAAGTTGTCTTCATCGGTTAGGAGTTTCTCGGCCAACTGAGAGGGTTCGAAGACATCCTTCAGGTCAAGTGTCTGTTCCTCTCTCTGTCGCTCCTCCTCCTCCTCTTCTTCATCAAGGGCCCATTGGTAATCTTCTCCGTTTCCAAAGATAGCTTCCATATCTTCCAGGGCATCCTTATCAAGTCCAGCGCGGTCGACGATGCGTCCGGCAATACCCTTATCACGCGGGCGGGCAACTTCCATCTCTTCCATCTGACGCAATCGTTCATCCTCATCTTCTGGGAAGTCTTCCTCGATAAAGTCGTCGAATTCGTCGGCGGCGGCACGGTGACTTGGTCGAGCGTAATGCCGATCATCAGCAAGATCGTCATCCTCGTCGGAGAACATGTCATCAAGGCCGCGGCGTTCGTTTCCACGAGCGTCGTCATCTCGGTGGCCGCGTTTGAGTCTCTTGAATTGTCCCTACCCAGCTATGTTAGAGGAGATGTGTGTGAATGAGTTTGTAATATCGTACCTGCGAGGATTGCTTGCGCTCCCATTCGGGAATGGACTGGTTAATCAGATCGAGATCATCTTCGTCTAGCTGAGCTTCCTCTTCGCGCTCCTGTCTGCGCTTGCGCTTTCTTCGTTTGCGTCGTTCATCTTCGTCCTCGACAAGGTCTTCGTCTTCATCCTCGTCCTCGTCGACAATAAAGCCTTCCCGAATCTACAAGTAATGGATGATTAGATGTCAGTGACAGACTACTACTGTGATGATAGAAGAGTGGAAGGTGCCGTACCTTGCGGGCCTCTTCCTCGTCATCATCATCTTCATCCTCTTCGCTCGAATCGTCGATATCCTGGGCTTGGTTTCGAGATCTTTGGCGAGTCTCGCCAGTCTCCTCATCAAATGACTCATCTTCTTCGTCATCGTCCAGTTCGGCTTCGCCTATGATCAAGTCTCTCATGGAGTTACTCATTTTGACGAGTTGCTTTGTGGGATGGGAGTAGACAAGGATTTGGGATTAGAAGGTAAAAGGTGCTGTACTGGAAGAAGCTGAAGGGATTGCAATTCGCGGTCGTTTGTAGAATGAACGCGATCGTAATATTGCTGATTCCTGTGTACAGTTTGATGAGGAGCAGAGTTGAAGAGAAGAGGAAATGGTGAGAAGAAGGAGGTTGACAAGATTAAGATTCACCTAGCCTTGGGGAGCTTGGAAATTTCAATTATTGCAATCGCGTTAACAGCCTCGCGAATGGAAAGATTACATAAGATAAGAGCTAGATGGTCCGAGCGCTATGGTCCGAGCGCGACCCCATATGTTTGTATTATGTAAGCTGGGGAGCTACCTACATGTACCTAGGTACCTAGGCTGGAGCTTCCATTCACATAAATAACCGATATTCAACTGGTCTGCCTTGATCACTCACATATTTCAAAATTCATTCACATGTCAATGTTGAAATTTAATTGTAGGTATTGAGTATAAAGGGCCAATACGGATGCTTTGATAACACCTGCTAGACAATATTCAGCTATCGCAACACCGTGTTGTCAGATATCCATCAGACAAAATCTAGCGTAACACATTTGCGCTGTCCTGTCAGCTTGTGTATGCGTACACAGGTTGTGATCGAAATCTACGTCACTACGGCCTATCTTCTAGTTTGCACAAACTCGAAGAGATCAAAAAGACATCTGGATCACTCTTAACAAAGCAAAGCTGAGCAGGGGTTTTGAGATCAGCACATTCTACCAAGCAGCGTTGTATGCTTAACTTCTGAAAGCTAGACGGAGAGCATTATTCTTATAGAGCGTCAACTGGCCAATTATAATTAATACCTACCTATACCTAGGTACATTTATTTCGGGCCACTTTACTTGACATGATACGCTAGAATGACGTGTAGACACATGCAGTAATTCCAAAGTAGGGGGCCATAGCGAATTTGGAGCTTCAAGGGGGTATCTGGACATGTGCTTCAGGCCAGCAGGATGCACTAGCCCCCAAATTTGTTCGTATGGAATAGATGAGAAAGATAATAGAGTTGAAGAGTCCCTTTTCTACCTAACTAAAGTGTATGCAGCGATAGAGGGGATCAAGAGTAAGAAATGGGAAAAAGGGGGTGGCAAGAAAGCCCAGTCCGGAGCCCGCATAGACACATGTACATCTGTCTGTAGTGCCAGAATCTCCCTGTTCAATACTTAAAGCATCTCATTCGCAGAAGTATTTCGAATATCATGATGAAGTTTGAGCTACTAGCTAAGTCTGTGATCAGAGAGCTCTTGAAAATCATCACATATTGGGTTACATTCTGCTCTTTAACTTCATTGTTCTTCAACTACATGCGTACGGTAGTATTGTCTGTAGGGTGTTGCATACCCACACACATACATATATACATGCATGATGAATTTCTACTGTATTCAGCCCACCATCATGTTGCAGACCTTGTCCTATTCTCCAGCCTCTCGTGTGAGGTCGAGCCCCGCGGTCTCCGCCTAACCCCTTATTCTAGGTAGTTAGTACCTGGTCTATAGGATAATTCCGGGTTGATTGGCTGGTAGCATATACCCCGTTCTATTAGTGGAAACTTGAAGGCTCACAACCACGATAGCAACCTCACACTCCTTTTGCCCTTCCACTCACATCCCGCGTGTAAACGCTTTGAACCAAACATGGCGATGCGGTTTCAAGAATCCAAACCCCCTATGTAGCATCATCCCTCTCTAGTTTTCCCACTTCTTTGTGTATCAAAGACGTACCCTTTGCCACTATTTCTTTAAGATACTTAATACCACGACTCCTACTCGAATTTCTGTCGTGGTAGTTTACAGGTGGTTCTTTAATATCACCTGCAGTTCCTCTTAAGGACCAATCACTTTGGGGTTTTAGCAAGTCTCAAGTACATACATATTTTATTGATTTTACTATCGACGAGACTTCAACAGCCTGACCGACTAACGATCAATCTCGAGGCAGAAGTAGAATTCATTCATTTCGGCTACAGGGTCGTAGCAAACAATCCTCAACTTGGAAAACGTCCCGATGAGTAAGTATACTATTTGAGCAGTTTCATTACCTGGGTTTTCTAAATTCACACGATTCACCACTCATACTACCTATCATATCGTATCTATCGCGCTTCACTTAACCACACTTAGAATATCTACATTCAGTAAAAGATATCTTTCTCTACCCTCCAATCAGTACACCCTCCCTCCAATCAAAAGGTTTCTGAGAAATTACATTCGATTCATTAATCAAACCAAATCATCTCGATGGTCACAATTCCCTTTCTTGTCAAGGCCTAAAAAGAGAAAGGAGTAGATCAACTTTGAAGCTTGACCAACGTACCTACACCAGGTTTAGCCTAGTTCAGTTGACCTATTTACCTCCACCGTTGTATTTACTAGGAGGTAGGTACGTTGAGAGATACCTAATATCTCACCAACGTTTGCATCACGTTGGAAGTCACAGCTTCGGTACACCCTGCCGGTCCCACCCCAACTAGCGCTAGCACCGCTAATAGCTAACACCATCCCGTACCGTGACAGTAGACGGTACCAAGACCCAAGACCCAAGACCCCAGCCATACATCTTCCGTACCTCCCTGCATTCTGCATCTTCCTGCACTTCCCTTCCACAACGCCTGACCATTTAATTTACTGATTCGAAAAATAGTTGGCAGCTTTTACGTGCCATCAAGCTTTTGAAGTGTATAGCACGACAGTGCATGGTTGTACGCTCTGTCGCTATCGTCTCTGCTGCAAGATACAGGAGTGTCTCGTCAGATCTCAATACAAATTTCCCACCTTCGATCTCTTCGGGGTCCGTGAGGGGCATTAGACCAGACCTACGCGCGAGACATAGTCGCCTCAAACCACAAACCACGCTGGATCGAACCAACACGCATTTATTCTTCCTGCCGGTGGACATGAAAATCGCCCCCCTGTCTCCGATCCGCGCCAGCTTGGAACTGTCTTAAAGGTCCTGTCTGCGTAGCGTGCGAGTTCTCCGTCTTTTCTAGTCCTAGGTATACCCCGAATACCTGCAGACCTGCCAATCATGACCGACTCTTTCGCCCCGCGCTCTATGAAGCGCAAGAATGTCAAAGGGCTGGCGCTGACCCCCGCCGCCCCGAAGCCAACCGCATCCTCGAATAACGACCAGTCCGGCTGGGGCTTTGGCGGTTCGAGAGCCGAAGAAGTTGGTCAGGATGCTCAACTAGAGATCGGGATAGAATTCAACCTCGACCTTCGACAAGAGGACATTGAGATTGTCAAAGAGCTCGGTTCTGGAAATGGAGGCACCGTCAGTAAAGTCAAGCATCTACCGACCGGTACGACCATGGCTCGAAAGGTACTTACTATAACATCTACCACCCTAGCAACATTTTAGGGGGCGATGATTGATTGTAGACTAGGTTATCCACGTCGAGGCCAAGAAAGAACTGCGAAAGCGAATCGTGCGCGAGCTCCAGATTATGCACGGCTGTCACTCCGACTATATCGTCACCTTCTACGGTGCCTTCTTAAACGATCATAACGATGTCATAATGTGCATGGAATATATGGACGTCGGGTAAGTGGAGGTTGGGAAGAAGTTGGAAGACGATTTGAACCTAATAGGGTGATTATAGATCCCTCGATAGAGTCTCGCGCCACTTCGGACCTATTCGCGTGGACGTTCTCGGCAAGATTGCCGAGGCGACGCTAGGTGGCTTGACTTACTTATACTCGAAGCTACACATAATGCACCGAGACATCAAGCCCTCTAACATCCTCGTAAATTCCAGAGGTCACATCAAACTCTGCGATTTTGGAGTGTCGGGAGAACTCGTCAACTCCATCGCCGACACTTTCGTTGGTACCTCGACGTACATGGCTCCAGAACGAATCCAGGGCGAGAAGTATACCGTCAAGTCTGATGTATGGAGTTTCGGTTTGACTATAATGGAATTGGCTATTGGCAAATTCCCTTTTGCAAGCGAGCAGCTCTCAGACGGAGATGGTGCACCTGCTGGTATCCTGGATCTTCTGCAACAGATCGTCCACGAACCCGCACCAAAGCTTCCTAAGAGCGACGCTTTCCCCTCGATCTTAGAAGACATGGTCCAGAAGTGTTTGTCGAAGATTCCCGACGAGCGCCCGACACCTCAGGAACTATGGGTGAGCTATAATTTCTCAGGACGAGGCAATCACGGACGCCGGATGCTAATAGTATGCAGGACCGAGACCCCTTCGTCCAGGCAGCGAAGAGGACGCCCGTAGACTTGAGAGATTGGGCTGTCGGACTTATGGAGAAAGACAATCGGAAATCGCATCTGGTACCTCAACTGTCGCCAGCTACTCGGGAGCTTTTACGATCCAGCGACTCGCCTACTTTCCAGAACGATGGTAATGCTGCCTACACACCAACCTCGGGCGAGATCCCAATCGCAGGCGCCATTGCGTCGCCAAGAGAACACCAAGGACAGTCGCAGAACCGATCGCCCACCAGGAATGGCGTGGGAAGCCTTGGCCGTTCGGCTGGCTCTGCCGTCCACCCTGGACTTGGCCAACGAGCCGCAACGTCTGGATCAATTCCCAAAATCACAACTGCAGATCTCTCACTACCAGCCAGCGCCGGCTTAGGCACGACATTCACACTTCCGGTTAGACCCGCGCCTCCGGGTGGACCGTTGCCGCCGCCGCCCCCGAGAAAAGAGACGCCAGATGAAATGCGAAGAGAGAGCAGACGGCAGGCGACGTTTGGACCGCCGTCAAATGGCGGCTATGGAGGCGCGGGATACCCATCGCGATAAACGAGCTTTGCATCTTACGTCAGCCACCCTTCATCTTCTCACATTGCATTGACCACCCCATGCTCATCTACTGCTCTGAGTATATTGGTTCTGGTAAGAACGAGGACCATAAGCGTCAGCAACTCGCATTGCTTGGTGTAACTTGAGTTTAATCATCAAAAACCCCCCATTTATTCAAGCATCCTTTACATGCTGCAAACCCCCATCCCTGGTAGGAGAGAGAATATCAGGCATCGTAACGTAGGAGAGAAGGCAAACGTAAACCCA
This sequence comes from Hypoxylon crocopeplum, assembly GCA_022578875.1. NCBI lineage: Eukaryota > Fungi > Ascomycota > Sordariomycetes > Xylariales > Hypoxylaceae > Hypoxylon > Hypoxylon crocopeplum. The sequence goes on along the minus strand of MU399589.1, from coordinate 260,531 downwards.
AGAAGTGTCGAAGGGAGTGGAAGGAATCACAAACGTTATATACTGTGCGTAACTCACGATTTTGCGAAAGATGGTCTACTACTTTAGGCCTGGTATAAATGGGACAAGATATTAGATGAAAATCTCCCTGCGGGTTGTGATTGCTTATGACATTCGGATAATAGGTATAGGTAATGCGTGCGCTGTATTGGTCTAACGTAAAGAAATGCGACTTTTGTGAGTTACAAATACAGTACTATAAGAATACTGAGTACTTCAACAGTAATGCCATCGTAAATGTGAGGAGTTAGCAGTAATCGACCATTTCAGTCAGCAGACACTGATTCCATACTCTAGCACTATCACCACGTAATTCACACCGGCGATCTAGTAAGTGCTATGGCATTGGAGGCCGAGTAGCCGTCCTATCAAACCCAGCGAGTCACGGTGCGTGCCTCCCCATGAACCCACGCTCCAGTACATGAACTAGCTCGTCCAGCCTCTCGATGACTAAGTCGGTGTGCTCATGCTCGGCCAGATGCCTGTTCACGTCGTTGACAAGCAGCACAGTAGCCGCGCCGGCGCGATGTCCCGCCGTCATATCGTCGATCGAGTCGCCCACCATGATCAGGCCCGACGCATCGCCCACATCGCGTATGTGCTCGCCGCGAGCTTTCTCCTCATCCGCCACCACTCCCACCGCACCTTCTTTCTCAACACTACCCCCTCCGCTCTTGTCAAGGGTCTCGCGAACGGCGCTCTCGTCCCGCGCGCCCTCGACACGGCGCACGAGCCCCCAGGTCCGCGCGATGAACAGCAGACCCGCGGGGTCGGGCTTCGGCGGGCGGAAGTCGCGCGTGATGACGGGGTGGAAGACGGAGCCGTCGAGGAATTTGGTCAGCAGGTGGGCGACGGGCTGCTCGAAGTTGCGCGTGCAGATGCCCTTGCGCACGCCGCGCGCGTCCAGGTACGCCATCAGGTCGGTCAGTCCCGGCTGCGCTACCTGCTCGGCCATGGACTTGCGCTCGATGGCGCGGATGGCTTCCATGGCTGACTCCTGCTGCGACGGCGACGGGAGCGAGTAGATGTGCTCTAGGATGTCGACGCTCTTGGGGATTTGGAGGACGCTGCGCATTTGTGCGAACATGTGGTTTTGAGGTTGGCTAGGGGTGGTTAGCGGTGGATGTTCAGGAGGGGGGGGGGTGGATTTCATAGAGGGAGGGATGTGTGTGTGTCTCGCCATCTGTGAGAGATTTTGATTTCTAGTAGTTGGAATTCCCCCCTTTATCTCATTTGCCTTATACGACGTTTATTCCACGACTATTTTAATGAGTAGACAGCCTCAAAACTCCTTCCTCGAACTTATGAATGTCATCATGACTCAATATCTCGCACTACTACATAGCTTCATACATTTTGCTAAGATCGATATGTTTTCTCTTGTATCTCGAAAATATGGGGTCGTTGTATGAAAATGTTCAGCTCACCAGAGTGTTCCATCGACATCGAATATGACCCCTTGCAACTTAGGCAAGTCGTGATGCTGTCCTGCTACCGTCTCTTTGAGCGGTGCAAACCGTCTCGGGCGTGGATGAGTCATGATGGTAAGGAACCTGCGCATCAAATCGAGAAGCTATAGAAAATGTGGAATATTCTTCAGTTGTACTTCGAGTTCAACTCTGCTATAGTGTTATTATATAGAAAACCCTCAAGACTGAAGGCCATGTTCGGTCTTAGTTTGCGTTCCGCTTGTGGTACATGTAGCTCTGATGTGTATAAAAGGTACTTGACAGGATGTACCTTTTCCGAGGGTTGCGTCTTATGTGGCCCGTGCGTTCGGCCGCTGGCACTGGCGCTGGCGCTGACACTTGACAGCTCTAACGGCGCGGAACTTGGAAGCTGAGCTGTCCTCTAAAAACACCCAAGCTCATCCCTCGGCATCAGATAGAGATTCCTACCAACAATTCACTAATAAATATCACGAGATTAATTTGATACCTTTTACATAAACTGCTTATTCTTAAAGATCCCATATCCTCTAATATTCGAGAAGATCGAGTGGAACTAAGATAAAATGGCGGACGACGCAAAGGCTGAGAAGCTTGCCGCGGCTAAGAAGAAGGTATGAACTGCTCTTTCGTAGAGAGCTCTGTGCATCTCTCAGCCGCATACTAAAATTGATATTGCGCAGCTTGAGCAGAGGAAGAAGCAGATGGCTAAGAAGGGAGGTGCTGCGAAGCAACAAGAAAAGGACAAGGACAAGGAAGAAACTACTGCTGCCGAAGCCAAGCCAGAGTCAACAACCACCAGCGCTACCGCCGACGAACCAGCCGTCGAAGATGTGCTTGCAGAGACCCCCCTATCTCCCACTGCCTCCCTTCCCCAACAGTCGAAACTCCGGTCCTCGTCCTTCCGCCAAGGAACAGTGTCGCCGACTGGATTCCCACTAAGTCCCGAAGGCGAGACGGCGCCTGAGATTTATCGAAAGCAAGTGGCGCGCATAGATGACCTAGAGAAGGAGAACAAGAGGCTGGCCAAAGAAGCCTCCGATTCAGAGAAACGATGGCAGAAGGCGGAAGAGGAATTGGCTGACTTACGGGAAGCCGACAGAGATGGTTCAAACAGTCAAGTCGAGAAGCTGGTACGGAATGATCTTGGTAGATATTTACTGCCTCGGAAGCTAACTGGACACGTTCGCAGAAGTCAGAGATCGCGGCTTTGCAACGCCAGAACTCGCAGCTCCAATCCGCTGCCTCGAAGCGTCACGGCTCCTCACCTTCTATTTCTATGTCCTCGCCTCCTGGGGAACTGCAAGCCCAACTTGCTTCGAAATCCGCTACTATCGAGAACATGGAGCTAGAGATTTCGCGCCTGCGCGCCCAGGCCGAGCGACAAGCGTCTGCAGGCGGCACCGACCGCGAGCAGATCACCGCGCTGGAAGAAAAGCTCGCGCGCTCGGAGCAAGCCGCGATGAAGGCACAGCGCGAGCTCGGCGACCTCAAGCGCAACCTAGAGCGCACGACGGAGCGCGCCGTGAAAGAGGGCAGCGAGCGCACCAGCGCCGAGACCAAGCTCCGCAGCCTCGAGCGCGAGGTCGAGAAGTTAAACACCGAGAAGGCGGAGCTAGAGAGGAAGGTCGACGCCCTGGAGAAGAAGGTCACGGCGCTGGGGACCCTGCACAAGGAGAACGACAGCCGGTCGCAGGCCCTGAGGAAAGAAAAAGAGCGCGCGGAGAAGGAGGCCCAGGACGCTAAGGCTAAGATCGACAAGGTGGAGGCGGAGAACGCGCGCCTGAGGAAGAAGGACGCTGCTGAGGGTGGCGGCGACGACGAGGGCGTCGAGGAGCTAGAGAACGAGGAGCGCTTGCGCATGGACAAGAAGATTCGCGACCTCGAGAGCGAGGTGTACGACCTCCGCCGAGGTATCTGGCACCAGCGCCGCAGGGACATGGAGCCCGGCTCAACCGACGAAGCAGCAGCACCCTTCAGTCCTGGTGGTTTTACGAATATCGACCTAGGGGGCCCTAACTCGGCGCGCAAGTCAAGCAACAGGGGCTTAGGGGATTTCCTCACGAGCGGCATCAACGCGCTGACGGGCGCCACGCCCCAGGACGAGAAGGACGATGGGTTCCTGGATGACGATGACGAACTGGAGTTCGACGAGGAGGCCTTCCGCCGCGCCCAGGAGGAGGAGGCGACACGCAGGCTTGAGAGGATCAAGGATATCAAGCGCGGCTTGAAGAACTGGGAAGGCTGGAGGCTCGACCTTGCGGATGTGCGGAGAGGGGCGGGGCTTTATGGGGCTGGTGAGGTTTTTGAGGTTTGAGGGTGTCGGAAGATGATGAGGGTAGGGGTGTGGGTGGGTGTCGAGGCGTTCGTGTCCGGATGCAAGGGGATCCGGTATGAAGGGATGCAAATAGACGCGTGTAAGAATAAAGAGCGTGATGCTGGTTTAGAAATACATGCAAACCTGGTGTTGACGATATGGGATATGCTACAATTTGGCACCCTCGGTTAACAAAGGCATAGTGACAACCCCTATTCTGCCCAGTCCCCCTAAATCCGTGACTCTAACGATGACAGGACAGAGAACGGCAGATATGGCAAGAGCGTCGGCGCAATGATAGAGATATTATTGCAGGAATATATGTATTTCAAGTATTAATGTCCAAATACTCACAATAAGCTACCCTCATTACTCCCCGTTTCCCTTTTTTTCTTCCTAGCCAGCAATATCAATCGATCGACCACCCGAGAATCCAAGACTAAGATTATGTATTACGATTACTGATCGAACTCCCCAGCATATAAAATACCCCGTGGGTTCATCGCGTTCCAGATCGTCCGCAGATCCAACTCCTCTTCGCGTCTGGTCACCGCAGTTCCGTTTACAGCTGCGAGTTCCTTCTCTGCGTCCTCACGCGCGAGTTGCACTGCGTCGCCGGGTTAGCGAATCCATCCATCCATCCACCCCCTCCAACAAACACGAAAACAAATAGGGGTAGGAAAGCTCACCATGTAAATAGACTGCCGTCCGCTTCCCCGTGAACAGCGCATGCGGTACATTAGTCACATTATCCGAGTTAGCATCACCGATGGCGTACACCCCCGGAATGTTCGTCGCCAGGCCCCGCGACTGGTCCGCCGCCAGCCTGCCCCCGTATAGCTGCACGCCCATGTTCTGACCCACGGCCGACGCCTGCTCGTCGGGGAAGCTGCTGAAGAACGCGGCCCGCTGCACAGGCTCGCCATCCGTGAAGTCCACGCTGAACAGGTCGTACTCGGGCGCCGTAGGCAAACTCGGGTCGGCAGGCGGCTCGCCACCGTCTTTTAGGCGTGTCACGCGCGCGATAGTGCGGTTCTCGACCGTCACGTTGTGGATCTGCAAGTACCGCTCCCAGCTCGGAAAGCTGCTCTCGGTAGCGGCGCGAGCCTCGGGGGTGTCGGTGCCGTTGACGAAGGCGATGATATCCGAGTTGAGCGTGGAGATCTCGCGCACTAGGTCCGGTGCGTCTTCGAGTCCGCTTAGCAGTCCTAGGGCTTGGTCCTCATGCTCGTGGCCGTCGCACCAGGGGCACCAGAATATGCCCTTGCCCCAGTTCTCGCGCACCCCTGGTGTGGATGGTAGGATGTCGCGTAGTCCTGTTGCGAGGACTACTTTCCGCGCGCTGGCTACGCCTGATGTGCCGTTGGGGTACGTGGTCGTTACGCTGAAGAGCGTGTTGTTGTTCAGCGCCGCGACGCTGGTCACGGTTCCGTTGATCGCGTATGCTGTCTCGTAATGCGAGATCTGCTCCCGCGCCGCCCAGCGGTAGTACGCGGGTGTGACTCCTATGGACATGTCAGTCATCTAAGAAGAGTTTTAAAAGTGTTATGGGAGCAGTGCTCACCGTCGAAGCCTATGACGTCGTGCATGTGTCTGGTAGGCCCGTTACGATACTCTCCCGAGTCGATCAAGAGCGTATTTCTACGCACACGAGCGAGACCGCTCAGGGCGCTGAGCCCGGAGGGGCCACCCCCGATGATGATGGCATCGTAGGTTATATCGTCGCGGGGCACGATGGCCGCGGCCTGAGCGAGGGACAGGAGCGACAAGGCGCCCAAAGCGAGTATGTTCTTCATGATGGCTAGATATATTTAGGTGTCTAGCGTTCGATGCTTCAACTCCTTGAACCCTACCTACTATACGTACAACGAGCGACTAGGAATTATGAAAATTAGCTATGGAAGTTATAGAAGCATGGGGACTACCAGTTTTATAGAAACCCAAAATCCTCCGTACTATTAGCAGATGAAAACAGGTTCCTGGATACTCGACTCTTGACGTGAGCGCGCGCCCCTGACAGATGATCCCTACCGAATATTCCTACGATGGGTAAGACAGGCGAGATATTGGGTCACTTGGCGGATCACGACATCTCGCGGTCTGCGTACTACGTGCACATTACAAGTTCCAGCAGTCATGGGCAGTAGGTAGGGTTACATACTTCAGCTCGCCATACAAACAGATCAATCGACGCAAATTAACTCCAATAAATGCAAGCTATATTTATGCCTTGCCGATCACTACGTCGTTAGACTACTCTTACAATCCACTCTGAATACTACCTCGATGTAAGGGCCGCTTCTGGTCGGGCGAAACCTACTCGCCTCGTTTGTTTAAATGTACATAACTTAATTTTTTTTTTTTTTAGGGATGTCATAAGGCATTAGAAAGAAGAGAGAGAAAAAGCAAGACAGCCACATTTACCTCATATTAAGCTCCAGTTCTATGAAGCGAAGTTATGAGTTACGATGCCGAGAGAGATCGTCGAAACTATTGGTGATAATTTTCAGGAACAGCTTGATGAGATTTCCCCGATTTAGAGGCTGCCTAAAGCAGTAAATACCTTAAGCTGTAGGAGCTAGCGGGAGCCAGCCGCCTTGGCCCGTATGCAGGCGCCCACTAGGAAATGTAGTGATAGGTCGCATCGTCTTGTGCTGTTAGTGTCCGAGACTCAGATGCTGCTGACCGGAGCCATGCGCGACGTCGATCAACTGACAGTAGCCGTCTGTTAATACAACATGAATCTTGCCAAGGCTGGTTCCAGCCTCTGTACTCGATAGATAGCTTATATTAACAGCTGAAAGATAAAATAATAATTTAAGCTGTCCTAGACCGCCGGTGACTGCGAGCGTATGTGAATTTAGCACAAGGGCCCCGGGCATCCCTCGGTCAGCGAATGATTCCTTCTCTCCCTAACGCGCCCAAGAATGGCAGGTAAGAGCCTCGCAACAAATCGTAGGATCGGATTGCACAATGCCAGCATACTCGGCGTTGCGGCGCTCCTTATTTTCCTTCTTGTTTTCCCTACATGGGACATGGGTCACATTAAAAAAAGGAAAATGGCCTGCAACGAATCTTGAAAGTTTACGTAAGGGGATATGCACACTTCCGGCTTGGCTCGGCGATGTCTTCATAAGTACGATTTGCTTTATAGTAACAGCTGGCTTTTTGAGTCTCAGGAAGTCATGTAGTATAGGGCATCTAGCTCAAAGGCATTATATGCCCTGTTGCGGCCTAGATGACTAATTAACAGCCCTTAAAACAACCCCCTATTTATCCGAACCCGTGGCTAGATGACTCCACAAGCCACCCCGTTCAATATCTGCCTTCTCTTCCTATGATTTCCTATAAAAACGCAATGCTTGACAGTCTAGAGAAAGCTTTATTGTCATCTCCCCTAACAGTTGCCTCCTTGTTGGAAAAGGAGGAAGCCGGTGGAATCAATACATTCACGACAGCTACTAGCATAGAGGGCGAGGGTCGATGACATTAATCAGGGAATACGATGAGCGAGTCAAAGCTTTATCGTAGACTCATGCCCAGAGACGAAGGCTTCTAGTGTAACCCGTTGTAAAAGGCGGTCGTTACGCAACTCGGAAGCCTTGGACGCTGGATATCGAGATCGAAGCATCATTGGACAAGTGGATAGGGAGTTATTATCGGAAAGATTAGTATTCCTTTTGGATAGCGGAGACGTAAATTCCACATAGCTACCTGGCAGAGTGATTTCATATTAGCAGATACCCATCAGGGGGTTATTGTAGTCAATATGGATGGAATGGAACCTTGTAGGCCTTGGGATAGTCGATACTAAAGCAGTGCAGGAAGTTTAAGTATTTGGTTCCTGGAATGTATTAGATGTAAATATGTGTGCTCATCGAAAAGGTGCCAAGTGGTTGGCCAAAATAAAGTCGAAAGAATGGGAGAAAGTAAAAACAGAGGCAAAAAAGTTTGTGGTCAACCAACCGCCCAAGGATGCTTGATTCATCAGTGCCATGATCGAGGTTGCAGCTATGGATTTGTTTCTAGCATTGATGCCATAGAAATCTTTGGGTCATGAAAGCTAACTCATAGGAAGGTTAGGTACCTAGACAGTGGACATGTCGTGATCACTTAAGTACAAAAAACAAAAAACGAAAAAACGAAAAACAAAAAAAGCTCAGTCAAGGGGTTGAACCCTCGACCTACGAAAAACCCGACATGGAGAATCGTACTGTCAAGTCACGGCGCGCCTAACCGGTCCAGCATATGATTTCCGTTGAGGTTTTCTCTAACCACTGAGTCACCCAGGATGCGTCCTTTGAATGGGGAAGGCTGACAGACTGTGGTATTAAACCTCCTTATATGCTCCGTTTCCTAGGTGGTCGCCGCCGGGGATTACCCCATTGGTCTGGAAGTTCCTTCCCTTGGTGCTCCTGCCGGTCGTACCTGCCAGTCTTAAAATGAGCATTGCTAGCTTCGCTGTGTCCTACGTACTAGCCGTGCTGAGGACCTTATTCTGACCGAGCTGTACGTGGTTGTTCCTGCTAGCGATACGCTTTTGCTTATCTAGGTAGGTAGCTTACTAACTACTAGACGGAATACTGACTACTGTCACGATGCGGACCATATGTCACGATGCGGACCATATGTCACGAGGCGGACCATATGGGGGGGTATGAACTATGTTGTTCCGCGAGGGACTACAATCTATCTGGGGGAGATCCCGGGTATACATACAAGATCCTCCTTGTCTTCCTGCCCAAGTCCCATCCTGACAGGTCAGGAAGGTCAGGATACCTGACAGCATATGGGGTTGTATAGACTATGTTGTTCTACGAGGGACTACAGCCTATGCATCTGGGGGAGACTCTGAATATATATATACTATAAAGAACCTCTATCTCCTATTTAGGCCTCATCCTGACAGGTTATCTATCCTGACACTACCTGGTGATTCGTATCATTAGTCTCCGCTAGCATAAGTCGACCAATATCCAGCGGGCTACAGGGTGTGAAAGGCTGCAATTAATCTGGCATGGAATAGGGGTAAGGGGTTGCTGACTAAGGCATGCAAAATCATCAATGTAGTACAATACTTCATCACAACGTAAGATTGGCATATAAAAGTGCACATAACTTTGGATTAAAGATACCTAGGTAGTCATGCCTGTCCTATAGCCGAGTCACCGTGGGTAGTTACTTAGGTAGACTTTCCCGGCCGAGTTAGGTGCCAAGGCAGACATCGTGTTGAGGCACTAGCTAAGTAGCTGGTCCTATACACCTAGAACTCTGCGAATTCGGAACTTCGGATCATGCAACTCCCCTGAACAGACCCCTCGTCACATACGCACATCATCTGCGTACCCTAACCCCCCCCCCCCCCAGTTGAAGAACGTTGTGTGGTAAAACAGGGGATGGGAAAGGAAAATGCCATTGGCCTAACCCGCGAGGCGAACATGCATGCCAGCGTCCCCGAAAATGCACATGTCAACCCCAAACGCCGCCACTGTCGTGGTCTCATGCCTTCCGAAGTCATTGAATGCCGGTCGTCTCCAGTCGAACTGACGTGAACACCTAATATCATGAAAAAAAAAAACATCGAAGTGGGGTATCATGAGGTATCAATAGGAAAAAAAAGAACAAAATCAAAGCGGAGAGGCATGAAAAGGGAAAAAAAGACGTCATCGTCTACTGCCAACTGACCCCGTAGCCTCCCGGAGCACCCTATGCTCCCGGAGGTGGCTGGGGTGTCGACGGGTTACCGAGCCGCCCGATCCTAGCGTGCATCTCAGATATCTGCTGCATCATAGCCATGCTCTGGCGCTTCTGCGCCTCGATCTCGCGTTGCTGGATCTCGGCCTGGGAGCGCAGCTCCTGGTTCTCCACCTGCAGGCGCTTGACCTCGTCGCGCAGGTCCGTGTCCGCCTTGCGCTTCTCCCCGGTCCTCTCGGGTGGCACAAGCTGGAGTACGGCCGCGACTTCCTCGGGCTCATCATCGGGCTCCTGCACCGCCGCGAGGCTACTGCTGCGGTGCTCGTGGGCGTCGTTCGGGGTGTGGACTCGGCGGAGGTGCTCGTTGAGGTTTTCCGGGCGCGTGAAGCCCTTTCCCTCGTGGCGCTTGCAGTTCTGGTGCGGACATGTCAGGGGGTTCTTGGGGCCGCCGTGCTTGTTATGCACTTCGCGCTCGTGTCGTAGGAGACCGCCGGAGTATGTGAATCCAGGTTGACTCTTGCATGACGGGTGTGAGCATTTATAGGGACGATCATGCTTGTCCATGTGCTTTCTAGATAAGGAGTTAGCGACGCCATCTGCCAGGACGTCCAGTTGTTGGGGAAAATGGGCCGGTCTTACTCCCACTCGCATTTTCGGGCGAAGGCCTTGACCTGTTCAGTGCAACCGGGGAATGTGCATACATATTTTCCATCGCGGTTCTTGGTTGGGTTGCGATCGGGTCTGGGAATCGCCTTTTGGCGCGAATGTAAACGTGGACGACCTGGGTCCACATTGGTCGGCGTGGCTAGACTCTCCGGAGGAGAGAGGGGCGCGAGAAGGTTGGGCGAGTTCAGGCTCGCAGAGCTAGGCGAGGCAGGCATCATGACCACGTCCTCGGCTCCACCATATGATAGAAGATCGTGGACGACAGGCACTGGCGAGTAACGGACAGAGTCGTGGTCGTTCTGGTCACCGTCGTTGATGCCCGGCGGATAGGGGTCCGAGGGGAGGATGTCGCGGTTCTTGAACACGACACTCATCTTGAAGGTGTAACCTGGAACCTGAGAATTGAACCAACGGTTATGATTGAATTGCTGGAGGAATCTGAGGCGAACTTGGTCGTTGTAGCGGTACTTCTGGTCGAGAGTGTATCGGCGACACTTGTATTGTAGGTCAACGGAGATACAGATATCGTAAGTAAAGTCAATCCCTTTGGATTTAAGGTTGTCTGTGATGGCCGTGTGGTTTTGAATCACTAAGTATCCACCGGGTGCTAGAGATAAATGTCAGTCATAGCCCGATGATGCTCACGATGGATGAACAAGTGATGCATAAGTTAAAGTTGTAGAGGTAGGAGCTGAGAGAGCTGAACCACAAGAAAGCGCCACAATTCCGCACGCATGGAAAGAACGCGCGCACGGGCCATGCGCTACGTACATACATAATACTACGTGGTAGTACGTAGTAGAAGCGACTAGCCTCGATCTAGCTAGTGCATCCCACCTAGCGTAGATGCTTATTTCGTCGTAGGGCTGTTCAGGGGAATAAGACAAAGAAAACTGTAACCTCAACTTACCTTCATCCTCAGCTGGCCAAACTTCAACAGCGTAAGTCCAGTTGTCATCAGCCAGATATGCTGGATTCGGGCTCGAAAGCAGGCCTTCGGGGGTTGGGGCTTTTTATGTCAACAAGTTAGCTGGACTATTTTAGGCGGAAATGACTGCTACCCGGCACGAGGCGGAGCTGCAAATCATCGGTTAGGCAGGCAGGCTGAAGCATGACTCACCAGGAACTACTCGGTCATTCGCTCCGAAGGCGAGTGCGGGGGTCCCTGGTTGGGTAGAAGGCGACCACTGTTCTTGAGGGTCGAATCCCGCTCTAGGTACTTCGAACTGAGACGGCATTGTCACAGGCGTTGGTGCATCGAATACTACTGGTTCCAGAGATGGTGGTGGAAATTCTGGCAACAACCCCGTTCCTTGGGGAATGTTCTGGTTTGTATTCCAGTTTGGAGCGGCCTGAAAATCGAAGTCTGCTTCATTCAAACTCAGGTCATCGAAAGGTAACGGAGGGTATGACGAATTGTCGTTGTGAGCTTGTTGCTGCCAACTCGATTCCATGTGATCCCAGGCCTGAGTGCCTGCGTCGTACAACTCGCCCAGTGACTGCATCTGGTTCGAATTCATGTCTAACACCGTTGCCTGGCGCTCGAGAGGTGACCCAGACCCACCCCTTAGGATGGCATCCCACATTGATTCGCCGTCGTCCATAACGACCTAGGTGGTTGCTGGCATATGTCAACTATTGTTGCCTTACTTAGAATGGTCAAAATAGAATATTACTGGGTAAACTTACTACCAACGCGAGGGAAGCCTGATACAAAACAGCCTTGTAGATTAGAAGGGCGTGTAGCCTGTGCCAGTTACTGTTATTTCTGCGCAGGGTGATGTTGACAAGCCTACTACGATGGTAAACAAGGCGCGTGTGGTTTCTTAACCTTGCGTGTCCAAGACTCTACCTAGGTACACGGCACAGTTCGGAAAACAAAATACGCTGCTTTCTGGTGTATTAGCAGGTACGATTTGGGCAGGGCAGGGCAGCTACGATGCAAATAATACTGATTTGTTCAGAGCCTGCAGCAATACAATGACTGTATACAAGTGCTCGAAACTGCTGCGTCGAGGATTCCGAGTCCTTAGAACCAGTGTGGGCCACCTTATAACTACCCAACAGTGATCAAAGGGCGATGCCTCGATGGCGAGAACGCACTAAAGACCTCGAGGCCTTTCTCGAGAATCTTCCTTGCCAATATCCTGAGGAGGCCGACCCTCGGTCTCAAAAGTCTCAGGTTAGCTTTCTACACTACCTTTGACGGCCGCCTATTGCATCGCCGCGGACTTTCGAGGTCGTATAGAGCAATCGAGGCTAAGACACCGATATTCTAGAAGACTCTTGTTCGATTCTCAACAGGGGCTTTCATTCTTATTTATTTATAAGCTCCGCCTCAGCTGAGAGCAACGCACCATCTATCGAGAATAATGTTCACGAAGGGCTATACTATCTAGGAAAGGGACGATGCATTTGTTGTTTAAAGAACACTATTCTATGCCATCGATTTTCCTCAGCCAGCTATGTCCAATCTCGATCTCGATACTTATATTCGGCAAGTAATGACCCAAGATATTCTTGGTCACGTGTGTTTATATAAAGCATCGTGAGCCAATCTCGGTAGATTGATTCCAAGTCGTCATTGTCGAGATCTATATTTTAGGTCAAATTCTAACGCTACGGTTAAAATGGCCAAGATTCCGCTATCATATAAAAGGTACGTATGGATTTTATATCTTCCGATTATTGATTGTTTAAAAAGTTGTGTACAACTAGCTAATAGTCCCTTATGTGCTTTCCCTCCAATAAGGGATCACGGCCATCTGAAGCCATATATAACCGCCCAGACGACCTTCGGTAAGATCTCGGTCCAACTGATTCATTCTGGGTATCTGAAAATATCGGGTGTCGTCACTAACGGAAATTTTCCTATAGGGTCCTAATTTGAGCTCCGTGGTCAAATTTTATATATATTGCTATTTTGTGTCATTATATTTCTACGGAGGTAGTAGTTAAGAACTTTTTAGTTGAGGCTTTGAGATCAAGGCCATGGTCCATGGAGCGGTAGGTATTGAGGGGATATCAGACCATGTTAATTGTGAAAGATGGAGTAAACGTCTTGAGGAGCAGAGAATCAATCAAGTAGTTGTCGTTTAAGATATCTATCAAGGTACCCAGGTACCTTTTAATGAAGGTTCATTCATTCGAGATCAACCGATGATTTTCCTCAAGCGCGATGTAGCGCCACAAGACAATAAGCCTAAACCGCACTAAGGCGACAACGACAGGCTGCCCGTGTGACATGGGCCGTCAGCCCTACAGCCTGTACCTAGGCACCAACTAAACACTAATCCTCAGCCCTACTTCATCACTAAGCACCAGCGCTGCTCTTCCTAAATCCTTTCTACAAATATCCTATCTCGCTATCTGAGTCATTGCCTTCAGTTTCACAGTATTCGTACCATGTCGCTTTCTAGTAAGAGTCACGAAACCGAGCATGCCGCGCCACTCATCAACTCGAACTCGGACCTACAGTCTTATTATTACTCCCTTGAGTCACGCCTAGGATATAGGTTACTTCTTGGCGGTACACGGCATTTCGGCTATTGGGAGCATGACACTTATTGGCCCTTGCCTTTTTCGAAAGGGCTTCGTAACATGGAGGACAAGCTGGCAGAAGCCATTGCACTTCCGCCCGGTTCGCAGGTGCTCGATGCTGGCTGCGGCGTTGGCCACGTAGCCCTGCGGTTGGCGAAGACCCACGGATTGCGCATCGAGGCGATAGATGTCGTGCATCATCATGTTACCAAGGCCAAACGGAATGTCGAGCGGTCGGGTTTGCCAAAAGGCACAATCACAGTCCGCAGGATGGATTACCACCACCTAGAGTCTTTCGCCACGGAATCCTTCGACGGCGTCTACACTATGGAGACCTTTGTACATGCTACCGACCCTAAAGCCGTTCTAGCCGGCTTTTATCGCTTGTTACGACCCGGAGGCCGTCTTGTGCAATTTGAATATGACCACAACACGCTTGATAGCGCGCCCGACGATATAGCCGCTTCTATGGTCAAGGTGAACAAATACGCTGCGATGCCTACCAATGCCATATCACATCCTGGAGTTTTTAGGAAGTTGTTGGAAGACGCCGGCTTCCAAGATATCGTCGTCCGCGACTACTCGGATAACATTCGCCCTATGACGCGGATGTTCTTCCTTCTCGCCATCGTCCCGTACCTCTTCATTCGCATATTCGGGCTGGAGCGCTATTTCATTAATACAGTCGCTGGAGTTGAGTCATACCGGGGACGTGGTCACTGGCATTATGTGGCTATTTCGGCCAGGAAGTCTGGTGGCTCGCTTGAACCCTCGAAATCGAAATGAAGACACCATTCGTCTTTGTGACAATTGTAATCTCATTACTGCCTCTGTTAATCCTATTCACTTCCTTCTCTATGTCGATTCTAACAAAGACCGGTAGTCGATGAGGTTCCAAACATGCATTAGGTAATCCAGCTGGAGTAATGCCAACGGAACCACAACCCGATTCCATCCAGTCTTAATGAATCCATTACGACTTTCCTTGTGTACATCTATCTATGTGAATTACCAAGATGATACCTCTTAGAGGTATCTAAGTAAACATTTATGCTTTGTGTAATTCTTCGGGGGGCATTGTCTAATTAGTAGGGAACTACAATAAATGTCGGTCTCTCATAAAGGGCAAAAGCGATAACCTGAAATATGTAGCAAGGGTCTTTTGCGATTCAAACAAAAAGCTATTATGGTTGTATTAAACAATGCGTACCCAAAGTCCCTCCCCTATATCAACCGACATGCTCCTTAGCGTTTATACAAACTGCAAAATACCGTTCACGCACCACATCCCGGAATACGCCACCGATCAGGCATACAGGAGCACATCCATCGACTACAGAGCAGGAAACTCTCTCTTCCCCCTACTTATCAATATGCTAGAAGCCGTCTTTCTCATCCCGCAGTTTCTCTACGAGTTGACTCAAGCCCTGTTAATTTTGGTGGTCTACATATTTTGGGAAGACGTCCTCGAAATTTTCGATGTAGTGGTGTATATATACCTTGGTATAGCCTGTTCATGTGTGCTCTTAATTATACACCCTTTCCTCTTTTTAGTCACCTTCGCCCTCGTCCTCATATGGTTTAGGTCTGGTTAAGACTACACGCATCCACCTTTACGATTTCATGGTCTCATGTCAAGTCCTCCCCTTGTCTAAGGAGTAGCCTTTCTTGAATTATACTCCATGAGCACCATTGGGCAAGGGTAGTTGCTTGAAGAATTTGAAGGATAATCTTGAAATTAGCATAGTATATACAGACCCCGATGGCCAGCTCTTCGCCTTTCATTTGTTCAATTATCAATTGTGTTTTGAGCCTGTCTCCCAAGTCGAGTAGTATTACCATGAGTTTCTAGAGTGTCGAAGAACCTGATCTATTGAAGGTGAACGTAGCGGGGATGAAAGGGAGGTTACAGTATGCGCTGCGGCCCTTTCATCAATTCAGTTTGTGCCTGGTTTTGTCAACCCGGGATCACGGATGTCTCGACAGATGTGGTTTTCTTCCACCGGTTACCTCGTTTCTGTACCATCTCGTCCAAGCAAAGCGAGAGAATGTAAATTGTAACCTATTGAAAGCCCTTCCTGTTTTCCAAACTCATAATGTGCGGTTTGCCATTGCGCGACTAGAATAAAACTCTAGACATTATTACATATATCCTGCCGACCTATATGATATTAAGTGCACAAATACAACTTACCTACCTAGGTAGTCTATCAGCCCCCTTTGCATAGAAGCGTTCAACACTACAAGACTTCATATTGAGAAATGAGATCCTTTGTAAATTTTGACGCGATTGTTCATGAACAAGCCATCCAAGTCCGTTACATATTGATTCAACTGTAGTACCTGTTCTATCTATGTCTATGTCTGTTGGCCTGGTGAATAACACAATGAATAGAATTAGTTGAAGCTGAACAATATTATTGTCGAGGACACAATCGCTACTCTTACAATGAAGACAAAGGTACTCGTTCTCTTTGCTCCCTTGCTAAACAGGGAAATTGTTACATGTACACGCAAACTGTTCCGATAGTAGGTGAGAATAAAGCTTCTGTTCTTGAACTATGCTGTCAACTCAGGGTATAAATACATAGGTTCATTTCCCTAATCGAAGACATTTTTATTCCACAGGAACCCCACGCTCACAGATATTGACCACAACACACTGATATCACTACAGCTTGACACATTAACACAATGTCTACTTCATCAATTTTGGAGAAACTTTTCGTAGGCCTAGATGGCGATGCCACTATGGCAGGATCAAGCCCACCTGGCACTTTCGGCATGCCTGGCCCCGTCTCATGTGGCCCCGGTAATCTCTCGGCATGCGCCACCTCATGCCTAAGCTTTTGCTTGCTGATATTTTGCAACATACTGAAGCTTATGATAATCTTCGCGGCCATCCGCCTCAGATGGTTTCCAGAATACGAGCTTGTAACGAGGCCAACATGGCAGACCCAGTTGATAGAGCTGGTAAAAAATATCTTCTGGACCATGATCGATGTCATCGTGTTTGTGTGTGTTGACTTCCGAGCGTTCGCCGACTCTAAGGTCGAATGTCTCAAGGTAGTTATGGCAAGCTTATTCTACTTCTATCTCTTCTGGTGGGGACCTGACCTGGGTTATGAAGTGAACCGTCGGAACTATATCCGACACGCCATGGCCCAGGCTAACCCAGCGAAGCCTGCAAAGAAGGATGAAAAGAAGGATGGAAAGAAACCTCCTGCCGGTGGCTCCGGTGGCTCCGATGCCCCCGATGCCCCCGCCGCTCCTGCCTCTCGTGTCTCCCGTGCAGACCTTCCGTATCGTGCCTCTGGTTCCGCCCCCGGCCCTGCCGCTCCCGCTCCTGCTCCTCAGGTTGTTCAGGTAGCCCCAGCCACAACCACTGCCCCTGCTCAAACGACAGCTCAGGCTCAGGCAGCTCAGGCCGAGGCCGAGGCCGAGGCTCAGGCTAAGGCGGCTGATGAGGCTCGCGTTGATGCAGCCCTTCGGGCTCTGGCTGCCCACGATGCCCAGGTTCAGGCTGATCGGGCTCGCGCTCGGGCCGTTCGGGCCGCTCAGGCCGCTCAGGCAGCCCAGGCGCCTCAGGTTACCCAGGCGCCTCAAGTTACCCACGCCCCTCAAGTTTCTCAGGTCGCTCGGGCGCCTCAGGCTTTCCCGGCGCCTCAGGCTTTCCCGGCGCCTCAAGTTTCTCAGGCGCCTCAAGTCACTCAGGCTTTCCAGGCGCCTCAGGTCACTCAGGCACCTCAGGCTTTCCGGGCGCCTCAGGTTACCCAGGCGCCTCAAGTTGCTCAAGTACAGCCAACGCAGCCTAGTGGGAAGTTGTTCGGCAACGACTGGAGATACCAATCTCCATCTCAAAGTGTTAGCGGGAACAGACTCGTCTTTGCCCCTGCTCAACCCAGAGACGTTCAGCGTCAACAGCCAACACCGGCCCCGACGCCTCGCGAGCTCTCCCAGTCGTCGTCGTCAGATTCATCGCAACTAGGCACCTTCAACAACGCGTTCAATGTCAACGACCTCATGGGTAGCGCCCCGTTCGCCGGTTCCACCCCGAACTGCGGATGATTGGGTTAGGCGATCGAGTCGGGTGCCCGTTATCAGGGGGCAGGGCTTCAAAACGTAGCTTTTTGGGAGTCGGTTTCTTATGTGTCTACTATTCTAGAAATACGATAGATTTTATTTGTAATTTATTTACTAAATCGGACTGGGGAAATAGCTTTTAGGATTGCAAAATAATATATAATACACGAAGAAAAAGACTTGTAATTTTGGTGGTGAAATCGTAGCCAAGTGAGTTTCTGAAGTTCTATACTGCGCTAAATATATGAGTGTAGTCAAAGATTTGAGTTCATCAAATTGTAGTATCATCATATGCAGGTTCCCGTAAAGAGCTTCTTCCTGCGTGCCGGAGTCTTAACCGACGCCCAAACGGCACAAAGGATGCTTTGTCTCCTGCCTCAGGACTATGCCCCTACCGGGCTAGACCTCCTGACAAGTTAGACCTCTGGCAGTAGTTGGCCTCAAGGTATTTGAGTCAAATGGCATACCTACGTGTTAGGAGGCAGTTATCATTACATGTATTAGTTGGTAATTAGTAAAGGTCCTATTGCATCTGAAAGACTTCCCCAGTCAATTCCTATGGGTTTTTGTTCTCTATTGGACGAAACAGTCTTGCCAAGACTCACTCATACATACGCGTCTCCTATAACCACTTCCTAGGAGTGCTTATCTCTTTGTTATCGTGCCAAGTCGGAGAGAGCCTACGTTGCAACAACATGACCCCCTCATTATCAGTCACCTACTGATCATTGCTATAGCGTACTCACTTATCACTTGAGCGGTCGGCCGAGGTCGGAAACCGTTAATCTCGTAGCCGACGAGATTTCTGTTTACGGAAAGGAAGAAGTGAGGTCGGCCCAGCTCCGGTACGGTATTGTTGCGATGTCCCGAGATGGCGACATCTATCCGCATAGCGGAGACTTCTCCTGGTTGCATAATGTGGCTGGCAATGGACATGCAAGTGCCGCTCAGAACCGTGGAGGGGTATAAGTACAGTATATACTGCATACATTAAATTCCACTGCTACTGTTGGTATATGTTAGGTATTCTGCCGGTCCCTATTGTATATACACGATGTATCAACGATCTATAGCAGCTCTACTACTCGTTGCATCTGCTAACGCAGCAGCCGTAGTACCGCCATTGGGGTACCAGAGACAAACACTATTACCCCAGTTCACCAAGCGTGGTGCCGACTACGAGAATACTACATGTTCGACGTGTACGCTGTATGAGCCAGCAGAACAAGTGGCAGCCCCAAAATCCAACGCCTGGGCGCAAATTTCACCCGAGGATAACCTCGCTGTCTGGAATCTGCTTCACGATCCTGCATCTGGGTTGAATCTCACTGACCCTGATACGGCTGTCATCAACGACAACTATGTATGGTACATTGATACCGTCCATGTCAACAAGTCTGATGTCCTTCCATATCTAGATGGATCTGGCTCTAAGCCTGCTTCATGGGCTAGGGCCATCATATTTGAAGGTGGCAAGCCTGAGCCTGTCTCCCAGGAATACATGATCGGTCCCTTACCTATGTCAGGCGAGACCACTATCCAGAAGCTGGACTATCTATACAATGGAGGGACAGGAGGTTCTATACCTTTCAATGGACGATATTTCGACCAAAAGCGAGTTGACGCTTCTGAGTCTCTGTTGGTATCTATCATGTCCAATATCACCGATATTACCTCCGCGCTGTTGGATGGCGTCTTCTACGGGTATAAAGATCCCAAGTCGACCTTAACTGCGACTACTACCACCCCTACGTCTTTTGATGGGAACCAGGCCTATCAGTTGATTATGTTCAGGCTCCCGGGATCTACTACCTATCTTAGACCATTGGACTTCTTCGTCATGCTCGACACTACCGGCACCGATGCCTCGCTGTACAAGCTCAAGGGTCTGGTTACAAATACACAGTTCTTTCCCACAGTTGCCGACCTCCGTGCTGCCTTTGAAGCCGGTGAGCTAGTCGAGGAGTTCTACCAGCCGTCCGACTACGACTGGGCTCTCGTAAAGTACAACCCTGATATGGGAGTACGGGAACTAGAAGAGAAATTTGCCCCGCAGAACTTGGAAGTCGGTGGCAAGCGCTACAGACTGGATCCGGAACAGAAGTACGTCGAATACATGGGTTGGTCGTTCTACGTGGCGCACACGCGAACCCTCGGCATCATGCTCTACGATATACGGTTCAAGGGCGAACGTATCCTGTATGAGCTATCTATGCAAGAAGCTGCCGCCCAGTACGGTGGCTTCCAGCCGAAATCTGCTGCAACGCTGTACCATGACACGCATTTCTCGTTAGGTGCCGATTTATTCCCGCTCGTCGAAGGCTTCGACTGTCCGTTCGGCTCTACATTCTGGAACGTGACTATCCACAACAAGAACACAACCACGACCAACCCCAATTCAATCTGCATCTTCGAGTCTGATGCTGGTTTCCCCTTGTCCCGGCACCGCGCTGGGGGTGCCTCTAACGACTATGGTTTCTCGAATCTGGGCGTTGTCAAGGCTTCGCTTCTGACGCTGCGGTCTATTGCCACGGTAGGGAACTACGATTACCTCTTCGACTACGCATTCCACGTCGACGGCTCGCTCGAGATCACCGTGCGTGCCTCGGGGTACCTGCAATCCTCGTTCTTCTACCGAGACCAGGGGGCATGGGGGCCACGGATCCAAGAAGCCACACAGGGATCGCTGCATGACCACGTGCTAACCTGGAAAGTCGACTTCGATATCCTGGGCACCGAGAACAACCTGCAGGTGACGGAGCTGAAAACCGTGAACACGACGCAGCCGTGGTGGCCGGAGCTCGGGGCATTCGAGCAGATCCAGCTGGAGAGCTACAACGTGGAGACGGAGCGCGAGCTGCACTGGGCGGACAACGGGCAGCTGATGTACGCGGTGAACCACGCGTCGGCGACCAACAAGTGGGGGGCGCCGCGCGGGTACCGCATCGTGCCGGGCAAGTCCAACATCCGGCTCAGCACGCTGGACTCGCCCTTCTCGCGGCACAACACGGCGCTGTCCAAGGCGCACGTGGCCGTGACGCGGCAGCACGACACCGAGCCCTGGGGCAACAGCGTGCAGAACCTCAACATGCCCTGGAAGCCGCAGCAGGACTTCACCAGGTTCTTCGACGGCGAGAGTGTTGAGGGGGTTGACCTTGTGGTCTGGCTCAACCTGGGCATGCACCACTTCACGCGCGCTGAGGACGTGCCGGTGACACTGTATTCCGAGGCTGTTAGTAGCATCATGTTCGCGCCGCAGAACTTCTTCGACAATGCCCAGGACGGGGATCTTAGGAATAGGAGGTGGTACACTGTTCCGGATGCTACGGATAGTAGCGATGTGACGGCGTTGGTTAGCGAGGCGTACGGCATCGAGTTACCGCAGTGCAAGGTCGCGCTGCAAGAACCCATCGTGGCGCAAATTGTCTGATCGCGACCGTTTGACAGCTTTCGGGGGTACATTGGCTGTAGTCCGGAGCGAGATGTTGTCTCCTCGTTCGTTAAATCATCGGGATATATGAAGATGAATTGATGATGCCCTGGTAACCATGATATGTCTATATGCTAGTAGATACGTAATGAGAATAAATGTTTGTCCCGACTCCTTTCCTTTTTCGCTTGTCCCGCTTTTACCCCCTTTCTATCCTACCGCCACTCACTCCGAGTTGATACGGGGGTGTGATCGGTAGGTATGATTTGATACGAGAATCCTCGAAACCTGCTACCGTGAGTCCGAAAGTGTGTGAAGCTAAGGGGTTAAGGAGACAAAGGATGCTCTTTGTATGCGTACCTCCGAGGTCCTTCCCAGATAGGTTGCAAGCTTCTTGCAGAACAACCTCGTTGTTTACCCCTTTATTTGGTCAGCGTGGTGACAAGACCAGTAGCTTTCTCACGCCTGCTTCAGCTTAGGCAGCTCGGTCATAAGAGCAAGTTCCAGCGTGACGCCCGCCTGAAAAGCCGTAGCGAAGAAGGACGCGAAGGCACTCCACATAGTCGGTACGAATATGTACAATGGTACCGCCGCGCAAGCGCACGCAACACCGCCAGCCGTGAGAAACAGCGCGCGTCTCCAAGCATTGGGATTGTCTTGCGATCTCTTATGGACGGTCCAGACGGCTGTGTAGAGACCTAGGATCTGCATAGCCGCGCCCGACATGAGCTGATAGAAGTCCGGATCGTCGGTGGATCCGGGGTCGCCCGTCGATTTGGACCAGGCGAAGCCCATGGGGATTAACGACAATATAGTAGCTACCGAATTGATGGACATAAGCGCCGCCGCCTGGGAACTGAGCTGGAATACCCGGTGCTCTGATGCTATAGGATATGCTTCCTCGTACTTGCGGAGCGTCTGTATTTTATCGAGGATACCGTCGCATATGTCGCCGTACCCCAGTGTTCTAAGCTCCTTTTTGATGAGGCAGAAACCACTCTCTACCGCAACCCGGCAGTTCTTCAGCTCAACGGCTCGCTTCTTGCCGTTGTCCAGGTGCTTCTGTGTCTGATGTTTGGGGTGCTGCCTCAGGTACGCCATGTTTTCAGCAGCTTGCTCCCATATCTTGATATATGTCGTCTTGCACAAGCTTTGAATGAGCTGTTCGATAGCAGATCGATCTATCTGCGGTTGTTCTTTAACCGCATCATCTAAAATGCGGAGATCGTTGTCGTCAAATTTCGGAAACATCTGGCCGGAGAAATACGACTTCCTCGAGCCCCGCCACGCCCACCATCGTAAGTATTCCTTGACGATAGATAAATATTGCTTGTTCGCGGCATGGATGCTTTTAGCGATCGATATAAGTTTCGAGTGACAATCGTCGGTGATGGATTGGTTGGATTGGTGGCCCAGGTAGTTGTCTGCCCAAGATAGAAGTATGTTAGGTACCTGTTACCCCTTATTTGGTTATTATGCCCCCAATCGAGAGACGTTGACTTACTCTGCCACCCCTGAGACCATTTAGTGGATAGCTTGCGTTTCGTTTTTGTACCCATTGACAGATGATCTCGTGGTTTAGCTTGAAAGGCCCCTGTCGATACGAGGACTAATACGTTAGATTTAAGTGATAATTCGCAGATTGTGGCTGTGATCTGCAGGTCGCGTCTTATGGTCGCGCCTCCGTGTGTCTCACCGTCGCGAATATGACTGGCAGTCTTACCTGTCAATTGGACCGCAAGCATGTTGCACTGCACGTCAAGGTAGGTTTTGATTTGTTCGCCATCTTCCTTGCTTATTGGTGAGCGTGAGCATATCGAGGACATGTTTTAACCAATATGAGTCTCCCAGTCCAGCCTCACCATACATCACACCCGTGGTATATTATATATTCATAATATACATAATATATACGCACGTATATGATAATGAATTCAGCGAGACATAATTTTGGAATGGTGGATGGATTTGATCGGGTACGCACAATAGGGGTCCGACACCAAAAACAAACAAATCAAGTGCTAGCAGTGGATGCGAGTCACGCTGCACTTGATCCGGATTCCCTGGGATGTATGTTGGAGTGATATATAATCAACGCATCGCACACGTCCGTCCGAGGTAGCCACGTTCAATTCGAGCGTTTCTTGTTGAATGTCATTGAGACCCATATCTACCTCAAGGCTTCGGCTTCGGCTTCGGCTTCGTCCCATTAGATACTCCAATGCAGTCCCTTGATTCATTATTCCGACGTGGCTCGCGTCAAGGCCTATGTCGACAGCAAAGAATAGATTTCCCGACAATTTGATCCCCTTCGGTCTCCAAAAAATGACCATGAATCTTGTCGGCCCTGGCTTGCCCAGTGGGAGTTCGAGACAGCTTCGAGAGCCAGTCATTCTTGAAATCCAGGGAGGGTAGAATGATGCCACCTCGTATCCTGCTGACAGCACTTCATCGATGTACAGGTTCGTCGTCGTATAACCTTCTCTCGATTTGAGCCGGAGGAGTGGCGGTTTGGTAGTGGGACTTGCCCGTATATATATCGGTGCTAGTAATTCCCATGAAGGAGACCTCCAACTCCTCCAATTCCTCCACCTCTTCCAACTATTAACGTTGAGATGGGGGAACAGCTTGGATTCGTGTATGAGGAACGGTACGCTGCCTGGTGCCCGACTGAAATGGGTCGTGATCCCTCCTTCATTACGGACTAGGGGTATTACTAGATGACTCCTAGACATGTTAATGTCGAGATGGCATCTTAGAATAGCGATAAATACTTCATTCCTTGAGTCGATAGAGTGAGTAAATCTTGCCATCTGCATGCCAATGCTTGTCATGGCGGAGTGAGAAGTTGTTTGCAGTATACCCGGGACTGCTTCTTCACTCTTGAGTTCTTGGAAACTATGACAGTTTTTGAAATAAAAAGGTGATTCGGCGAGTACGCTTTCAGCATAGATCGTAGATTTTTCTTTAGAGAAAAGTCGATATCCCCAGGCTAGCAGGCTATCATCGTCTCGTGATTTGATGACCTCCTCCTGGAGACGTAGAAACGCCTTGTTCCCTTCACCGTAGAGTAAGGACATATTGACTTCGAGGAGTCCGAGGAGACTGTAAGCTCGGTCTTCAACCCGTGTCGTCTCCCTGTCTGCAGCCCATGCTAATCTAGCAGCTGCACAGAATTGCGAGAAATCTCCAGTACTCAGAACGTTCCTCGGAATCCCTGTTATGTCATAGAGAAGACCGAGTAAGCTGGGCCGCTTGAGATCATGATCGAAATTGCTAAACCAACTTGGATCTTGACCAAGTGGTCGGTTGAGCCGGCCAGTCGGGGCCTCATTCCAGGACTTATCAAAGAATGCCAAACTCGTGGGCGCAAGTAACTCCTGGAGCGTCCAGCCTCTTGAAAACCAGCGACTCCGTCGAAACTCTGATGATTCCTTGAATGGGTCGTCCTCTGTCGACACGTCGGATAGATACACATAACAAACTGCCGATTTCTTGTACCATTGGAACATCGAGTTGATACCCTCGGTGAGTTCAGCGCTGCTCGACTTATTGATACAGCAAGTGTCTATCCACACGTATTGTAACCCATCCTTAGCAGCTTGCCGGCAGCACCCTTCAATTTTCGAGTATCCTTTGGGGTGCCTGTAATCTTGACTCGAAAGATCCTGGAAAGTTACCTCATCTTTTCCCCAAGTATGTGACTGTAGTATCTCATGTTAATGATAGGTCATTATGCTTTGTGAAGTTGATGCCTTCCCACTAGACTAAGCGAAGCAGCCAGAAAAGATTTGGAATAAAGGTAACAAAAGATGCTGGGATATACGCACTAAAATGGCATATGACGGAGCTTTTCCCGGCACATATTCCGTCAATTTCCTCGTGTAGACGTGGAGAAGCCACATTGACGGGCGTTCAGGGGTTGCTTAACTAGGCCAGGTTAGCCGTAGGTAGACGCGAGGGAAACGAAGGCTACTTCGAGGACTGCTGTCACACTACGAGAGCCCAAGTCTACCACCACACGTCTTGTACCATGTTACGAAGAAAGATGCAATATGAATACATGCCTTGATGCAGTACAGATGGCTACCACTAGTTTCGCGAATGCTAGCCGCAAGATAGATTACCGTTGGGGCAAAGAGCCATGGGCAGATTGACAAGACTGTCTCTGGCACAGTGTGCCAGAAGTCAACCCGAATGTTTTGGTGTTAGGTGCAAGGTGACAGTTGATAATGGATTGAAGATCGATGTTCGGAACCCCAAGGCACAACTTAGGGATGGATTAATCGAGAGTAAAGCAGCATTGGCTAGGTAGGTACATTCAGGATAGTTGTGGAGGTGATAACCACGATTCTAATTATAACATGCGAGGCGATAGGTTGATGCTACCTGATAAACCCGGAGAGCAGGGGGGTTTATCGTTGCTTTTTGTAAATACCTGGGGTAGGTATCCAGGGTGATGAATTACATAATCCATTCAGCCACAGTGCCTCAGAATGGGGGTATTTACATGAATTATTTTGCTGAAGAGCTTTCTTGGTATCATCCGCTCAAACATTGAAAATATGTTGATTCCAAGTAGACACGCGGTCTCATCACCCCTAGTATTTTGGGAAATGAGAATGTGATCGTTTTCCTACCAAATATATCTGAGCATGGTCAACTACTATCCATTGGCAGCTCAAAGAAATTTCGTAAATCGAGATCCTCAAATACGAGGATAGTACGGCTCTATACTGAGGGCAGCGTGAAAAAGATATGTCTAGCGATTAGAGAGGGATACGGTCGTTCATCACTAGTACCTAGTCAGAAGTCTACGCCAGTCGATGTTTCTAATTAAATACATATATAACAGATGTAAGAGACTTTGCGGACTACTAAAGGGGACTTATAATAGTATCATGAAATAGTTCTGTGCGGAGAGATAAGAGGGTTAGCTAGCTAGGTACTTTGCATTACGAAGTAGTAATAAACCTGGTTGTACGTGTCTATAAACTGCAGTACTATCTGATGTTTCTATGATTACCTTGGGTATGCCGGTTTTATTCTTACAAAAAAGGCAGAACAATAGCTTTATATTTCTTTGACATTTATTCTCCCGCGGCTTTCTGTCTGCATAATGCGATTGAGTTACTCTTTGTCTAGGAGTGCTTTCAATAGAACGAGCCAAAGGTGTTATTGTGTCAAAGAACACCTTCAGGGACAATAGCCATTGTGGCCCGCGATAATCTATAAATCACAGTCAAAGTTGTAGAGTTTCCTGATGTTTACCAGAGCTATTATTATTGGACTTTGCGAGCAGAGGATCGAAGCAACTATATAAACTCACCTACCCTTAATCTTCCATCCTCAGCATCGCAACCCATCCAGCCTGAATCCATCATGTCCGTCCTAGCCGAGGTTGACGCCCTTCACACCGAGATATCGCAAATCATTAGTCCACATGGCCGAACACCCTCGCGCGCCGAATACGCCACCGCCCTGGAGCTAGCAGACGCGGCCATAGATCTCGCGGTGAGCGCCAAATTAAGCAGTGAAGTAATGGAAAGGTGCAATAACTTTCGGCATTTCTGCTATCAACCTCTTCTCCGTTGCTATTCCAAGACGGAGGACCATGAGCGCCACGTCTACCAGAAGCACTCATCCAGGAATTCCATGAGGCAGAAGCGCAACGGCAGGGTATACGACCTCGATAAAGGTGAGCACCTTGTAGAAGCCCTGCGAGCCGTTCACATCGGGCAGGTTTTAGATCGTGAAGGATCTGCCGAGGCGCGGGCCGAACATCGCAAGATTCGCTGGGTCGACGAGGTGGGGAATATGCCTATCCAGACCTCCCATTTCTGACATCTGCCTCCCTATTTAAAGATTTAACATCTATACCAATTATTATATTTCTTTATATCGGACCGCTTTAGCAAGCTAGGTGTTTATTGCTTGGTAATGGTAGGTCTCTAGTATGTTGTTCAAGGTGAGTTCTTGTCTACCTAGGTAGGTAATCTATCTCTGGAGTCTCGAGGAGGTAGGGCAATCCAACTACTATATATTTCAGACCAGCTTTGTAAAGTTTACTATAACTGTTATTATATATCGTCTCAAGTTACAGTATAAGATGGGATCTGTAGTATAGGACTAATAGGGATTTTGCATGGGCAATTTTAATCAATAAAGAAGCCCTTGTCAAGTCTTAGCCCCTTTTCATTTACTTGGAGGTTTTACATGTACATGTGCATGTACCTAATGTGCATTTCGCTCCCTGTACCTATTCCCAACCACACTATTCGCATTCGGGCTATACAGACTTACCCACGCTCAGTAATTGAAATATTCCGATTGTCGATGCTGGTGCATATACGCGAAACATCTACATGAAAGCCAGATGATTATTTGGCAAGGTCGCCAATTATCTAATACGTAATCCGTAGTACTTCATCGATTGCAGCGAGCTGGACAAAGAGTGGCGTGCCGGTATCCGGCTAAGATTAACAAAGCAAACGTGCCTCTCTTGGCATAATATGTTGACGTCTTACCGCTTTGGCGCGAGCTTAACGATCAAATCAGGGGGATCGGATTCAGCCAAGAGTCTAGGACTAACGGCCTTGGCAAATCTCTTCCCTCATGTCCATCAGGATCTACGCCAGATGCTTGGGAAGGTTAAAATAAACTTGAGTAGCCCGCGCCTTTGGATTGGGCTCGGTCTCTCGCTTGCCACTTTAGACTGCTGCTTGGGAGTGCTTGTGCCTGAGCGTTAGGTGAAGCTATGGCGTGGGTTAATCTGGAGAAAGGCTTAGAGCCGTCGTCGTGGACTACTCGCCTAGCGTTTCTGCGCACCAAGAAAGCGATTGCAGCTTTCGTCGCGTTGGGTTGTGTTCTAGTCGGCGTGATTGTGGTCATTGGTGAGTTTTCCAAAGTCATCCCCAGCGAAGGAATTATAGTTGAGCTGTGTACTGACATCCAGCGTAATCGCTTTAGCTCTTGCGGCCAAAGGCACTATTCATGTGGGTGGTTCGTCTGAAGGATCAAAATCTGAAGAGCAGATCGCTGGTATTTCATCGTCGTCTGTCCTGGAAGTGACAAGCAGCCAAGCGACAGTAATTGGTATCTTTGCTTCAGTCACATCAACAGCATCGACAATTTCATCAACAGCGATTTCATCAACATCAACGCCAGTATCCACTTTGACATCTTCTACGTTGGTGTCTACTACGGCCACATCTACATCTAAATCTGCATCCACATCCACATCTACATCTTCAGCTCTATCTTCATCTTCATCGTCAGAGTCCACCAAGTCAACCGCTACGCCATCTGCCACGTCATCGATCACGATATCTTCTACGAGCGACATTCCTCTGAGGATCATGGCTCTTGGCGCCTCCATTGTCAAGGGCGAGACTTCTCCGGGTTATCTGGGCTTCCGCAAGCCAATGCGTGACGAGCTTGTGGGATTAGGATTCACCGTGAACATGGTCGGCTCGGTCCGGCTAGGCGATTTCGTAGACAACGACGTCGAGGCATATGGAGGCAAGAAGATTACGGAGATGCAGCAGTACGCCAAGAAGGCCGTGCCTCAAACGCTTCCCAATGTGTTCGTCATCAACCTAGGCACCAACAACCTTCTGCAGAACATAGATATCGACAAAGTTGGCCAGCAGATGGAGGTCTTGATCGACTATCTCCTGACGGCTTCGAAGCAGTCGACGGTCATTCTAAGCACTATGCTAACCAACAAAGTCGGCGACGGCAGTCTCGAACCTGAGGTCTTGGATATGAATCAGCAGTATCGGGATATCATGAAGAGTTTTGAAGCGAGTGGAAAATCGGTTGTCTTAGCTGAGATGCATCCCAGCGAAGGCGTCCCTGGAGTTCCTACGGCCGACGAGATCGGGCCGGATGGTTCACATCCTACGGTCGCGGGATACGAGAAGATGGGACATATCTTCGTCCAAGCGATCCAGAAAGCCGTTGATCAGGGACTCCTTCACGAACCCGTCGACAATGGTACCCCAGCCGACGGAGAGGCCGAGAGGGGATGATCCACTGATTGTTGAGAAATGACAACACCAATAATTACCATTCCTGCAGAGAAATCGTCAATTCTATATCGCTTCTGACGCCGTCCCGTAGGTAGTTGGTTTTGCTTCGCTACAGCTATTGGAGTAGTTCCAAACGCAAGCAACACTATAATTACAATATATGGAGTCGGCCCTGAACGATACTCCGGAGAAAGCATACGATGGCGGGGTTTCTATAGGGCGCCCGCGACTTCATGTCCATTCATAGACACCATTACTCCTCAGTCACCGTGCAGGAAGGGGCGGAGAATGATGGCAAGAAACAAGACTCTGTACTGCGTCGGTGTTTAGGTCGGAGGTATAAGGTCGATTTCAGGGGCAATGGCTAATTTAGCGGCGGTGCCTCTGCTTCTGCGAGGTCATTCTTCGGTATGAGCTCTGGGATGTATAATAGCCTCTAATGCAGTAGCTTGAGCGCACATGGACATGCTCAACACGGGGGTTTGTCGCTATTAAGTCAAATGCGTACTTATACGTAAATATTAGGAGGTGGGCGGCTTTAATACCAAGGGCGCATACATGCTGAAGCCTTGATGACCATTATGCGCGTGATGGTCAGCGGTAACACCTTGATAAGACCGTTGACTCTAGTTGGCCTGGAGCGCGAAAATCAGAGCTCAGGTTGTGTGACCAAGACACCTGACCATTCAGATCAACATTAGCAGCGGTAACCGAGAGATACAATACATACCTCCTACACATCGGGTCCGTCTTGGAGATAATTCTCGAGTGTATTGCGCCTAGAGAAAGACGGCGTGGACTGCAGGCCGACCCCGCATCGCCTGATAGCAAAACTCCGGGGCTAGATGTGTATATTAGCTCAGCGTAAAGAGTATTTCAACTATGCCGAATTCGCTATCTCCCTTAACAGCACACGATCTCATTGCTAATTTGTGGCTAGACTGATAAAACTATCAGGATACTTACATAGCTACGAGTATTGCGCGAATAGCCATCATGACATCTAAACAAGGGGCAATTCCGGTGGTGGATTTCAGCGCATGGTCGAAAGGCTCAATCCAAGATAAGAAACGTATTGCCCAGGAGTTGACGAATGCATGCCAACGGGTTGGCTTCGTGTATATCATCAACCATGGTGTACCCGGAGACTTACTTGAGGAAGCATTCGGCTGGTCCAAGAAGCTCTTCGATCTGCCTCAGGAGAAGAAGATGCTAGCTCCACATCCTCCGGGTGAGTATTGCGTTAGAAGCCTCGATGAGCGAATGGGGTAACAAGTCATGCAGGACCGACCGTCCATCGCGGATACTCGTGGCCCGGTCTTGAGAAAGTGTCACAGGATATCATCAAAGGTGGTGATGAGGCGAAGGAGGCTGAGAACCGAAAGGTTGCGGATGTCAAGGTTGGTCTCCTTATTCCACAACTCCTCTCGAAGGATACCTAATTTTGAAAAGGAGAGCTATGAAATCGGTAGCGAGGAGTCCAAATTGCAGCCCAACGTCTGGTTGCCTAATGATGTCCTTCCTGGCTTTCGCGAATTCATGATGCAGTTTTATTGGAAGTGTTTCGGAGCGGCAAAGGAGTTGTTGCGAGCTCTGGCAATCGGTGTTGGCCTGGACGACGAAGACTTCTTCCTGCGGTTCCACAGCGGCGAGAATAACCAACTTCGACTACTCCATTATCCACCAGTTGAAGCAGAAAAACTGTCGGGCAATGAGGTTGCTCGCATGCCCGCTCATTCGGACTGGGGCACGATCACGATGCTGTTCCAAGATGACTGTGGTGGTTTGCAGGTCGAGCATCCAAACGAGCCAGGCCACTTCGTTGATGCTACACCCATGAAGAACGCGATGGTTATGAACGTGGGCGACCTACTGATGAGGTGGAGCAATGGTACGCTCATAATACCCCTTTTTGGAATTCCATATTGGAGACTGACTAGGACTTCAAGATTTCATGAAGTCGACTCTCCATCGTGTCACCCTTCCACCGGTTCAAGATGAGCTGCAGACAGACGGGAGGCTCATGACCAGGCCGAGATACTCGATTCCATACTTCGTTTCACCGGACCCGACGGCTGTGATCGAGTGCTTGTCGGTTTGCACTGACGAGAAGCACCCTGTCAAGTACGAACCGGTTGTGCAGGAAGATTATAGGCGAATTAGATCAAGAGGGCAGTATGAAGAGACTCCGGTGCTTCCAATAACTGTTTCATAGTCGTGTATTTTCGTTTGGGTGTTCATGAGTGTGCAATACTCAAGTTGTGTTGTTGTTTGAGTTAGAGTAACTGCGTTAGTCCGACGAGGAAAATGGATGGAATAGATATGTATACCTAGCCGTTCTTTAGTACCCAAGCATGAGGGAGCGTCTTCGCTAACTTCTATGATATTCGACTACATGTCGCACTTGTAAGTTGTTGCGTTCTAAGAATGAGATGTACAATTGCAGATATTCGACGCTAAGTCCACTAGCCTCAGCTTTAGGGATGTACCCATGTACCTAGGTACACTTTAAATTCCCCAGTGTTTCTCTAACCCAATCAGGTCAGCCCCCAACTTGACCAGCCAACCACATTTCCCCAGACAGCTGAGAACCCCTCATTAAGCGCTGACTTCTGGCGTAGCGCCTTGCCATGCTCGCCGCGCCATCTTGTGAAATCAATTGGGTTGGTGCAACTATCCAACTTCATTGATGATTGGACAACATCGTCGACCCCGACGAGCTGGTTGAGCTGTAATTAGCACACAGCCTATCTGCGGGATCTCCCTTCCGCACGCATAGGTGTACATATACCTCGATGCAACGAGATGGCGGCCCAAGAAGCGACCATCTTTCGAGCTCGTCGCAAAGTCGGCTTCCACCATTGCTCTCCTCCTTCTCCTCCATGATCTTAAGACTACCATATCTAAACATTTTTCTTAAATCATCGTGTTAAAATAAATATCTTCAAAGCTATCTAGCCCATTTATGTGATATATAAGGTCAATTGATGTAAGTGGGTGGCCGGAGATGCGGGGCTGTTTTCTAGCTTGACGATCCATCAACAACACCAACCTCACCATCTCGGTTTTATATACCGAGACTAATATTAACAATCCCGTCATTAGCACTCGAGTCAAGTCGAATACTATCTGTGTTGATAAACCAAGAATTACTAGCCGACAATGTCTGGTCAATACTATCCGCGTACGTGATCATCTTGCTGACTTACACCACCATATTCAGATTTTGGAACTAATGGATACATAGCGCCTCCCGGTTCGGCTGGACCACCAGGTATGCTCTTATACTCGACTGATATAACACAAGCGAGAACCAGTATATTGACAGAAGCTGCTTCAGCACCCCAGAAGAGCTATCCACCGCCTCCTACCTCACCTCCCGCGAACCAGACCAAGTTCTACCCGCCGCCGCCAGGCACGCCCAGCTACCCTCCACCTCAGACTCAAAGCTATCCTACACCTCCGCAACAGTCCTACCCAGCACCTCCACAGCAGGGCTATCCTGCGCCACCACAACAAAGCGTATCTCCGCCGCCGAAGGTCGCATCGCCTGTGTATCAACCTCCGCCTCCCCAGCCAGCGCAACACATCAATCTACCCATTCGAAATGACGGCGCCCTCACACCCCCGGGTGGAGCTGCGCCAGCGTATGATAAAGTGGTCCCTAACCCTCCTGACGGTTTTCCGAACGAGAAGGCACAGAGCATTCTAGGGACAGGGCCCTCTCACACTCGGAGCACATCGACCCCCGGGGCTGCGCAATTCCAAGGCGCTGGTACGACGGTGGACGATGTGGGGACTTTCAACGGCGGGTCGTACCGTATCAGCCACCGGGACTGTAACACCATCATCACTATCCAGTTAGCAATGGGATGTCCGATTAATGCGAAGCCGGGAGTCTTGATCGCTATGACCCCCACCATTACCTTGAAGGGCGAATACAAATTTAGCATGAAGAAGCTTATGGCTAGCGGTGGTGAGCTTGGTCACTCGACCTTCATTGGCCCCGGAGAGCTGCTCCTCGCACCTAGCATGCTTGGCGACATGACCACCATTCGCCTAACTGGTGATGAGTCCTGGAGCGTTGGCAAGGACGCCTACGTCGCCAATACCCAGGGCGTCATCCGCGATTACAAGCGACAGGGGCTGGGCAAGGCCATGTTCAGCGGCGAAGGGTTATGGGTCCACAAAATCAGCGGTGTCGGTTTGCTGTGGATTACCAGCTTCGGCGCCATCATCCGCAAGGACATTGCCGACGGCGAGAAGTACATTGTTGATAATGGACATCTAGTTGCCTGGAACGTTAAGTACGTCATGGAGCGCGTAGCCAGCGGTGGTATCATGGGCGGGCTGGCCGCTGCTGAGGGCCTTGTCTGCAAGTTCACGGGACCCGGCACTGTGTTCCTCCAAACGCGAAACCCGGTGAGTCAAGGCCCATTTTTACTATGTCCCCTTTGTCATACTATGGACAATCTTCGTGGAACTGGCTAGCTAATATGCT
Source organism: Hypoxylon crocopeplum (assembly GCA_022578875.1). Lineage (NCBI taxonomy): Eukaryota > Fungi > Ascomycota > Sordariomycetes > Xylariales > Hypoxylaceae > Hypoxylon > Hypoxylon crocopeplum. The sequence continues at coordinate 226,780 of MU399589.1, read as the reverse complement.
ATACAGAGATCATTTGGTGCCTATATGACGGGCAATGCTGCACCGCCGTAGAGTATAGATGCTTTGAGATTATAACATCGTGGCTGGATGATGATGTTGGTACGGTGAGACTTGGAAGTATGAGATCACACTGGTTATATCCGCAGAATATCAGTGTCCGTCCGAGAATTCGTGTATTGGATATGCTCTTTTTATATCTCCTGGGCAAGTAAAATATTTTCATGATAATGAGACGGAATTCCTCCAGCCTTGGGGCATTAACCATAGCCCTAGTCTCCACAGCTTTTTCCCAGTGAAAAGTACAGCTACTAGCTCTACGCTGCATGACAGGCAGAGCAGATCAGCTTGCGAACCTGTATAGGATTGACGGACCCCTGTACTGTTGGGGTTTGGATGTATCAAATGTTACTTGTATGACTAACTCATCATGGTCTACCCTAGCTTTTCTATGAGCACCTGGGATGATTCCTAGGTGCTAAGGTTTGGGTTTGTCGTTTTTACAACAAACTACCGCTCGATTTCGATGAGTGTATACATCCTCCCTACCACAATATCATGACTGCCGCGCTTTGGTGTCACTTGCTAATATATGCCAACATGTATCTACCAGGCTGACAAATAACTGCATAGGTATGTAACCCACCTTGCCATTCTACATGTGGTCTACAATTTGTGATCTTACAAGTGCGAAATAATAGGTGAGCTTATACGTGCCACCTAAGCAATATCGTCGAGCTCTCGGAGCTCCCTTCGCATTGCAATAGATTTGTCGACTCCCACTCTACGCCGCAAGCCATTCTTTGCGAGACTCGATAATATTGATCTTACCGGGAGTCTCGTCTATGTTTCTCCAGCTTGAGAATCCCCACCTGTCGTCTATGGGTCCTTCGACATATTGTCTCTTCATGTTGTTCTAGACGACCCACATCAGGGACAACAGCTTACAACCGTTCCGCTGACCGAGAAAGAGCTTCCGACGGACTGATATTGATCGAATATTCGAATAAACTACTAGGTACGTATATCGTTAAACGAACAGGCAATGGCACCCTCCATGACACTCTAGAATATGAGGAAGGTGCTTACGTGAACCGTTATCCCTCATGTAGGTCCCTCAGTCAACCCTTGTCCCAGACCTTTCCACAAGCCTCGCAACAGCTTAGCCAGCTACATCAGATACCATGTTATTGATAATAACTGTTACTAGGAGGTAGGTTGGACTGCGTTCAATACTTTTTACGACCAGCAATACCATACCATACATCTTACAAGGGGTCACCAATAAGCCCTAGTCCAACGACGCGAGAGGGTCGGTCACATATAACCACCAAGAACTATCTCCTCGCCATTTCCGAGCCCAACTTGTTGAAACATGCAACATCTAGATCTGAGGAAGTTATTCATGCCTTTGACCTGGCTAGACTCTAACCTAGTGGGATCTCAATTTCCTCTAACAATGACATCTCCACGTCCTCATACCTCAAAGCGTGATATAATATTCTTGATATGAATCTACCCAGTCTTCCTCACGAGGAAAATTCTAGTCACATTATACGAGCTATCGTAGCTTATTTGAAATGCACAGTCAAGCGAACTTTGATTCACCAGAGGTTATTCGTCTTCCTAATACTGGACGACGTGGCGAAGGAAGTGACCATAGCCCTACAGCGGCAAATAAGCAACTAGGGGTGATAAAGATGGCCCCAGGACCTCCTGTCCACAAACATATCATCCTCGAATACGACAGCTTATCAGGTTTCAAGACTACCCAAGGTACTACTATAATGGACGAACCCCCTTAACTGGCTGAATACTATAGCCCTACCGAGTAGATTATGAGACCCGGAGGTCACTAGGTACCTAGTCAAGGGAAGGGAACATGAGCAGTAAGAGGATGGAGCAATCCGTCTAGAAGAAAATGACGGTAGGTCCCTACTGCCTGAGCTGATTGTTCAGGACTAGGAAAGGCTCGAGGAAACCTCGCCCTAGCGTCCTACATCGTGCAAAGGAGGAGCGATGAAAGTCTATTCCGAGGAATGCAGTGCGGCTTCCACTACATTGTTCAATGTCGGCAACAGCGACTATAACGGGCCACGACGACCACCCGTCGCGACTTCCATGACTGCAGATACATGGAATGGTAACCACTAGTAGCATCACATGATACAGGAAGCGTCGATGGAGAGCAGCTTCTCTTCTCGGTCGTTGGAAGGAGCCTCCTTACATCATCACCCTTCCAAACCCGCACGACAAGGCTCGATATTCATGAACCTCGTCGACTTATTGTTCAATTCATCGAGGAAAAGCGTCGGAATACAGCGTTCATGTGATTACAGTGTGGGAATTTTTGGATTGTTGCCCCTTTTGGATTTCCTTTCCTCTTTGGTCAAGTACCTTAGTACATGTACAAAGTCATCCCCGTCAACCACCAGAGGTTTAGGACAGCGCCATACGAGATTTCTGTTACTCCCTACTTTTATTCCGCTTGTTTACTCTACCTCGAAGTGTTAGGACTCGAGAATATTACTGGTCACACCTTTCCAGCACAACATAATTTGCACACCCTCGACCCACCATCTCGGAGTCTTCTTCAACTTCTACGCTTTTCTCTCGAGCGTTTCTTCGTCTAACCACCAACGACGGTCCACAGCGACCTCTAGGACCAACGAATTCCAATTCATATTGCCAATATAGCAAGCATTGTTTGCGTCCGAGGGTACGTACCACCTTCATGGTCTATGTACATCTGTTCCGCACTTCTGAGACTTTTTCCCTCCCACCCAAATAGCTCAACGAGCTTCACCTAACTTGTACCTTACTAAACACTGTGTGGAATAATCACCCGGCTTAAGTACACATCGTCGACTACCTAACTTTCCATCTGCTCAACACTTTCACTCTTGATTTTCTTCCCGCATCCTCCTCCTCTGTTCTTCCACAACGCACCCACCCCCAAATACCTTTTCTACTGCAACATTAATCCCAACCATCTACTACAGTTCCCCCTTGTGCACTTCACCTTGCACTCAGCCTTCTACGAGACTACCACTACTGGCAGAGGTGCATGCTTACGCAACTGATTTCCCACGCTCGGTTTCATCAAGGTAAGTTTTCCACACAGTACACTTTATCAACCTATCTACCCTATTCCCTTCCTCCATCCCCACTACCACCTCTTCCTTCTCTCTCTACCGCACTACTCAGTATATTTCTTTTCCTCCCCCCTTTTAAAAGGACAGAAATAATTTACTAACTGAGCACCGAAAGGAGGCACTACGGGTCTCTATTGGCTTGGGACCTTTTCGCATTAGCACGACCATCCTGCCTTCTCATAGATCCACACGACTTGCTGTAAGACTTCCATTCCATATTTATGTCATATAGTCTTACTCAACGTTGAATATAGCAGTGTTGGACCTTACCGGTCCTATCGGGAGATCTGATCTCCCTCAACGTACCACGATGCGCGCCGCACTCAAGGTTTCCAAGGCTAGAGCGGGCGGGCTAACCATCGACACCCGTCGTCGTACTGATGATCCGGCGGCAAAGATGCAGGGTGATGACATCTTTGCTCATACATCTTCGGCTCCGGCTCACAAAGAGCGATTCGATATCAATGAGCTGCGTTCTGGCCCGAAGGTGAGCGAAGCCCTTCTCAGCACTGATTGGCGAAACAACCGCCCCAACGGCTTCGGTGGCGCACCTCTTGAGCCCCCGGCAACTGCAGGCCTTGAGCCGACCGAGTTCCAGGTGAATATGAAGAAGAGGAACATCAAAGGACTCAGCGTCAACACGTCTCTCGCAAATCAGGGTGGTGCTCGCCACTACAAGGAATCGCCCGTCGATCCCGATCTGATTCATTCGGCACCCATAACCAAGAAGGATTATGAAGATACGGAAGAAGAGTCAGGTTTAAGCTATGAGGAGGAGATCCGTGACTCTAGTGACAACACCAAGGCCCTTGTTCCGACCTCGGCTACGGATAAGCGCATGGTCCTTCTGGATACGTACACTCCAACTACCCGCGCAGGCTTCGAGCAGGTCATGGATTGGCGCAACCTTCGACTACAACACACTCCAACTGGCGATCAGTGGAGCTGTGGTGATATTCCATTGAAGGCAATTCCACAATCTTCTCTACCCGACGAGGATGCTCACGACACCTTCCCTATCGCTTCTGTCAAGGCGATCAAGAACGCGAAGAGATTCAACGGCAGCGGCTGGGACGATGTCATGGAAGATGTCAACAAGACTCTTGCTAGACTTGAGGTGCCGCACACGGCAGGCCTTCCCCCTGACCGCCTGAGAATTGAGTACGAACGAGGACAGCTAGCACTCGCGGCGAAGGTGACGATGGAAGAGCCAGCGATCAAGACAACGGAAGTCGAAAGCTATCACCATGGAGCTGCGCTCTCGTCTAATGTAGAGCCAAAGGAGTTCGGTAGCGACGGAGCTCGCTTCAGCGCTCTCGTTGATAAGCTAGAGAGGTCGTCTACTAGTCGATCTCGTGCACAGCCGACTATTGGCATCAAGCCGTCGAGACCGTCTAAGGAGTCGGAGGAGAATGCGAGTGCAAGCAAAGACTCGGACGACTCTGGAGTCAGTGGCGTCGTCAAGTCAAAGAAAAATAGGACTATCGCCTTGAACCCCCAGGCTACCGAGTTCCATAGCAATGCTGTTCAGCGCCTAGACGATGCTTCGGACTTGCAAGCCCAGAAGAACAACCAGCTGGGCTCCAACATCGTCCTACAACGAGAGACAACTGACAACGGTGCTGCTACTACAAAGCAACATACATCTCCTGAGAAGAACGGTGACCTTAAAGAGATACTCGCGCACATGACAGCGCGTGCTGAAGCATCTGAGCAGAGAATGACCCAGCAAATGGACATGTTTCAGAACATGTGGCAGACCATGGCCTCACAGATGCGACAGAATTCGGGTGGGTATGAGGCGCCACCACAAAGTCAATATCCCGAGAGCTCCGCGTACAGTTCTGGAACCTGGTCGGGAGCCCAGTCGCAAGGAAGTTACATCCCGTCTCAGCCTCAACCGCAACCAGCTCCGGGCTTCGCAAGCGGACCCGGCAGCATGGGCCTCGCTACGTACAACGCTGGGCCTTACACCAACGGAGGTACCCCCCCAATGCCAGCTCCTAGCTACGGCTACGGCGGTCCGCAGAACTCTCAGTTCCCGATGGGACCACAACCATACCAGCCTGCCTATCCACAGGCACCGTCGTACCCCTCCCAAGCATCCCAGTACCATTCTCAGGCACCCCAGTACCATTCTCAGGCACCGCCTGTCGGTCCCTCCCCGGTTCAAGGTTACGGCGACCCGGCCAGCATGCCACTCTACGCCCAAGCTCAGATGGCATTCCCTCCCAAGCCGGTCCTTAAGCCTAAAGGACCTCCGATTCCGCATCATCAGGGTTCTGGAGCTCAGCAAATGGCATACGAGAATTATCTCGAGGTGAAGCGCTCCACCGACCCGGAGTATGCGCGAGCTTGCAGAGAGCGCCAGGCTAGACGTGCGGGCAGACAGCGTCAGGATAGAAATCAGATGGCACCCGGTGGTCAGTCGCGGGGTCCTGGGCGCTACTAGCCCCTGTCCCGAATCTCTCTCTTAGGATGGAGATCCCCGGAGAGAAGGGGTCTGGTGTCATTCCCATGCCGCTAGATTTCTTGGGGATAACCACGGCAGCAGCATGCTTTAGTCTGTTGTCAACCCTTTGCTGTTTTGGATCTCATCTACGGAGAGATCAATGTACTACTTTGTTTCCATCGACCCCGGAAACACTTATACGCACCAGTACACGACAGAGCCTATGTTTTGATGCGACCCTTTTTTCTTTTTTGTTTGGCGGGCGTTTAGCATTGTCCCATGCCTAGTTAAGTAGGGAGGCGGATCTCTACTATCACGACACGATACCGAATGAGCAGCAAAGCCCTGGATGCTGGCGTCCCTGAGTTGAGTATAGGGAGGATACCTTTGATGTACTTTAGGTGGACACGTTGCATGCACTCATGAGAGGCAACTTAGGCGTGACCAATTGGTCTTTTTCATTTTTTTTTTCTTGCTTGCTTGCAAGAAAATTAGTTTTAGTTCGTTGCCGATACCCAATATCCTTTTGTTACCATTTGAAGTTCGCAATTCTTCTTACCTTTGATTCCGTGCTCTCGATTGAAGCGCTGCACTGTCTACCTCTTGTCAATCCTGGATCTGATCACATGGGAATTGCTGAGGATATGTGGTGTCGATGAACAGACTGCCGATGGGCACGAAATTGATGAGCAGGACATCGACGACGCTCGACGAAGAACGCCATATCACTGAGAACAAGGCAGATTGGCGTTATCGGCAATATTCGCATTCAACAGACCTTGTCCTAGGGAGGGAGGGTAGGGAAAGACAGCATTGAGAGGTCTACATCAAATGCCAACATCATAATTCGCCGACATGAGGCAGATGAATAGGTGGAGGTTCAGTTTCTATCCATCCTGTGTGGGCTAGGATATCTAGGGGACCCTAGGGTGAGTCCTTGTTCATTTTCTATGTGCTCGATAAACTAATAAACTTTGAACAGGCTACCCGATCCTGACCTATTCCCGTTATCACGACGCATACTCACAAAGCGTGTTGGCGAGGAAAAATAGAGGGACTAGTAGAAGCATATCTTAGTGAAGGCCCTCACTTACGGCGGACTCGCAAAGGTAACGATTTTTATAATAGTATATAATAATGAGGCAATGTTGTTGCCGGACATCGACTTGTCCCTCACCACAACCATCCAAAAGAGTCTTTCACAGATCACGGCGAGATATTCCCGTTCAACAATCGATGGCACGGGATGCCTTTCAAAGGATCAACAGAGATCAAACTGCGACCTTTATCAAAGTAGCAGGTCTTCTCTAGAAAGTTCTACCACGACAATAGACTTCCAAAGTTACGGTCTCTTACCAAAGTCACAATTGTCGAAATATCACTGCTACGGATACTTCAAATGGCATATAGATCATAGCACTACTACGGACAGGACATGAGCGGTAGCCCGATGGGCAGGTCAAATGTTCTCTCGGCTGGCTTTGAATTTATCTTGATAACCGTTTAATGATATCCTGGGAGAGCCTTTCGATTCCATGGGTTACTGGGTGTGGTGCGTATGAAATCCCCTTTCTATCCCGTCTCTTGTTCGAACTCGACTAACTTCCTGCATCCAGCCCGGAACCAAGCAAAGCTGCATAGATCTTTCATCTATGCTCCCACGAATCGAATCGAACCGTTCATAATGCTAAGCTAGAGTCTGAAGACGCCCGTTCAGTATGCGTACCTCCATATGAAGCCACAGAGGTATACCGAGACAATATGACAAAATTCCTACCCGATGGATACTGCTCAGAGCCGGGATACCCTTAGACACATCGTTTACAGCACATTCTAGGTCTTGACGGTGGCTCTACTTTGACGACTTTGACGACTGACAACGTTTCGGGCAATGAGGAGGGGACCTGTGGATGATGGTCTGAGATGACGGGATAGCGATGGAAATATTTCGCTTCGATTCCTTCCTGCACATTCCTTTCTTAGAGGCGGTTTTTATCCGACCACGATGGTCTTATTTTAGCTTTTGCCTGCGTAATGATACCACAATTGACGAGGATTCTTTTCTTACACGAATATCGTCAGAGTTCGGTCGTGCTTTTGCGGCTGATGGTGATCAATCCTCATCGACCAATCAAAGGTTCCTTCCTATTAGATTCAAGTTTAGTGGGGGCATAGGGCTGTTGGCATATGTAGTACGTACCTAGGTGGATACCGCCCGCGGCGCGCCTGCGCGTCAAGCATTCAAGCTTACAATCTTCCCCACCATGTCGACGGATGGAAGCTACAACCTCTACCTCTCATAGATCCAAACTGGAATTGATATAGATACACCAGAAGACAGACAAGTACCTAGGTGGAGCCTCCTTCTTAGAGTTCCTGTGGAGCTTAAGTTAAGACGAGAGGAATGAGCGTTCTGGCCTAGTGACGCACTACCTACACTCTAGGTCCTCATCTATCTTGAGGAATATGTTCTATTTCTCTTCAACATCATCTGCTTTTCTTGGCCGCTAGTGATATCTGCAACATCGACCCCCTTTGTTACTTTAATCAATTACATTGATCTGATATTGCCTACCCATCGCATTCCTAGCATCATTCTAGGTATTATCGCCTTCGCAATGTCGACTCCGATGCGCCACGGTCCGTCGCAGCAGGGTCGCACGCCCTCGCAGCATCCAGCTGCGGCACCTACACCTCAAGCCTCGACACCCTTCTCGAATCCTCAGACCGCCGCCGCCTTCTCTCCCCATGGCCCGAAGTCCTCGCCCCAGCAGTTTAAGAAATCTCCGGCGACCGGAACTTCGGCCACCTTAGTTAACAGTATGACGGCCAACTTCGATAGCCCCTCTGCTGCCGCCGCGTATAACACTCTCGGTATGACCATTAATGATCTCAACTTGGATAATCTCAGTGTTGGGGGCTTGGTTGCCGCAGCAGGGCGGACGGACGAAGAGGATCGTAAGAAGAGAATCGACGCCGTCATAGCTGCTTTGTGGGTAAGTCAAACCTACCCAGATAACATACCGTTGATAATGCTAGGAAGTCCTAACCTCCCCGACAGGCCCAGAACAGCGGTAGAGTCAGTAATCAAGGTCTTGAGAGACTCGCTATTCACCTGAATCTCGAGTGCCTATGGGAAGACGTGAAGGGCGGCGGTGAGAATGCGAAAACTTTGATTATTGCTGGACAGACTATGGCTGTCGAAGTCGGCATCACAAATCACGTCGTGCATTCGGCCTCGTTGACGTTTAGTGAACCCATACCGAGCCTTGACAAGCACGTCGACAGAGCATCAGCTATCCTTCTAAAGGACCTTTCGCTAGCTCCTGGTCAGAGTCCCCTGACCAAGAGACTGACACAGTTCCGGGCAAATCTGGAGCGTCTAGCCACACTGGATAAGCTAAGCGTAACCCCGGGCTTGAGCTGCCACGAAGCAATCGTGGGTATCTGGGAGAGTCTGGAGAGGCTTCATAGATGGGATGTGCAAAAGCTTCGCGAAGACCCAACCTATAGCAACATGTCGGAAGAGAGACTGAGAATCTTCGCTCTTTGCCTAAGGCATGGATGTCCTCTCATGCACACCCGAGGTCGTGTCGGCCTTAGTTTCGACTATTGGAAGGAGAGGAGGAAGATAGGGTCTACTACGGTAGACACGGAACGTTTCAAGACGTGGGCGATCCTAATCGAATGTGCACCAGAGAGTAGCATGGTCTACAATCCCGTACGGGCCTCCGATAAGTGGATCGGGCCCGATATTGAGAAGTCTGACTTCACGGAGGAGGACATGATCTCGGGCGCTGGGACTATTCTGGATTGGCTGGAGCCGCCTAACATCCTCTTGCCGCCCTCCGAGGAGACGAAAGCAGAAAGCGGGCTTGAAAATGTTGCAAGCCTGTCCGGTCCTAAACCTCCCGATGTCGTGTTTATGGCAACTTTCGACCCTCCGGTCATCGTTCCTCACGTTGTCGCACAGGAGATATATAAGATATCCGCTACGAACCCTCCGCTCTCAAGCGTCACATTTGATGCGCTAATGTACCCTATTGCCGATGGAAGTTCGTACGACCCTAGTGAGCCTCGCGAGATCATATTTACGCAGACTGTTCCCACCTTCTTTGGCAATCTTCATGGTCAACCTCAGGATGAACCTGTCTTGAAGGCGCACCGAAACACGCTCTTCATATACAAGCCGGTCTATGGCCAGATCCTAACCCAAGTCCCGTTCTCCCATCCCAAGGATCTGATCACAATGCAACCGTTACTACGCCAATACGCATTCCTGTCTCTCCTTCTCACAAACAGCCTCACGCCGAAGAACGAGAGGCCGACGGCAAAGGAGGCCGACGAGGATAACGAGAGTCGATTACCGCGCACTCGACGTGACGAATTTGCTGACTTCATGGCGCAAGCTGACAGCGGCGAGTCTGAGAGCGCCCCTAACGTTATGAAGGTCGATATCACACTGACGGCACACCCGGTCCCGCGCCTCCTGCTTGTGTTCCCCTTTAAGTCGTATACGGCCAATATCATGCTCGAGATCCAACCCGGTGGCCGCGTCCAGATCGTCTCTGAGAACATCTTCCACGAGGACACAGCCAACGTGAGCTTTGCCAACCGCAAGAGGACCCCCCAAGACTGGGCCAACGTCCTCGAGACCATTGAGGATATCGGTGCTTGGATCGAGGTTATCAAGCATACCTTGGAGTAATGGAGAAAAGGGAGCCCCCCAAGCCTGAGGAAAGTATTGTGTGGGTAGATAGAGTGGGCGCTAGATAAGCAGCGTACCTTAACTATAAGCAAGGGATAAGAGATAGATCGCCGTCGTGATAGCGCGTGGGCGAATTTCGGGAAGCGTTTATAAAAAGGAAAAAGGATAGTGATACCCCCTCTTTTGTTCTCTAGTCCGGCCCAGGAAGAGAAAATGGCACTTCGAAGTGGCCCGGATGTTAAGACTACGGAAGAGATAAATTATATGCATTCTACGGTACGCTGTTGTTCGAATTAGTGACTTTCATTGCATTCTGATTCGAACTACTGTGACGAATCCCCTCTCTCGGCACGTACGCAAATCTTTCGCAAGATTCTTCGTCTGATAATATACCCGAGAAGAAGGTCTGGTTCCTAGGTAGTCCCTTGGGTGGGCTCTCGCGGGCGATAGTAGTCTTAATACCTAGCTCTGAGGGTGTTGTTACTTGGAATGCACCATAATACAGTTGGCCACACAGATAGAGGGATGATCTGATATATATAGTACTGAGTAGAGCGACCCTAGTGGACCCCCCTGACAAAAATATAATTGAATGACAGTCCGAATAGCTGTGGCAAAGCAAGTCCTTTTGTTGAGGTCATACGGTATATTTTGATGCTAGGTGTACCCGTACTGACTAGCCAGTTTGTAGACTTCGTAATGAAATGGTCGTTCCCAGGGGACTAATCATTTTCTATCTAGACATGTTTAAAAGCAATTAGACGTATCAGCTCAATCTGCTCGTGTTCTGTTCAAGGGGACAAAATATCTAATACACCAAGGGAGCCAAGTAGTCGAGGTAGGCAGGTAGGTAGGCTATTTTCATGATCATCAAACGTACTCGGTATCACATCACGGAGCAAATCGCAAACGTCAAACCGTCGACTTTATTGTCATGGTACATTGTATCATCGTAGTATTAAGACTTATCTATTGCTGCTTCTGCTTCTGCTTCTGCTCGGGTAATGCTACACCATCCCGTCCCGTCCTGTCTCGTCCGCAGCACACTAAATACCTAACTCGGTATTCCCCTTGGAAGAGCGTACGCGGAGATGGCGGGGGGCGGGGGGGGGGGGGGCGCGGGGGGGGGGGCGGGCCCGCGCCCGCGGGGCGGGGGCGGGCGGC